>CM067174.1:11183577-11313220 GCA_034093135.1 Erigeron breviscapus | reverse complement strand
CTTCATTCAAGATCGTCCCAGTCTTCAAGACCGTTTCATTTTTAATACTTAGCCAAAATTTCACCAATTTTCCAAGACGATCTTCATTCAAGATCGTCCCAGTCTTCAAGACCGTTTCATTTTTAATACTTAGCCAAAATTTCACCAATTTTCCAAGACGATCTTCATTCAAGATCGTCCCAGTCTTCAAGACCGTTTCATTTTTAATACTTAGCCAAAATTTCACCAATTTTCCAAGACGATCTTCATTCAAGATCGTCCCAGTCTTCAAGACCGTTTCATTTTTAATACTTAGCCAAAATTTCACCAATTTTCCAAGACGATCTTCATTCAAGATCGTCCCAGTCTTCAAGACCGTTTCATTTTTAATACTTAGCCAAAATTTCACCAATTTTCCAAGACGATCTTCATTCAAGATCGTCCCAGTCTTCAAGACCGTTTCATTTTTAATACTTAGCCAAAATTTCACCAATTTTCCAAGACGATCTTCATTCAAGATCGTCCCAGTCTTCAAGACCGTTTCATTTTTAATACTTAGCCAAAATTTCACCAATTTTCCAAGACGATCTTCATTCAAGATCGTCCCAGTCTTCAAGACCGTTTCATTTTTAATACTTAGCCAAAATTTCACCAATTTTCCAAGACGATCTTCATTCAAGATCGTCCCAGTCTTCAAGACCGTTTCATTTCTCATACTTAAATCAAGATCGTTTCATTTCCTACTTAAATCAAGATCGTTTCATTTCCTACTTAAATCAAGATCGTTTCATATCTTAACCTTACCAAGATCGTTTCAATTTCCAATTTTAAATTCAATTCAATTTTTCCAAATCAAATCAATCTCTAATGGCTTCTCGTGAAGCTTTGGCATTAGGTTCTGATACAAGACCTCCAGTTCTCTACCGTGGTTCATACGGACTATGGAAGAAACGATTCATGGACTATGTGGAGAGTCAAACGAATGGTCATATGATGAAAGAATCCATTCTGAAGGGACTTGCTGTTCATCTCCATCCCACTACTGGTGCAGTTATTACAAATGGCTATTGCACTGATGATGAAGATCAAGATCTCTCCGCTAATGTTTGCTACATGGCGAGATTGGCCAAGAACAAAACCCTTGAAGCAGAAAGCACTGATGATGAAGATCAAGATCTCTCCGCTAATGTTTGCTACATGGCGAGATTGGCCAAGAACAAAACCCTTGAAGCAGAAAGCACTGATGATGAAGATCAAGATCTCTCCGCTAATGTTTGCTACATGGCGAGATTGGCCAAGAACAAAACCCTTGAAGCAGAAAGCACTGATGATGAAGATCAAGATCTCTCCGCTAATGTTTGCTACATGGCGAGATTGGCCAAGAACAAAACCCTTGAAGCAGAAAGCACTGATGATGAAGATCAAGATCTCTCCGCTAATGTTTGCTACATGGCGAGATTGGCCAAGAACAAAACCCTTGAAGCAGAAAGCACTGATGATGAAGATCAAGATCTCTCCGCTAATGTTTGCTACATGGCGAGATTGGCCAAGAACAAAACCCTTGAAGCAGAAAGCACTGATGATGAAGATCAAGATCTCTCCGCTAATGTTTGCTACATGGCGAGATTGGCCAAGAACAAAACCCTTGAAGCAGAAAGCACTGATGATGAAGATCAAGATCTCTCCGCTAATGTTTGCTACATGGCGAGATTGGCCAAGAACAAAACCCTTGAAGCAGAAAGCACTGATGATGAAGATCAAGATCTCTCCGCTAATGTTTGCTACATGGCGAGATTGGCCAAGAACAAAACCCTTGAAGCAGAAAGCACTGATGATGAAGATCAAGATCTCTCCGCTAATGTTTGCTACATGGCGAGATTGGCCAAGAACAAAACCCTTGAAGCAGAAAGCACTGATGATGAAGATCAAGATCTCTCCGCTAATGTTTGCTACATGGCGAGATTGGCCAAGAACAAAACCCTTGAAGCAGAAAGCACTGATGATGAAGATCAAGATCTCTCCGCTAATGTTTGCTACATGGCGAGATTGGCCAAGAACAAAACCCTTGAAGCAGAAAGCACTGATGATGAAGATCAAGATCTCTCCGCTAATGTTTGCTACATGGCGAGATTGGCCAAGAACAAAACCCTTGAAGCAGAAAGCACTGATGATGAAGATCAAGATCTCTCCGCTAATGTTTGCTACATGGCGAGATTGGCCAAGAACAAAACCCTTGAAGCAGAAAGCACTGATGATGAAGATCAAGATCTCTCCGCTAATGTTTGCTACATGGCGAGATTGGCCAAGAACAAAACCCTTGAAGCAGAAAGCACTGATGATGAAGATCAAGATCTCTCCGCTAATGTTTGCTACATGGCGAGATTGGCCAAGAACAAAACCCTTGAAGCAGAAAGCACTGATGATGAAGATCAAGATCTCTCCGCTAATGTTTGCTACATGGCGAGATTGGCCAAGAACAAAACCCTTGAAGCAGAAAGCACTGATGATGAAGATCAAGATCTCTCCGCTAATGTTTGCTACATGGCGAGATTGGCCAAGAACAAAACCCTTGAAGCAGAAAGCACTGATGATGAAGATCAAGATCTCTCCGCTAATGTTTGCTACATGGCGAGATTGGCCAAGAACAAAACCCTTGAAGCAGAAAGCACTGATGATGAAGATCAAGATCTCTCCGCTAATGTTTGCTACATGGCGAGATTGGCCAAGAACAAAACCC
The DNA here is from genome assembly GCA_034093135.1 of Erigeron breviscapus. NCBI lineage: Eukaryota > Viridiplantae > Streptophyta > Magnoliopsida > Asterales > Asteraceae > Erigeron > Erigeron breviscapus. Next base: position 11,310,504 of record CM067174.1, on the reverse strand, counting down.
TTGAAGCAGAAAGCACTGATGATGAAGATCAAGATCTCTCCGCTAATGTTTGCTACATGGCGAGATTGGCCAAGAACAAAACCCTTGAAGCAGAAAGCACTGATGATGAAGATCAAGATCTCTCCGCTAATGTTTGCTACATGGCGAGATTGGCCAAGAACAAAACCCTTGAAGCAGAAAGCACTGATGATGAAGATCAAGATCTCTCCGCTAATGTTTGCTACATGGCGAGATTGGCCAAGAACAAAACCCTTGAAGCAGAAAGCACTGATGATGAATACCCTGATGATGAGGTAAATCTCGACTCTACTTTTTCTTCAATTAAGGACAAAGAGTCTTGTAGATTAGCTTTATCTAAATTAACAAATCATATCAGTTCTTTAGCCAACAACAACAAAAAGTTGAAAAATAGTATTGCATTTTCAAAAAGTGAATTTTCAAATCTTCTTGAAGAACACTCAAAATTACTTTTTGAACATGATACTATAAAACAAGACTTTCAAGCATACAAAGACAAAATGTTGGTTAAAGAATGTGAAATGAATGTCACTCCTGATTCTAAGTTATTACTAAGATGTCAAAATCTTGAAAAACAAGTTGAGGAATTTAAAAAGAATATACTTTTCTATCAAGAAAAGTTATATAAAGTTGAACAAAATCCTCTCTTGAATTTCACTGCCTATCTTCAAAAAGCCAATCAAGATCTTGAAATTCAAAAGACCAATGAATGGCTTCGGGCAAATGCGAGACAAATGGACGTTGATATTCTCAATAAGAAGCTTCAAGAAGCTAAACCGAACAATGCTGAACTCGAAAGGAAGATTTCTGACTTAAATCATAATTGTTTTCTTAAAGGCATTGAGATTGAAAATCTTGAAAAGACCATTCATGATCTTGAAAAAGCCAATCAAGATCTTGAAATTCAAAAGACCAATGAATGGCTTCGGGCAAATGCGAGACAAATGGACGTTGATATTCTCAATAAGAAGCTTCAAGAAGCTAAACCGAACAATGCTGAACTCGAAAGGAAGATTTCTGACTTAAATCATAATTGTTTTCTTAAAGGCATTGAGATTGAAAATCTTGAAAAACAAGTTGAGGAATTTAAAAAGAATATACTTTTCTATCAAGAAAAGTTATATAAAGTTGAACAAAATCCTCTCTTGAATTTCACTGCCTATTTCAACAAGTCAAAAATCGACAAAACAGAACTTCTTCACGGGTTGGGATTTGAGAATATCACACCATTGCAAAAAGCCAAAGACCAAATCGAACCCCTGTATGATGAAAAATTTCTTCGCCTTGGTATGATACAACAATTTATTCGTCCATTGGATGACGAATTTGAGACTGATGAAGTTGAGAGAATACCTAATCCAGATTTTTTGGTTAATTATGATGCAATCAATGATTCATACAAAACAAAGAAATCTTCAATTTTCAAATTGGAAGAAATTGAATCAAATTTTCAAACAAATCTAAAATTAATCAATCTCCATTGAAATTTTCTCTTTCAAAAGATTTCACGAAGGTTGATTTTGATAAATTCATGGAGGGAGAATATATTTTTGATTCAGAAACTGAGAAAAAGATTGAATCTACCAAAATCAAATTGGAATCTCAAAAACCATCGTCCAAAGCTCCAACTTCATATTACTCAAAGAAACGAGTTAAGACCAAACTCGTCAAGACTGAAACAAAGACCATTGCTACACCTGTGAAACATGTCAAAAAGGAACAAGCTGAAACCCCACACACAACAAAGTACACCAAAGTGAAACTTCCGAAAGACTATCCTAATGCTTCTAAATCTAGCTCTCAATCTAGCTTTAAACCTAAGGTGTCTAAGTCTAGCTCAAATTTGCTAACTAAGGATGCATCTAATGGTTCAACTAGATATAGGGATAGATATGGATGGTTTTCTCATGATAAACCAAAGAAGCAAGAAGTTTCCTCACCACCAAAAGATAACAAAAAGATGAAAGTTTTTAAAACTCCTCGTTCTAATCTTTGTAGCTTCAATTCAACAGGTGGAAAGAGCTTAAGTAGTGATTCTAAATGGGTTGCTAAGTCATTAGTACCTAAGATCACTAGTATTCAGAAAGAGGTTGAGAAAAAGAAGAAAATGAGGAGGAGAAAAGCTGTTAATCGGTGGAAAGGTGTTCCTGTTAAACAAAACAATTCTGATTTGTTAATAAATGCTGAATGTGCCAAGGCAAAGCCTTGTGAGCTTGTAAACAATGTTAATTCTTGTGTGAATGTTCGTACATTTTATTCAAATATGTTTGTTGATAATATGCGTGTTGATGCTTATGTTGATTCAATAACATGTTTGAATGCGCATCCTAAGTTATATACCCTGCCTGTTTTATCTAACCAAAAAGGACCCGTTTTCAAGTGGGTACCTAAAAATGGTTAAATTTCTTTGATTGCAGGAAATAACCATCTGTGTTTGGATACTCGATTCCGGGTGTTCGAAGCACATGACTGGAAATAAATCTTTGCTGAAGAATTTTGTTGAAAAATTCATGGAGGGAGAATATATTTTTGATTCAGAAACTGAGAAAAAGATTGAATCTACCAAAATCAAATTGGAATCTCAAAAACCATCGTCCAAAGCTCCAACTTCATATTACTCAAAGAAACGAGTTAAGACCAAACTCGTCAAGACTGAAACAAAGACCATTGCTACACCTGTGAAACATGTCAAAAAGGAACAAGCTGAAACCCCACACACAACAAAGTACACCAAAGTGAAACTTCCGAAAGACTATCCTAATGCTTCTAAATCTAGCTCTCAATCTAGCTTTAAACCTAAGGTGTCTAAGTCTAGCTCAAATTTGCTAACTAAGGATGCATCTAATGGTTCAACTAGATATAGGGATAGATATGGATGGTTTTCTCATGATAAACCAAAGAAATCTCCAAATTCTTTGGCACCTCTTCATTTGCTTCACATGGATCTTTGTGGGCCGATGAAAGTACAAAGCCGAAATGGGAAGAAATACATCCTGGTTATTGTTGATGATTATTCAAGATATACTTGGGTTAAGTTCCTAGCATCCAAAGATGAAACAACTCAGATGTTGATAGATTTCATCACCATTACTCAAGTAAATCTTCAACTTCCAGTTCGTTACATCCGTTCGGATAACGGTACTGAATTCAAGAATGCTGTTTTTGATGAATTCTGCAAATCCAAAGGGATTACTCATCAATTCTCAGCAGTTCGAACCCCACAACAAAACGGTGTTGTTGAAAGGAGAAATCGATCGCTGGTGGAAGCAGCAAGGACAATGCTTGCTTATTCCAAATTGCCATCAAATATGTGGGCTGAAGCTGTTGACACTGCTTGTCACACTCAGAATCGGTCCATTATCAATCAGCGGTTCGAAAAGACTCCTTATGAGGTTGTTAACAAACGGAAACCCAACATCAACTACTTTCATATATTTGGGTGTGTTTGTTACACGTTGAATGATCGGGAGAATCTTGGAAAGTTCGAGAAGAAAGGTGATGAAGGATACTTTGTTGGTTATTCCAAAACATCAATTGCCTACCGAATCTACAATCGCCGAACAAACACAATTCAAGAAACAATGAATGTGTGGTTTGATGAGATGTCAGGCATGATTTTTGAGCAAGAAAGCTTGCTACCAACAAGTATGGATTCAAGTGCTTCAAGTCCTTCTACAAGGAATTCTACCTTAGCTTCTAAATTCAAGAAATTTCCAACTCCAACCAGTGATGAATTAGATATTCTTTTTGAAGAATTCTATAATTCAAAACCGGTTCATGATCAAGAACCTCAGATCATCGTTGATCCAATTCCAAACAATGAACCTATTCATAACCACGATCCAGTTCCTAACAACACTCATGAATCAGCATCAAGTTCTTCTGAGCAAAGATCATCTTCAAATAATTCTATTCCATCATCCTCTCCTGAGAATCCTTCTCAAGTGAATGTTCAAGAACAACCTTCTCAATTCACTCAGACAACCAATCCCCTGAACACTCCGAATGTGTATGTGCCACTTGACTTTGATCATCCAGCATATGAGGAAAGAGTTATACCAAGTTATGACTCTATCTCTCAACAAAACTCAAGTTTCAATGATGATGATGTTGATCTTCAAGAACAAGATCCACTTCCTCATGCTCACAAGTGGACACGTATGCAGAAAGACCATCCTACTGATCAGATAATTGGAGATCCACAAGCAGGAGTAACTACTCGTACTTCAGTGAATGAGTGTCTTGTTGCACTTTCTCTTAGCAATATTGAACCCAAAACGGTATCTGAAGCTCTTAAAGATCCAGAGTGGGTTAAGGCAATGCAAGATGAACTCGCTCAATTTGAAAGACTGAAGGTATGGAGGTTAGTTCCAAATCCTAGAAAAGCTGATCCAATCGGAACGAAGTGGATATTCAAAAACAAAAAGGATGAGAATGGAGTGGTAGTAAGGAATAAAGCTCGACTTGTTGCAAAGGGTTATTGCCAACAACCTGGTGTTGATTTCGACGAAACTTTTGCTCCAGTAGCAAGAATGGAGGCCATTCGAATTTTCTTAGCTTATGCCGCATTCCGAAACTTCACTGTGTTTCAAATGGATGTGAAAACTGCTTTTCTGAATGGTGACCTCAAAGAAGAAGTCTACGTTGATCAACCTGAAGGTTTTGTTGATCCTCAAAGACCAAACCATGTCTACAGGTTAGACAAGGCTCTCTATGGTCTTAAGCAAGCACCCCGAGCATGGTATGATTCCTTAACTACTTTCTTACTTAAAGGTGGATTTACCAAAGGTATAATTGACCCTACCCTGTTCATTCGCAAACAAGGTAAGCATGTTCTACTAGTTCAAATATATGTTGATGACATTATATTTGGGTCGACCAGTCAAACATTTTGCAGAAACTTTTCATCTCTAATGGTCAATCATTTTGAAATGAGCATGATTGGGGAAATGAATTACTTTTTGGGTCTTCAAATCAAACAATTACCAACTGGTATTTTTATATCACAAGGTAAATACATAAATGACATGTTGAAAAAGTTTGATATGACTTCATGTTCTTCAATTTCTACCCCAATGGCTGCTCGAACAACCATTAATACTGATACAAATGGGAAACCATTTGACCAAAAGAGATATAGAAGTATGATTGGTTCATTGTTGTACCTAACAGCATCTCGCCCAGATATAATGTTTGCAACATGTATGTGTGCTAGATATCAAGCTGCTCCAACTGATTTACATTATCAAGCTGTGAAACGAATCTTTCGTTATCTGAAGGGTACACCCGATTTAGGTCTCTGGTATCCAAGGGATACTGGATTCAATCTAACTGCCTATTCAGATGCAGATCATGCAGGTTGTAAACTTGATCGCAAGAGCACTTCCGGTACTTTACAATTTTTAGGAGACAAAATTGTGAGTTGGTCTTCCAAGAAACAGAATTGTGTTTCACTATCAACGGCTGAAGCAGAATACGTGGCTGCAGCTAGTTGTTGTGCTCAAGTTTTATGGATGAAGACACAACTGACTGATTATGGTCTGACATATGATCATATTCCTATCTATTGTGATTCTCAAAGTGTAATGGCTTGCATATACTATGTATGTAACCCGTTCTTCAATGTTTTATTTAATTAAAGTGTAATGGCTTGCATATACTATGTATGCAACCCGTTCTTCAATGTTTTATTTAATTAAAGTGTAATGGCTTGCATATACTATGTATGCAACCCGTTCTTCAATGTTTTATTTAATTAAAGTGTAATGGCTTGCATATACTATGTATGCAACCCGTTCTTCAATGTTTTATTTAATTAAAGTGTAATGGCTTGCATATACTATGTATGTAACCCGTTCTTCAATGTTTTATTTAATTAAAGTGTAATGGCTTGCATATACTATGTATGTAACCCGTTCTTCAATGTTTTATTTAATTAAAGTGTAATGGCTTGCATATACTATGTATGTAACCCGTTCTTCAATGTTTTATTTAATTAAAGTGTAATGGCTTGCATATACTATGTATGTAACCCGTTCTTCAATGTTTTATTTAATTAAAGTGTAATGGCTTGCATATACTATGTATGTAACCCGTTCTTCAATGTTTTATTTAATTAAAGTGTAATGGCTTGCATATACTATGTATGTAACCCGTTCTTCAATGTTTTATTTAATTAAAGTGTAATGGCTTGCATATACTATGTATGTAACCCGTTCTTCAATGTTTTATTTAATTAAAGTGTAATGGCTTGCATATACTATGTATGTAACCCGTTCTTCAATGTTTTATTTAATTAAAGTGTAATGGCTTGCATATACTATGTATGTAACCCGTTCTTAAATGATATATTTATTGTTAAACGCATTGTTATTATACATATAAATTGATATAAGAAAACAAGGAATCGAACGCCTTTGTGTACTCCCTAGCTATCTTACTACCAACATTGTTGTTGAAGCAAAACTTTGTGTTTCTTTTTGATTTCGCAAAAACAATTTTTGCTCCACCTTTCTATGAAAACCATTTTTGATATATTCTTGCATAGATTAAGGGGGAGTTTGTGATTTCAAAAATTCTCAAACTTCAAATGTGTTTCAAACCTTTTCATTCACACATTTGATGTTTTTCCAATGATTTTTAATCAAATGGAGTTCGGTGATTAGTTTGCACAATGAGCGATAGGTATTTCTCAAAATTTACTCCATGAATTTCATCATCGCCGATGAGTTCTAACCCCGGAGTATTCACTTCTTTCATTAGATAGTGAGGGTATTTTGAGTGATGTTGATTTCGTGCAACTAGAATGGAGGGAGTAAAGTCGAAAAGTGAGAGGTTAAGGTGATTTGTTGTGAGAAAAGGGATAAAAGAAATGATACCCTTCCCAAAATTCTCAAACTTCAAATGTGTTTCAAACCTTTTCATTCACACATTTGATGTTTTTCCAATGATTTTTAATCAAATGGAGTTCGGTGATTAGTTTGCACAATGAGCGATAGGTATTTCTCAAAATTTACTCCATGAATTTCATCATCGCCGATGAGTTCTAACCCCGGAGTATTCACTTCTTTCATTAGATAGTGAGGGTATTTTGAGTGATGTTGATTTCGTGCAACTAGAATGGAGGGAGTAAAGTCGAAAAGTGAGAGGTTAAGGTGATTTGTTGTGAGAAAAGGGATAAAAGAAATGATACCCTTCCCAAAATTCTCAAACTTCAAATGTGTTTCAAACCTTTTCATTCACACATTTGATGTTTTTCCAATGATTTTTAATCAAATGGAGTTCGGTGATTAGTTTGCACAATGAGCGATAGGTATTTCTCAAAATTTACTCCATGAATTTCATCATCGCCGATGAGTTCTAACCCCGGAGTATTCACTTCTTTCATTAGATAGTGAGGGTATTTTGAGTGATGTTGATTTCGTGCAACTAGAATGGAGGGAGTAAAGTCGAAAAGTGAGAGGTTAAGGTGATTTGTTGTGAGAAAAGGGATAAAAGAAATGATACCCTTCCCAAAATTCTCAAACAGAATTGTGTTTCACTTTCAACGGCTGAAGCAGAATACGTGGCTGCAGCTAGTTGTTGTGCTCAAGTTTTATGGATGAAGACACAACTGACTGATTATGGTCTGACATATGATCATATTCCTATCTATTGTGATTCTCAGAGTGCCATTGCAATTGCAGTCAACTCAGTAAACCACTCTCGATCAAAGCATATTGATGTTAGATATCATTTGTTGATATCTTGATATTGAAGAAGTCTTCATGGACCCAGTGAAGCAAAGCACATCTTTACCTAACCACTCGAGTATTTCTTATCAAATACTTGTTTTATTCTCACGGAGATTTTCACACTTCTATTGACTCTTCTTTTGGAAGATGTTGATATTGAAAAAGGGCGACATTCTGCTCCAGTCCCCGACTTCATTTGATCACATTGTGTCTAGAGCAAATTTAATTGATCATTAAATTGATCATTTGTCTAGAGCAAATTTAAATTGATCATTAAATTGATCATCTTTCATTCTTTTAGGACACACTAGCGTCATATCTTTGTGATATAATTGCTTATCTCTGTGATATAGCCGGAACATTCGTAGTGATATCTTTATTGATATTCCACGATGATCGAATGGAAATCCTACCAATGCTAACATCTTTTCCAACGTTGAACGTAGGTCTCATAATTACATTTATGTGATTATTGAGATAACGAGAAATCTAAGTGATCTCGGTTTTCCCTAAAAGTCTTTAAGGATAAAATTGTGGTTATCAAATGCTTCGGTAGTGTTAACCATGATTTATATTCTTTGAAGCAATCTAGTGGTTGAAAAGCCGCAGACCGAACTATGTTAGAGACTTGTTTTGTGCATATCTCAATGATACATAGGAAATCCGAAAAATGTTATACATTTCTATCGGTCATTTCATTAATCCTTTTGATTTTTGAACATGTAAACGGATCATTCTTATCCGGTTTCATTTCTCTTAACACAAACACAGAAACCACCAACACCATGATATATTGTTTGTCCCAACAACTTCAATCTTACATTTTAGTCACCCATAGGATCTCTTGGGTTGGGCTACTAGTTTAGGTTGATGTTTTGATGGTTGACATTTCTCCATGTCTTCTTATTCCTTGTGACACTTAATCAATCACATTTGTGCATAATGACATTGATTCCCAATTTTGTCATTATGAGGGGGAGAAAATATTATGATTGATTGATTCATAGTCTTTGTCAACTGAGCTTTTGTTTCGGAAATGAATTTGGTATTGTCTTCAAATGACAAGAATGGAATGAGAGTCTGTGTTCCATCAATATTTCTATCTCTTTCAAAGGCATAGTTGATGATAGAAATGGAATAAGAGTCTATGTTGAGAAATTTTTGTAAATTGGTTGTTTCAAATGGGTTTAGGCTTATCAAAGCGTGTGTATAGAGGGAGAAAATTGTTCATGATGTGTCTGCATTGACCTTAGAGATTTGAATGAAACCAAAGATGAAAAGATTTTCACTCAAGACGCTTCAAAAAGTTCAAAGATGCTCCAAAATGGTTATACTCATGAATTGAGGGGGAGCATGATTACTTCATAAGAATTTCATTCAAAGTTCATTCAAAGGCTTACTCTCCAAAGTGTTAGAGTTGATATGACAAAGATCAAAGCTTCAAAAAGATTGAAAGAGTTGATTAGAAGATTCAAGTCAAAGAAGTAAAGCTTCAAACGAGACTTCATCAAACATACTTCCTTCAAGATCTTCAAAGTCATACAACAACATTCTGTCAAGAAACTCCAATGCATAAATCAAGGGGGAGAGTTCATATCTCATGAAACTTCATTTCAAAAAGATGAGATTCATTCAAGAATCGAAGATTGAAGAATCAAAGCCAAGATTCATCTCTTCCGCACTTCAAAAGACAACTCTGATTCAAGATTCATCAATTCTCAAAGATACATAGGAAATCCGAAAAATGTTATACATTTCTATCGGTCATTTCATTAATCCTTTTGATTTTGAACATGTAAACGGATCATTCTTATCCGGTTTCATTTCTCTTAACACAAACACAGAAACCACCAACACCATGATATATTGTTTGTCCCAACAACTTCAATCTTACATTTATGTGATTATTGAGATAACGAGAAATCTAAGTGATCTCGGTTGTCCCTAAAAGTCTTTAAGGATAAAATTGTGGTTATCAAATGCTTCGGTAGTGTTAACCATGATTTATATTCTTTGAAGCAATCTAGTGGTTGAAAAGCCGCAGACCGAACTTTGTTAGAGACTTGTTTTGTGCATATCTCAATGATACATAGGAAATCCGAAAAATGTTATACATTTCTATCGGTCATTTCATTAATCCTTTTGATTCTTGAACATGTAAACGGATCATTCTTATCCGGTTTCATTTCTCTTAACACAAACACAGAAACCACCAACACCATGATATATTGTTTGTCCCAACAACTTCAATCTTACATTTTAGTCACCCATAGGATCTCTTGGGTTGGGCTACTAGTTTAGGTTGATGTTTTGATGGTTGACATTTCTCCATGTCTTCTTATTCCTTGTGACACTTAATCAATCACATTTGTGCATAATGACATTGATTCCCAATTTTGTCATTATGAGGGGGAGAAAATATTATGATTGATTGATTCATAGTCTTTGTCAACTGAGCTTTTGTTTCGGAAATGAATTTGGTATTGTCTTCAAATGACAAGAATGGAATGAGAGTCTGTGTTCCATCAATATTTCTATCTCTTTCAAAGGCATAGTTGATGATAGAAATGGAATAAGAGTCTATGTTGAGAAATTTTTGTAAATTGGTTGTTTCAAATGGGTTTAGGCTTATCAAAGCGTGTGTATAGAGGGAGAAAATTGTTCATGATGTGTCTGCATTGACCTTAGAGATTTGAATGAAACCAAAGATGAAAAGATTTTCACTCAAGACGCTTCAAAAAGTTCAAAGATGCTCCAAAATGGTTATACTCATGAATTGAGGGGGAGCATGATTACTTCATAAGAATTTCATTCAAAGGCTTACTCTCCAAAGTGTTAGAGTTGATATGACAAAGATCAAAGCTTCAAAAAGATTGAAAGAGTTGATTAGAAGATTCAAGTCAAAGAAGTAAAGCTTCAAACGAGACTTCATCAAACATACTTCCTTCAAGATCTTCAAAGTCATACAACAACATTCTGTCAAGAAACTCCAATGCATAAATCAAGGGGGAGAGTTCATATCTCATGAAACTTCATTTCAAAAAGATGAGATTCATTCAAGAATCGAAGATTGAAGAATCAAAGCCAAGATTCATCTCTTCCGCACTTCAAAAGACAACTCTGATTCAAGATTCATCAATTCTCAAAAATTCAAGCCAAACATGCGTTCATCATTCTCTGTTCAAAAAGAACATTGAGAATCTTCATATGATTTAACTTCAAGAAGTCCAAGATCAAGACTGAATCAAGTTCTACAAAGACAAAGAAATTTTGTTAGAAAAGTTTGTGACATCTTACCTTCTAAATGAGAAAACTTGATCTTGGTTTTAAGACAAGGAAAAACCTTGCACAGTCACACTCTTGCTTCCTTATATGGAGCCTTCAGGTACACTGAAGAGAACAAAGCTGAGAGAGTTGTGGCTGAGCAAGATGCCAAAAATCATGCTTCTACCAGTTCAGTCATGGTTCAGTACTCTGAGCCACATGGGACTGCTCTACTATCTTCTGAGAGTGATCTTTCTGACTCGATGAAGAAGATGGTCTCTGAAATGTTAAAAACTGGTATTTCTGGTAATGTAACTCATAATTGTGATGAGGATGACAATGATGATCTGGTTGCCATGCTGGCTAAAACGTTCAATCGTTTTAAGGCCAAATCAAATCGATCTAGCAAACCATTTGCTTCCAGCGCTTCTATTGACAAGTCTAATCTTGAATGCTTTAAGTGTGGCAAGAAAGGACATTTCATGAAGGAATGCAGATCTAGTCAGCCTTCATCATCACAATCTGCCCCTAATCATTCTATTTTTCAGAAATCTGATGATAGCTATAAGGCTAAGTACAAGAAGCTGAAAGCCCAAATTGCTCTCATGGCTCAAAACAACTCAAGCAATAGTAGTTGTATGATTGCCAAGACTGAAAAATGGGAAGAATCTGACGAATCATCTGATGATGAGGAAGAAGTTAGGGACATGTGTTTCATGGCACGTGAAGATCAAGGTCATTTGGTCAAGTCTGAAGTTGAATCTGGTCGATGGGTGGATATAGTCATGAAAAAGGTTAGTGACTTTGGTTTTAAAAGTAATGAGGAACAAAAACTGGACCTTTTGGTTCTTTTAGAGGCTGACATTTCATTTGTCAAAATTGTGCGTTCAGAAAGCCTAAAAATGTTTGAAAGTAATACTTCTGAACTGAACGCCAGTCAGGCCAGACTAAAAGAGCTGAAAGATGTTCAGTTGGCTTTAAAAAGTTATCAATCTATGGTTGCCACTTTAGAATTGGAAAAAGAAGAATTAAAAACAATCCTTGAAAAGGAACAAAAAATAATTAAATCTTGGATGAAAGCACCAAATCCAGATGCTGCAATTAAAAATACTTTTGCAAATCAAAGAACAGCATATGAATCGGGTGATCTTCACTTGGCATCTATAATCACTGATTTAGATGCACTTCCAAAGGAAATGAAACCAGAAATTATTTTTCCTAAAGTTGGCAAACAGAAAACTGTGACTGATAAGGTCCAGGAACAATCTGAGGGTAAATCTGAAACAGCTCAGACAACTGTTTTAGAAAAGAAGGCTAAAACCAAAAAGCCATCCCCTCAGACTTCATCTAAGGTTCCAAAAGGCCAAAAGAAGAAGAAAAATATCTCCCCCACTGAGCCTTCTACCTCAGATTCAGGTAAGGCTTAGGTGTCTAATGAAGAATCAATGTTGTTAAGGTTAGATAGTCAATTTCAGTCATTGGCTAGACAAGTGCAGAGTTGTAATGCACATTTGAAAAATGTTGAAACCACTCCTTTTCAACCTAAGCAAAATGTAAAACCTTTTTCCAAACAAATCAAGCAAAAAACTGAGAAGAAAAAGGTTGAAAACCCCATCAAACCAACTGTTTTTGTGTCATCTGAAATTATGACCGAGATCCCCTTCGATCCTTCAGTTCCTTCTGAACCAAAGAAATCTGAGACTGCTAAGGGAGAGTCTAGCGAACCCATCAAGAGATGGGTTCCCAAAAGGAACTAATCTTTGTATTTGTGCAGGGAGACCAGAAGAAGAATATATGGTTTCTTGACAGCGCTGCTGGCAGAACCATGACTGGTTATCAAACCCTGCTGGAGGAATATAGGGTGCAAGAGGGGCCCTCAATAACATTTGGGAATGATGAAAATGGACAAACTGAGGGATATGGTGTTGTGAATAATGGACAAGTTAAATTCACACGTGTTGCATATGTGAATGGTTTGAAATATAACCTGATCAGTGTCAGTCAACTGTGTGATGATGGCTTCAAGGTATTATTTGATATTTCACAAGGCACCATATTCAACAGAGATGGAAAGGTAGTATTGATTGCACCAAGAAAGGGAAACATTTATATCATTGATATGAATAGTTCACCCATTGAACAATGTTTCTACACAAAGGCAGATGAAGACACAAACTGGTTGTGGCACAAGAGATTATCCCATCTGAACTTCAAGAATATTAATAAGTTGTCAAGAAAACAACTTGTTGATGGGATACCCTCAATGTCTTTCAATAAAGACAAGTCATGTCCAGGTTGTGAAATGGGTAAGCAGAAAAGAGCTTCATTCAAGACAAAGCAAAGTTTTAGTATAACTGAACCTCTTCACATGATTCACATGGACCTTTTTGGACCAGTGAATGTTCAGACAAGAGCAGGAAAGAAGTATACCCTTGTTGTTGTTGATGAATATTCAAGATATTGCTGGGTAATTTTCCTCAGATCCAAGAGTGAAGCTGCTGCTGAAATCATTGCTCTCATCAAACAAATTAAACTCAAGCATAAGCGAAAAGTTTGTCAACTCAGAAGTGACAATGGCACTGAATTCATAAATGTCACTCTGGAGTCCTTCTGCACTGAAAATGGCATATCTTAGAACTTCTCCTCAGCCCACACACCAGAGCAGAATAGTGTAGTAGAAAGAAAGAACTGTACGCTGATTGAAGCTGCTAGAAGTATGCTAAATGAATCTGGTCTTCCCAAGAATTTCTGGGCTGAAGCTGTTGCAACTGCTTGCTACACTCAGAATAGATCTGTCTATGTCAAAAGACACAAGAAGACAGCCTATGAAGTACTCAGAAATAGAAAGCCTAATATTGGATATTTCCATGTATTTGGATGTCCAGTATACATTCTGAATGATTCCAGTCAGCTTGGAAAATTTGATGCAAAAGCTGATGAAGGGTACTTCCTAGGATATTCAACAAATCGCAAAGCCTTTAGAGTCTATAACAAGAGACTTGAAAAGGTTGATGAGTCAATTCATGTTACCTTTGATGAATCTAATTCTGCAATCTTTAAGAATTCAACTCCTGTACCACCCTCAGAAAGTCCAATAAGTTTTGGTGATTCTGATCCTATTGTCCAATCTGATCAGTCACCTGAACCTGCTTTTGAACATCTCAGTTCAGAACCAATAATAAACAAGTCAAGCAACATTCCATTCTATCCTTCAGTTAGTTTTAAACTACCTTCTAAACTAACTATTGGATCAGATGTACATGCTGCTTCACCTCAGATATCAGGTTCCACTGAATTACCCCAATCTGAACAGTTTCATGATGCAAATCATGATCTGCAGAAGGAAGATGATGAGACTGAAGTAGTCTTTTCTGAAGCACCTCCTGAAGTAATTCAGAGAAGTTCTTGCACTGATATCATTGTTCATCCTGGTCATTACACTAAGTGGACAAGAGCACATCCAATCGTGCAAATCATTGTAGATTCTACTAGTGGGGTTCAGACCAGAAGAGCCACAAGCGATCAATGCTTAAATGTCAGCTTCTTATCACTGATAGAACCGAAGAAGATTGACGAGGCTATGAAAGACCCTAGCTGGATTGAAGCCATGCAAGATGAGCTTAATCAGTTTAAGAGGAACGATGTTTGGGAACTTGTTCCTTGTCCCAGTGATCTAAAGAAAGAACCAATTGGGACAAGATGGGTCTTCAGAAACAAGATGGATGAAGATGGTCATGTGATTCGTAACAAGGCAAGGCTTGTTGCAAAGGGTTACTTACAAGAAGAAGGAGTAGACTTTGATGAAACTTTTGCACCAGTTGCTAGACTAGAAGCTATCAGAATTTTCTTAGCTTTTGCAGCTCATCATGAGTTCAAAGTCTATCAAATGGATGTCAAGAGTGCATTTTTGAATGGTGAATTGGAAGAAGTTGTGTATGTGTATCAGCCACCAGGGTTCATAAATGAAGAAAGACCTCATTGGGTGTACAGACTGAACAAAACATTATATGGTCTGAGACAAGCACCTAGAGCCTGGTATGATACTCTTACTAAACATCTTCTGAAACATGGTTTTAAAAGGGGTGCAATAGATAACACTTTATTCATATTGCATGATAAAAGTGATATCTTACTTGTACAAATTTATGTTGATGATATTGTGTTTGGGTCTACAAATAACAAAATGTGTGAACAGTTTTCTGAAATAATGTCATCTGAGTATGAAATGAGTATGATGGGTGAACTGACATATTTTCTAGGTCTTCAAGTTAAACAAACCAGTGATGGTATTTTTATAAATCAAGAAAAATAAGTCAGAGACTTATTAAAGAAATATCAATTTGATTCAGTCTCATCAAAAGATACTCCCATTTCTGCACCTTTAACTTTGGACTCAAATCCTAATGGAAAACAAGTGGATCCCATAAAATATCGTGGTATGGTGAGATCCCTAATGTATTTACTGCTAGTAGACCTGACATAATGTTTGCAACATGCCTTTGTGCAAGATTTCAGTCTGATCCCAGAGAAGCACACGCAAATGCTGTGAAAAGGATTTTTAGATACCTTAAAGGTGTCCCCAGACTTGGTCTTTGGTATCCCAAAGGCTCAAGTCTAGATCTAATGGGTTATTCAGATTCTGATCATGCAGGTTGTAAAATAGATAGGAAAAGTACCACAGGTGGTTGTCATTTCCTAGGTGGCAAATTGGTTAGTTGGACAAGTAAGAAGCGGACTGCAGTATCACTCTCCACAGCTGAAGCTGAATACATTTCTGCAGCCAGTTGCTGCGCTCAGATTTTGTGGATGAAGAACCAACTAACTGATTATGGTTTTAAGTATACAAAGACTCCTATATTTTGTGATAACACCAGTGTCATTGCCATCTCTCACAATCCTGTCATGCACTCCAAAACCAAGCATATCGACCTCAGGTATCATTTTATTAGAGATCACATTATTAAAGGTGACATTGAACTTCATTTCATTCCCACTGATAAACAACTCACTGATGTTTTTACAAAACCCTTGGATGTCAAAACGTTTAAACATCTCATCAGTGAGATAGGTATGCTAAATCCTGTATAGCATCACCTCAGGGGGATGTGTCAAATATTTTTATGTTTAAAAGAATTTCTCTCTAAAGGGGAACTTTAGTTTCAGAAAAATATTTTGACTGAAATGCTTCAGAATTTCTGAAATGATTTCAGAATAAGTGTGAAAACTGAGATGGTTCAGATTACTTAAAATCTGATCATGCTCAGATTTAAATAAGTTATTTCTGAAATGAGTCAGTCCTTTATAATGTATTTTGGATACTTGGTCGTTGTGTGAACACGTGAAGGTTACTGTATAACGTTTGAATAATGATACCTTCTGCTGACGTGTCACACAAGTTGCGCCGTAAATGAAAAGTAATGATCACTTTTTCTTTAAAGTGTTGAAAAGTTTTGTGAAAAAGTAGGGTCATAGCCGTCGTTGCATTAAATGCGGACGTATACCCAAAATTATTTTCGGACTTCAAACCCGATCAAAACTGATTTCATTAAAATAATATTTTTTTTGGGGGGTTTGAATTTCAAAATCAATTTTATTTTATTTATTTTGGGAAACCCTTTGTATTCCATCCTAAATATAAATACCTTTTCGAAAACAATTCCTTCATTTACTTCTCTTTACATTTACTCCCAATCATCATTCTCTCTTATTTTCTCATTCCTTCATAACTCCAAAACCCTAAATTCATCTTTCATATTCAGTTTTCCCTTGTAGAAATAATGGCTAAACCTGCTTCTCACGCCAAATCACTAATAGCTTTCGAATACAAACCATCCAAAGTAGTCAAGGCCAGTGCACAATGGCCAAAAGGGTTCGATCCATTGACCCTTAGATTCAATATGAATAATTTCATGGCCGCACTGAACGCCAAAGGCAAAACCTTAATGGGGAAGATTAATAAATTTCTTGAACAATCCCCTCTCCATTATGCCTTGATGCAGATCCTCAAGTATTGTATCATAGATACTTACTTGAATTCTGGTATACTGCTACTCTAAGCAAGGATGAAAAATCCATTGCTTTTTCTTTAAAAGAAGGCACTAAACAGTATATCCTTTCACTTGATGGATTTCGGGAGGCCCTTCACTTGAACTACCTTCCCTCTCTTTCAGCCTATGCAAAAAGGCTAAAAGGAGTTAATTTCAGGGAGGTACTGCACGGCATGGGTCATGATGACATGGTCGATGCTGAGCACAATCTGAGAACATCTGGACATATTTTTCTGTCTGGATTTAAAAATTGTTGGCATTATTTCTAGACTCAGATTGTGGAGTGCCTAGGTGGAAACTGGGGTGGATTGGACCAGATTTCATTAACACAAGTAGAAATCGGGTACTACTTGTGGCATGGGATTGAGGTGGACTTCGCTGAGATACTTTTCTCTCAGTTGGTAACAAAATTAAAAGGGAAAAGAAGTCCACATATCTCATTTCCCAGATTTCTGAGCATTTGCTTCATGAACATGCTTGGAGATGAGTATCACATGGAGGGGCTTGAATCTTCAGCAACGGAGTTCTGCAGGGATCTATCAAAGCTATCTACTTCAGATCCAGAACCGGAACTCTCCGCTACAATGCTTCAGGTAATTAATAAAACTGAAACAGCACGACCGGCTGGCTCAGAAAAGTCACCGAGCGGGTCGCAAAAGAATGCGAGACCCATTGGTGCACCTGGTGGTCAAATGTTGAAGTTGTTTAAAACCCCAGCAACTTCATCTACCCAACCACCAATTCCCTCCTCCACTGACCAACCTGAGGATCTCCCAAAAGATCCCTCAGGATCTCCAAAGGGCTTATTAAAACGTCGTAAATATAAGTCGTCCTCATAGCCCAAGGACATTAGTACCGAAGCAAACCCCTTTGGATCTTCCCAACAAGAACCAGAGGAATCGAGTCCAAAGGGAAACCCACAAGCAGCCATCTCCAAAACTTCTTTAGGAGGAGATGGTGAAGATAATACTAGTGTGCCAGCCCAGCACACATTAGAGTCCGTGTCTGCACGCGCACCCCCTGAAACTTCACAAATCTCACACTCTACTACAGCACGAGTTGATGAAGTCTTTGGTGTGACACCACCTGAGACTGAGATTCCAGACTCTACGGCCGATGAAGTGATTCTTGATGATGGTACGAGAATCATTAAGGCAACCCCTATGTCTACTGTCTCTGGCGATGAAGCTATGGCTGAGTCAACCCATAAATCTGGTGACGATGCATCTACAGCAGCAGTTGTTGAACCAGAAGCTGGTTCAGGTACCAGTGATCTGAACCAGGGCATATCTGATCGGACTGCAGTTTCGACTGACCTCTGGGATGATGATGAGCCAACTCAAGGGAATCTTGATTCCTTTGCTGATTTTGAGTTTGATGAGGGCTTACTGGAGGAGAATTAGTCTTCTGATTCTGAGCCAACCTTCAGCCTCACAAACGTCCCTCCTCCCCCAGAAATCTAAAATATACTTGTTGAACAACCATATCGCCAACCCGAAACTTCTCATCAACATCCATATTTTCCACCTGGCTCTACACCTGCCTATGTCACTTCACCTCGTTTTCAACCACAACTCCAACACTTACACCCACAAATTCACCAAGTACCAAGGCCCATCAATTATGATGATCAAACTGAGAAAGAGTTGGACTCTGCTACTGAATCTGAGAGTCCAACTGAAATGCAATTGGAGAAGGCATTATATGGGCTTGGTAGAATTCCCTTTGTGGCTTCTGTTTCTGCACAACCACCTCCTCCTTTGAGTGTAGAAGCACAGTTAGAGAAGCAACATACCGAAGTCCAAAGCCTCCTTCTCAAGGTGGAGGACTTAACAAAATCTCTAACTGCCAATACTAGTTCCATTGCTGAAATGAAGGGTGCTCAGATGTTCCTTGGCACTGAGTTCACCAAGGTTGCTGGAAATGAGGGACTAGTAAGTGGGAAGCTAAATGAGCTGGTGCATTCATGTAATAAAATAAGTACGGCTATCAGGGAAGCCTTCAGACTGGCCAAAAGAGATGTGCAAGCTTCAGTTGTTGCAAACTTGACATCTGGTATTGAACTGATCAAACAAGAAGTTATGGCAGTCGGGAAGGAGGTGAATGAGTTAGTTAAAAGGCCAAGTGTTAATGAGAAAGAACTTGGGTCTTCTATTAGTAGTGATGTGCTTAAGAAGCTGAAGTCTGAGATATCTCAGAATCTTGTTGCTCAGATTTCAGCCTCTGTGGCTGAAAAGGTTGAAGAAGGGGTCAGAAGGATGGTCTTAGAACTCACCAAAGATACTTCCAAGAAGGTAGATAAGGCTGTTGCCGAAGTTCAGAAATCTGTATCTACTCTTGATGAAGTTGTTAAGGGCCAGTCCAAGCAGCTAGATGACATTCTGACCCTTCTCCAGAAAGAACAAGTTGTTGCTCCTCCTCCCCCTGCTTCCTTTACTGAAGAGGATAGAAAAATGCTGAAGGAACTCAAAGAACAAGAAGCACTGAACCTTAATTCATCCTTTAGATTAAGGGCTCAGTTCTCTACCATGGCTAAGGGAATTTCTGATAGCCTAGAACAGCAAAGTTGGGAACCTCTAAAGGCAATGAAAACTACCATTGATTTATATGCCAAGATGCCTTCTGAGGTCCCCAAATGGGGAAATGTGCCTATTAGTTTGCTTTCCAGTACTCAAGAATTAATAGAGGCAACCAAGAAGCAAACTGAAGTACAATCTGGTAGTGCTTCAGTTCAGGGAGAACAGGTTCAGAAATCTGAAGTACAAGCTTCTGAACCAGCTAAGAAGGATAAGGGCAAGGCCCCAGTGGTGGATGAACCCAAGAAAACAAATGCAAAGGGCTCCGGGCTAGTTGTTGGTGTGAATGTGGATGAACATGGTTATCCTCTTCATGATCTTGATGCAGATGGCAAGAAATTAGAGGCTCTGCAGAAGCAAGTCTCTAATGAATATATAATGTGGAGGGAAAACAAGGAAAGAGAAAGGGAACAACATCTGAAGATGGGGACCCTTGATCACATAGATGCTGCAGCTCTTGGTCTTACATTGGAACGATATCAGAAAATAAAGAATGATCCAAGAGTGCAGAAGGCATCGGAAGAAATGGGTGCGTATGAGTATGGGGTAAAGTATTCTGCCTTAGAACAAAAGCTGGACCATCTCACATTCAAGTTGTCCATTGAGGACTTGGTGAAAAATAGAGAAAAGGAGATGGCGATCAAAAAGAAAGAAATTATGGCTGGAGTTCTGAAGATTGAAAAAGAATTGTCAAGGCCACCCACAAAGCCCAAAGTGACTGGACCAAGGTCTTCAAGAAAGAACATTCGTGATGCTGACCTTTCTACCTTCAAGCCAATGTCTGATGATGCTACTGAGATCGAAAGGAAACATGAAAAGGATCAGTATGAGCATTATATGAAGCATCGATCCCATCCAGCTAAAATAACTGACATAGAAGTAACAAAAGCTGATGGATTGAAGCTCTTTGATTTGGTTGTTAAAAGAGAAGGAAGGGCAGCTCAAGAATACAATCAGGTTTCAGTGCACGAATATGGGATTTCTAAGCATAGAGAGATGATCCAGATTCTGAGGGGGAAGCCAAAATCTGCTCTGATTGGTGCATGGTTATCAAGAATACAACAAAAGATGCAAGCCAAGGTGGAGATTGAAAGCAGATTATTTGGAAAGAAGGATCATTCTCCACTGAAGAGAAAAGCTACTGAAGCACCTTCTGGTTCGAGGCCTGCGAAGAAGTAGTTTTCTTTCAGTTTATCACTTACTTGTATAATTATTTGCAAATGTAACAAACACTTCAGTTTGTATATATATGTTACATTTTGTAGCTAACAAGTAGATGATAGGTTTAAGTTAAAAAAAAATCACAAGTAAAATTCTGAGACATCAATGATCTATAAGATGTACTTAGAAAATTTTTACAACTTAAACAAAAACTTGCATTTCAGAATTACAAACATGTATAGATAGAAGTCTGAGATGTATGCACTATTTCAGAACAAATAGTGGGAATTTGTTAGGTCGAAAATCGACCAAGTATAATTTGTTTAGAAATAACTGAAGCTCAGTGAAGAATACTTGTACAGAATTCTGAAGTCGTTCAGAATTAGTTCACTGAAGCTTCACTTCAGTTCAGATCAACGTATCAGAATACCGTTCAGAATGAAGTCAAAGACTAAAGTCTGAAGAAAGAGAATCAAGCTCAGATGTGGAGCTCAGAAGTTGATTCTACCTGATCGAAGACTGAAGCATCTCAGTGTAAAAGTACTTACACACTTTTACACTGATTACGAGAAAAACTTTTTACTTTACATACCTTTACCCAGTTAATAGATTTAACTATTAATAAAAGTACAAGGTAAAGTAAAGGTTGGGAATAAAGTATGATAAGTCACGTCAGTTGACTTATATACTTAACCTTAAAAGTACACATGTAAGGAATTAGCTTTAATTCCTTAAATGCTCCCAACCATATTTGTACGATCTGGTCCACGTCATCATGGACTTGGTCTATAAATATAAGTCTTCTCACAACTTGCAAAAAGCTTGAAACCTTAGCATTGCAACTTGTGAGATATACTCTAAGTAATCCTTACGAGTATTTCCAAGTTATTAGATCACTTGTATTTCTAGGTTGTTTAGATATTTACACTTGGGTGTTTATCTTTGTTCCGCAACAACCTTTGTATTTGTTTATATCATAAATCAAATACATTGAAAAAGTACATCGTGTCTCAATGCTACATACGTGAAATATACATATTATTTATATAGTTTCAGCACTTATTGTTTCTTGCATTTACTTTCAGTACCTTTACTTTATTGTTTATCCTTATCTGGATCGTATTCTGAACTGGTCATCTTCCAGTTAGAATTACTTGCCAGTCAGGTTTTAACCATCTATATTTGGGACTCACACTATCATCCAAGTATAAAATTTGTAAACAGCTAAAAATTATTTATTTCTAAACATGTATAATAAAGAAAAAAATGATTGTCTAATTGTTTGCAGCTCCTTCAGGATCCATGTTTTCATCTACTTTTTGTTTCTTCTTTTCACATGTCCTGCTGTTGTGACTCGTACCTCCGCACTTGCTACAATTTCTCCGACAGTTTTCAAGTGTTCCATACTTTTTTCCAAGCACTGGTTGTCGTTTATAATCAACTATTGGCACAAAAAACTGCGATCCATCTGGTGTTTGAAATGT
The DNA here is from genome assembly GCA_034093135.1 of Erigeron breviscapus. Classification (NCBI taxonomy): domain Eukaryota; kingdom Viridiplantae; phylum Streptophyta; class Magnoliopsida; order Asterales; family Asteraceae; genus Erigeron; species Erigeron breviscapus. The sequence continues at coordinate 11,288,221 of CM067174.1, read as the reverse complement.
TTGTGCAACATTTGTTTTAGGTGTTTTTTTCAGCACAGGAACTGTATGAAAATATACATGTCAAAAACAATAATCAGCATAACAAGTATGAAAATATATATAAAATCAAATTTGATTCTTATAGAAAACAACATATTGCAATGCAAAATCAAATTTGATTGTACACAGATAAACTTACAAAAACACAGATACCTTAAAAACTACAAAGCTGCACATAATCAAATTTGATTTTAAGCATAAAACTACACAAACATAGATATGTAAAGCTTACATAATCACATTTGATTCTAAACATAAAGTATCAGACATACATGTAGTTAAAATCTTCAAAGCTCAACATAATCAAATTTGATTTTAAGCATAAAACTACACAAACACGGATACCTTAAAAACTACAAAGCTGCGCATAATCAAATTTGATTTTAAGCATAAAACTACACAAACATAGATACGTAAAGCTTACATAATCAAATTTGATTTTAAACATAAAACTACACAAACATAGATACGTAAAGCTTACATAATCAAATTTGATTTTAAGCATAGAACTACACAAACACGGATACCTTAAAAACTACAAAGCTGCACATAATCAAATTTGATTTTAAGCATAAAACTACACAAACACGGATACCTTAAAAACTACAAAGCTGCACATAATCAAATTTGATTTTAAGCATAAAACTACACAAACACGGATACCTTAAAAACTACAAAGCTGCACATAATCAAATTTGATTTTAAGCATAAAACTACACAAACATAGATACGTAAAGCTTACATAATCAAATTTGATTCTAAACATATATAAGAAACTTTCGTTTAGACATTTCATCAAACACCTTGTAGGCAATATTGTACCAAACAACAAAATCAATTAAATAACTAATAAAATTTAACAAATTCAAATGTTAGAATAGATCTAATCACATGTTATCTAATTACATTTGATTATACCTGACAAATTTCGAATTTACATAACAAAAAGCCATATATTCGTATTCAATAGATCTTCCATTGTTTATTAACATCTTCAAGATCCATTGATGATGACTGATGGAGATGATGATGACGGAGGCAACGATGGCTGTACCATTTCAATTGGAACTTGGTGGTGACTTGAAGACGATGGTGGTGGTTATGGTTCTGCTACTGGTAGGGAGAGTGAGGCAGAGAGATCTGTGAGTGTGTGTGTGTGTATGTGTGTGGAACTAGTAAAAAATAATAGAGGGGTGAGATAATGTGCTAAATTACCAAAATGCCCTTCCGCATGTTTTTTTGTTTAATAAAGGGCCGTCGATCTGTTTTGATCCAAGGGCTGAGATTTAGCCCTTGGATCTCACCAAATTATTAGGATTTGCCTGATCACAACTCAATAATAATAATAGTAAATATCGTAATAATAATAGTAAAGTTATAGTAATAATAAATCAATAAGTCTGAAAAAGGAATGTGAGGTAAGCAAAGCAATCCAAGGGCCACAATTCATTTTTCTTTTTCATCCAATGGTTGAGTCTTTTTCAAAAAGGAATTTAGGACTGGTTTATAGTTATTGAGAGATATAACTTTTTATAAACCTTACTAGATTTTTGCCCGTGTCAAATACACGGGTTGTTTCCAATATTTTTAAGATATGATAAATTATTAAATATGTAAAGTTATATATAAAAAATGTAGCTAAAATTAAACAAATATAATGTTAACCATTGAACGCATATATTGTATTTCATCTTTTGTAATATTTTTTTGTACATAATATTTGTTTATTTTTTTTATGACATCTGTTGCTTATTATCACTTTAAGATACTTTTCGATTTAACTCGAGATATCGTAACGTACAATTGTCCATATTTAAAAATTGAATGTTGTAACTACAAATCAACTTTTGGTAAAAAAATAATAGTTAATATCAATTTAAATAACAATTGAATTATCAATTTAAAAAGTTATATAATTATGTAATTATAAATTAAGTATTTGGTGAGGCTAAAAAATGTAAATTTTTAATACAAAACAAAAAAGTGTAAATTAGTGAGTCTTTTTCTAAAATATAATATAATAATATATATAATAATAATTATTAAGATTATTAATTTTTAATTCTATTAATAATTAATTATAAAGGTGAATTTGTATAAATAACCAAAGAATATTTACATAATTGTACTAATAATGACATCATTTATACATTTTTCTCAAGTGTATGGCTATAAAATGTAAAAATTATAAATTAATTATTTATCGGGGTTAAAAAGTGTAAATTGTTGATGTAAAACAAATAAGTGTAAATTAGAGACTTTTTCATACAATTTAATATAAAAATATATAATATATTTGGATAATGATTATTAGATTTTTAATTTATAATTAGATTAATAACGACATCATCAATGTTTAATTTTGAAAATTGGAAAGGTGTGATTGGTCAATAAGTGGTTAGAATAATTGTCTTTTAGTATATATAAAGGTTTTATTGCATTATTTTATGATGAATTACGTAGAAAACAAAATAGACCGGTGCAACGCACGAGTTTCACCTAGTTATACAATATATGAGCTAGTTATGCATTGATATTCTATATGACTATATGTAAAATTAAATAAACCCACGCAACAATGTAGGTATTAAAGTAGTCGCGAGAGTTGGAGAGAATTGCAAGTAAGTTATGTGGAAGAGATATACAGGTCGAGTAGGTGACATTCCTATTTGACTTTGCTTTCGAAAGTTAAAGTTAAAATTAAGTTAAAAACTGTTCATTGTTTGGCACATATCTTTGTCAATTTGTATCCTAACTAATTAAGCCTATAACTTTAATTAAATTAGAGTAATTATCATTATATATTTATTTTGTATGCTTACAAAAAGACTATAGCCGATGGAGGTCAATTCAGATGTCGATACAAAGCATCCCTTTTCGTTGATATTGGTTTGGTTAAATTACATTTCATCAGAAAATCAAAGTTTAGCAGAAACTATGACGATTTTGTTTTTAGTCCACCTTTTACTTAAAACGGTTAGTAATTAACCACATATTTTCTCACTAATGAGGCTGTTAACGCAACTCAATAGTGACTAGATTCATAGTCACTAATTAAGTGTTTTCATAATGAATTTAATTAAAGAAAAAACAACTTCGTCAAAAACTATGTGACTAACTATTACATGAGATGATTTATTTAGTTCATTTAGTATTCGTGTTTTTCTTCATGCTCATATATTGATTTCGACAGTGACCAAATATATATATTAGTCATTAATTGTGTTCTTTCTATATATGTGTTCTTTCTATATATTTTATTGTTTCATTGCATGCCTTATTTAATTTTATGCTCCACAAATCACAATTATACACGTGTTAATTAATAGGGTCTTTTGATAGTTATGTACTTATGTGACAAGTGTCATTCACCTTAATTTAGTCATTTTGAATTTGATCAATCAGGTCACCATCAATACATTTATGTGTTCGTACGTAGGGTGGTGATTAATTTAAGTTTAGTTCATGTGAGTTTGGATTTTGGAACATCATTTTCAGTTAGGCAAGATATGTAATATTGACAATTAGTAACGGATCTCGTTGCACCTACCTTCTACGTTGGAAATACAACTTATTATTGTTTGATACAAATAGATTGTGTTATTTAGACCATCTTCTCAAAGTTAATTAACTAACCATTCAAACTAATGTGTGGTTTTTTCCCATCTTCTCAAAGTTAAGCTATGTTAATTATTAAATAGGTGGTTATTTTTCTAAAATACTAGCAATAATTATAATTTATTAATTTACCTTTCATATTTATCTTTTACTTGACAAAACTTTTCTATTTATATAAGCATCATGTAATCTAAAGTCGGAAATAAACGTAAAATCTTGTTCACTTGTATAGGACGCTATTTTTTTGTGTGTTTATGAACTCATGGTGTAAGAATTCTCTAACTGGATCCTCAATGGGTTATCACATTGGTATGACAACTCTATCACATTGCTTTTTTCGGTGCGAATATATGGAGGCCTGGAGGGTGGCACTTGATCGACCATATGTGTAATAGGAGCAACACGACCTGGTCACCTTGTAGAGGTTTGTGTGATAATATCATGTGCAGTATTATATAACAGACGTGGACCAAAAAAGGTCAACCGACCAGGGGCATTAGCGGCGACGTCGCCGCTAATACTCTGTTACTGACGGGGGGCCCGCTAATATTCTGCCAGATTAGCCGTTACTGACATGGGGGCCCGCAGTATTAGCGGCGACGTCGCCGCTAATGCTGCCTGGTCGGGGTTTGACTTTTTTGGCCTGGTGGGCTTACGCTCCTCGTTAATTAATTTATAGTGTGATGGTCGAGGTGGAAAAGTGGTTCTCTATATATTTTATTGTTTCATTGCATGCCTTATTTAATTTTATGCTCCACAAATCACAATTATACACGTGTTAATTAATAGGGTCTTTTGATAGTTATGTACTTATGTGACAAGTGTCATTCACCTTAATTTAGTCATTTTGAATTTGATCAATCAGGTCACCATCAATACATTTATGTGTTCGTACGTAGGGTGGTGATTAATTTAAGTTTAGTTCATGTGAGTTTGGATTTTGGAACATCATTTTCAGTTAGGCAAGATATGTAATATTGACAATTAGTAACGGATCTCGTTGCACCTACCTTCTACGTTGGAAATACAACTTATTATTGTTTGATACAAATAGATTGTGTTATTTAGACCATCTTCTCAAAGTTAATTAACTAACCATTCAAACTAATGTGTGGTTTTTTCCCATCTTCTCAAAGTTAAGCAACTAACCATTCAAACTAATGTGTGGTTTTTTCCCATCTTCTCAAAGTTAATTAACTAACCATTCAAATAATGTGTGGTTTTTTCCCATCTTCTCAAAGTTAATTAACTAACCATTCAAACTAATGTGTGGTTTTTTCCCATCTTCTCAAAGTTAATTAACTAACCATTCAAACTAATGTGTGGTTTTTTCCCATCTTCTCAAAGTTAATTAACTAACCATTCAAACTAATGTGTGGTTTTTTCCCATCTTCTCAAAGTTAATTAACTAACCATTCAAACTAATGTGTGGTTTTTTCCCATCTTCTCAAAGTTAAGCTATGTTAATTATTAAATAGGTGGTTATTTTTCTTATTTGATGACAATTACTAAAAACTTCAATAAAAAATAATACTCCATCCGTCCCACTAGAAGTGTCATGTTTTGCATTTTCAAAGTCTATCACATTGCTTTTTTCGGTGCGAATATATGGAGGCCTGGAGGGTGGCACTTGATCGACCATATGTGTAATAGGAGCAACACGACCTGGTCACCTTGTAGAGGTTTGTGTGATAATATCATGTGCAGTATTATATAAAGTACGTGGACCAGAAAAAGGTCAACCCGACCAGGGGCATTAGCGGCGACGTCGCCGCTAATACTCTGTTACTGACGGGGGGCCCGCTAATATTCTGCCAGATTAGCCGTTACTGACATGGGGGCCCGCAGTATTAGCGGCGACGTCGCCGCTAATGCTGCCTGGTCGGGGTTTGACTTTTTTGGCCTGGTGGGCTTACGCTCCTCGTTACATTTATTATTTTATTATTTATATGATATATATCAGTTATTATTTATTGATATATATAGTTATTATTCTATTAGATATATATAGTTATTATTCTATTAGATATATATCAGTTATTATTCTATTAGATATATATAGTTATTATTCTATTAGATATATATCAGTTATTATTCTATTAGATATATATAGTTATTATTCTATTAGATATATATCAGTTATTATTCTATTAGATATATATAGTTATTATTCTATTAGATATATATAGTTATTATTCTATTAGATATATATATTATTATTCTATTAGATATATATAGTTATTATTCTATTAGATATATATAGTTATTATTCTATTAGATATATATAGTTATTATTCTATTAGATATATATAGTTATTATTCTATTAGATATATATAGTTATTATTCTATTAGATATATATAGTTATTATTCTATTAGATATATATAGTTATTATTCTATTAGATATATATAGTTATTATTCTATTAGATATATATAGTTATTATTCTATTAGATATATATCAGTTATTATTCTATTAGATATATATAGTTATTATTCTATTAGATATATATCAGTTATTATTCTATTAGATATATATAGTTATTATTCTATTAGATATATATCAGTTATTATTCTATTAGATATATATAGTTATTATTCTATTAGATATATATCAGTTATTATTCTATTAGATATATATAGTTATTATTCTATTAGATATATATCAGTTATTATTCTATTAGATATATATAGTTATTATTCTATTAGATATATATCAGTTATTATTCTATTAGATATATATAGTTATTATTCTATTAGATATATATAGTTATTATTCTATTAGATATATATAGTTATTATTCTATTAGATATATATAGTTATTATTCTATTAGATATATATAGTTATTATTCTATTAGATATATATAGTTATTATTCTATTAGATATATATAGTTATTATTCTATTAGATATATATATTATTATTCTATTAGATATATATAGTTATTATTCTATTAGATATATATAGTTATTATTCTATTAGATATATATAGTTATTATTCTATTAGATATATATCAGTTATTATTCTATTAGATATATATAGTTATTATTCTATTAGATATATATCAGTTATTATTCTATTAGATATATATAGTTATTATTCTATTAGATATATATAGTTATTATTCTATTAGATATATATAGTTATTATTCTATTAGATATATATAGTTATTATTCTATTAGATATATATAGTTATTATTCTATTAGATATATATAGTTATTATTCTATTAGATATATATCAGTTATTATTCTATTAGATATATATAGTTATTATTCTATTGGATATATATCAGTTAGTATTCTAGTGGATAAATATTACCTATTATTCTATCGGATATATATTAGCTATTATTATTTTTAGGGATTATGACCTGGGAATGTAACTAACTATGCCAAAATGTTTATGTTATGCAACTAACTCAAAAAACGTTTATGTAATGTAACAAACTACTCATTTTGGTCTATAGTACGCAACAAGTAACCTGTTGTAAAGGTTACCAGTCACCACTTTCACATCCAAACAAAAATCTCTCTCCCTTATCTTGCTTTTTTGATCAGAAAATTCCCACCACCAAAACCATATTGATTTTTTGATCAGAAAATTCAATCCCCCCAAAACCATATCGATTTCGTTACCCCAATTAACCTAATCATTACATACACAATTCCCATACCTATACATCTTTATTTATAATCTATATCTATATCTACTTTAATTTCGCCCCCTTTTTTTTAGGGATTAACCCAGATTCCGTCCACTATATAGTTGTACACAAATCAAATACAACCACCACCTCCTCCATTCCCGACGCCAACTTTCAGGCCACTGCCGCCAACACCATTCCGGCCACCATTACCCCTTTATAAATCGAACACACTCACTAATCAGTTATTTCCAAAACCCAGTCGGAAGAAACGAAAAAAGAAAAAGAAAAACGGAACCAACCAGCACCCACCCCAGCCGGAAACAACCCACCTTTCATCACAACCGCCGCTGCCCACCTCCGCCCACAACCTCAAAACACCCAGATATGAATATTGAATTTACTTCTGGAACTTGTTTAGCAACTCAAGTTGATTACAATCAAGACAATTTAAGAGCTTTAGAGATTGATGGAAAGATGATCGGTTGTCAAAAACTCAAAAATCTTGAAACCCCAAATGGGTTTTTGCCCACAGTAAGGGTTTATGATTCTATGTTGCAGGACTTGTCGATGTTGTCATCGATTCCGGTCACCCTCACCACTAACCAGTTTGTGTCTTACATTGACCGTCGAGCACGACGGAGGTTGTTGTTGTTGTCGAGCAAGACGGTGGTGTGTACATCGGTGAACGACGGTCACCACCACTCTGGCCACCACCACCATGCGAATCTCGGTTGTTTGTTCTTTCTTGACTTCTGGGTTTTGAAATTTGATTAGATGAACTTTAGAAGTGTGTTTGATTTTATATGTTTAGATTGTTTCTAGTTGTAGGTGATGAATGGGTTTTTAGATTGTAGGTATATGCTTGAAGATATATGCAGGGATCTAGTTTTAATCGTTTTCATTAGGTTGATTGTAATTTGTTAAAATTTTGTATAAATGTGACTATATTATGGAAAAGGGATGATTAACTGTTGGTTTTTTCAAAAAATAGATATAGATATAGATATTCGTTTTGCTACTTCTGGCCGGAATCTGCTGGTGTCGCCGGAATCTGCTGGTGTCGTCGGAATCTGCTATCTTCATAAGCACAACCGGTTACTTTCCAATGGTAACCGGTAATTTACATACTATAGACGAAAACAGGTAGTTTGTTACATTACATAAACGTTTTTGTAGTTAGTTACATAGCATAAACATTTTGGCATAGTTAGTTCATAATCCCTATTTTTTATTCTATTAAAACTATTGGGTAAAAAGTGTAAATTTGTAATGCAAAACAAAAAAGTGTAAATTAAAGTTAACATTGAAAACAAAAGTCAACTTTAAAAAATCGAGAGCTGTCATTGGTTGATAAGTTATTAGAACAATTATGTTTTAGTATAATAGATAAAAGATAGGAGTATTGTTTATATCACATATCTTGACAATCTAATAAATATTAAAGTCTAGCAAATGATTGGCCTGACTATCATGTTCAACCACATGCATCTAGCTCGACTTTTAAAGGGGGTATTTGACTCTGTGATTAGGGACCTTGCGCTAGTCATTACAATAATATTGTCATCTTATTTCCATTTGGAGGTTTAAGGAATAAACATACTAACTTTAGTTTAACTACTTTAGGAGTTTACAATTTCGAATAAAGGTTAAATAGTAAAAACAATAAGTCTATTGAACTTAAAGATTTTATCATTCAAAAATACATCAAATGGTTAAAACATTGCAATTTCAAAGTTTAAGATCATATCATACATAAGAAAAATATTAAGTGATTAGTACGATCATTGTGTTAAAGTTCTTAAAGTTGGGTGATTATAACTTATCAACCCTTCCACCAATGTTGCTCATTATCCCGACATCAATGCCTCAGTTTTATTCCATTAATTAATTGGCCGGTAATCTGTGGATGTTGCTTCAATCGACACAATATATTCATCATATATATACGACTTAGCTCTAACAATCTAAACAACATTGTACTATTAATAAATTAAGTATACATTTCATTTATAAATACATGCAACCATCTTATATATATTGTAATTCAACATTTTATAGTTATACCATGCGATATAAAATATAGCATCCATAATCCGAAGAATGTATAAGACAACAACATTACGTTAGCTAATTAACCGGTGGTTCCAGGTTTTTCATTGTGTTCGACATACTTATGTCCTTCACCAGGACTTGGACCCGAGCGTTCAACCACCACTAACCTTTTAACATGGTGTTTGGCTCTTGGAGGTGGGTTCAAAGGCTCCAAAACATCAGCATTGAGAGAGTCTGTCTCTTTTGTTCTTATTTCAATGAGTCGGCGAGCTTTTATCGTTGTGAAGGTTGTATTCAAGAAGAGTATGAGAAGGATAACGAGAAGATAGTGTTGTCTTTTTGACATGTTATGATATATGTGAAGTAAGTTAAATGAAGAATTATTAATTGAAGTAATTTATGAATGGTTTTGGGTATGAGTTGAGCGAGTATATATATAATTGAAAGGTGATGAGTACAATGAACTTTGTGTTTACGATATGTAGTTTGACCCTCGATCTTTGCCGCCACCTATTTGGTCAAGATGTTTGGTAGAATCCAACGTTGTACGTACCTTGGCTCTTAGGTAGATATATTAATTGTCTAAATTGAAAGAATTGATTAACTGTCTTAATTATAGCAATTGTTTCTTCTAAAATTGTTTACTTGTACGTAACATTATATTTAATTAATCACATCATTCAAAAACACTTAAAAGCGCGGGTGTTCAATAATCTCTTGGTATAATGGTCTAATGGTAAGCTAGGTAGGATGTTCTCTTTTCGGAGGTCGTGGAACAATGCGGTATTTATGTAATTATGTTATGTATTATTGTATTATATACTCTGGGTCGAAAATTGGGGTTACGCAAAAAATTTATGTAGAAAGTCAAAATCGCAAAAGATAGCTTTCGATATGCTTTGAGATTTCAATGGGTATTTTGTGAAAAGTTCAAAAAACTCGAGTTTTTTGTATATTTAGGATGATTTTTGATATATATTGTATAGAGACTTTCACAATCCATCTCTAAAACTAGAGATCACTAGTCATATAATAGATATGAAATGGGTCTATACTGATATTAGTCAATTTATACATGTTATAGTTTTAATTACTAATATCTTTCATTTGTTTGCATTTCAAGTCATAAATGATGTTAAAATAGTTACTTAGTACTTGCATAAGCTTTTGTATAGGTACTTGGAGAAAACATGGTCATTTGAAGCAAGATTAATTGAAGATTTGATGATTGATATTGGACTATTGGACGTATACGAATGAAGCGGTTCAAGTCTTGGCGTGTTGGATGAGCCGAATAGTTAGAAAAAGGACTTATTGCAATAGCTCATGTAACGACTGTCAAAAAAGGAACCGGATTTGCACCAGTTTCACTACCAGCAACAACCACTTTCACTTGATCAATAAACTCTTCTTCATCTTCCAGCACAACCTTCCTCCATGACGATGATAATGATCGCAGGAAAACTCTTTTGCGTCGTCGTTTGAACATTGTTATTTGCCTCTCATCTTCTTCTTCTTCTTCATCTTTGATACAAAAAGGGTATCTTGTTCTTGCCATCTCAAATAAATTAAATCACTTTTGCAGATTCTCGGTAGACCCCACCTCCGCACTTCTACTTATCTCTAAAAGGCTTACTAATTAACTAGCATTGTACCCGCGCGATGCGGCGGGGGTTTGGTGGTGACTGGCGGTGGTAACGGCGGCCGTGGTGGTATTGTTGGTGGTGGGTGTAACTGTGTAAATAATTGATGTAAATGTAAGTGATGTAAAGGGGTAGTAGAGATAATTTGTAAGTGATGGTGTAATTTAAATTATTAAGAATAAAATGGTAATTTTGCATCTAACACTTTTATGAGAGAGAGTGTGATCTTAATCTTAATCTTAATATATACTATAAGACAGTTGAACTAATGACTTATTAACCAATCAAATCGCTCAATTTCATCAAATTGACTCTCGCTTATGTCATCATTTAGATTAACTATAAATTAAAATCATTATCCAAATATATTATTATATTAGTATTTATATTAATTTGTAGAAAAAGTCTCATTAATTTACACATTTTTGTTTTCCATCAATAATTTACACTTTTTAGCCCTGAATACTTAATTTATATTTATTTTAGCCATAACTTGAGAGAATTTTTTAAAATTTACAATCATTTAATTAATTAAAAATTTCAACATATGAAATATTGTCTACAAAAAATTATTTCAAAACCTAATGACTTATTAACAAATATTAGATTAGATTTTTATAAATTATAAATATTAATATTTAGTTTAATATTTAATATAAACACAATTTGAACTCTAGATACATATCCCAAACATAATAACAGATGACGATATACAACATCCTTATCCTAAACACAATAAGAATCACATAACATGGGACGATCACAGAACAAAGCACGATTTACAACAGAAGGTTACTTGAATACTAAATCCAAATCAATATGAACTTCATTCAAGATTCCTTTTATCTCTCAATAAAAAAGGTACATAATTTTCTCCTTTTTTATATATTAGTTTTGTGTATTAATGTTTGAAGTTACAATTGTCACTCAAATCAAGAGTCCTAATTGTTATCAAATAATATGAAAACAATCCTAATTGTTATCTAATTATCATAGGACAGATGATTGAAAATAAACATATGCGTATTATGGGTTCGCATCATGATCAAGTACATATACTTGAATGTCAAGTACAGGATCACAAGTATGTTTATATTTTAGTTCTTAATTATCTTTCATAATAATATCACATTATGACTACAACTGGTTTCAAAAAATTTTATTATAAAAAAATTATTATAGCATGTGCCTTGTGGAATGACTACGATAAACAATTCCATCAATATGTCCCAGCTAATAATGACAGTGACGAACCTATGATTATTGTACTACAACTTGGAAAGTATAACACTTAGAACCGTATATCTTCAAATTATAAGTTTTTATGACTTAAATGTATGAATATCTAATATTGATAATATCGTAAATCCGTGTCGAGTGTTGGACACGGGTCTAAAATATAATAATTATTATAAGATAGTATAGATTAAATTAAAGTCTAAAACAAAAAAAATTATTAATTCAAAATATAATAATACCAACCCATTCGGCCATTTGAAGACATACGTGCACAGGTTGGATCAGAATCTAGCTTTGGGTCGGGTCTCTAGGTCCACGAATTTTGCTGGGCTTGCATAACTTAATTTATATGTTTACACAAAGCCCAACCCTTTGATTAAATTAAAAGGAAAGGAAATAATCGGCCCACCAACAGTTGATATTGACTTCACTTGACTTCACTTGACTTCACTTGACTTCACTTGACTTCACTTGACTTCACTTGACTTCACTTGACTTCACTTGACTTCACTTGACTTCACTTGACTTCACTTGACTTCACTTGACTTCACTTGACTTCACTTGACTTCACTTGACTTCACTTGACTTCACTTGACTTCACTTGACTTCACTTGACTTCACTTGACTTCACTTGACTTCACTTGACTTCACTTGACTTCACTTGACTTCACTTGACTTCACTTGACTTCACTTGACTTCACTTGACTTCACTTGACTTCACTTGACTTCACTTGACTTCACTTGACTTCACTTGACTTCACTTGACTTCACTTGACTTCACTTGACTTCACTTGACTTCACTTGACTTCACTTGACTTCACTTGACTTCACTTGACTTCACTTGACTTCACTTGACTTCACTTGACTTCACTTGACTTCACTTGACTTCACTTGACTTCACTTGACTTCACTTGACTTCACTTGACTTCACTTGACTTCACTTGACTTCACTTGACTTCACTTGACTTCACTTGACTTCACTTGACTTCACTTGACTTCACTTGACTTCACTTGACTTCACTTGACTTCACTTGACTTCACTTGACTTCACTTGACTTCACTTGACTTCACTTGACTTCACTTGACTTCACTTGACTTCACTTGACTTCACTTGACTTCACTTGACTTCACTTGACTTCACTTGACTTCACTTGACTTCACTTGACTTCACTTGACTTCACTTGACTTCACTTGACTTCACTTGACTTCACTTGACTTCACTTGACTTCACTTGACTTCACTTGACTTCACTTGACTTCACTTGACTTCACTTGACTTCACTTGACTTCACTTGACTTCACTTGACTTCACTTGACTTCACTTGACTTCACTTGACTTCACTTGACTTCACTTGACTTCACTTGACTTCACTTGACTTCACTTGACTTCACTTGACTTCACTTGACTTCACTTGACTTCACTTGACTTCACTTGACTTCACTTGACTTCACTTGACTTCACTTGACTTCACTTGACTTCACTTGACTTCACTTGACTTCACTTGACTTCACTTGACTTCACTTGACTTCACTTGACTTCACTTGACTTCACTTGACTTCACTTGACTTCACTTGACTTCACTTGACTTCACTTGACTTCACTTGACTTCACTTGACTTCACTTGACTTCACTTGACTTCACTTGACTTCACTTGACTTCACTTGACTTCACTTGACTTCACTTGACTTCACTTGACTTCACTTGACTTCACTTGACTTCACTTGACTTCACTTGACTTCACTTGACTTCACTTGACTTCACTTGACTTCACTTGACTTCACTTGACTTCACTTGACTTCACTTGACTTCACTTGACTTCACTTCGACCAACAACATTAGGCGTTTATGGTTTTATCAGTTGATAGTTGAGTTTCATTCACTTGACTTCACTTGACTTCACTTCCTGTTTTACACTGTCTTTCAACAATAAATAAGATATCCAACTGTTTTCCAAGGTAAGTTGCTCAGATTTGTATCTACAAGAAATTTTGTTTGAGTCTATGTTGCTCTTATTCATTTATAAAATCAGTTAATTATATAGTTATTTTCAGGTTTTTTTATTTGTCTGGAATTTTGTCGCGCCAGCAAACTCAACAGATACATTACATAACGTGTTGAAGAATAAATTGGTATTAGAGATCTCTTGTGCTTTGATTTTGAAATGCATTTATATATGTTTATTTAAGTTTTAATCAAAATAAATACTTATATATTTTGTTATAGGAGCATTGTTATTAGGAAAGATGAGGTTTGTCAACATCTCTAAAGCAAACCTTCAATGGCGGCTAATTCGACATCATTGGGTTTTAGAGAGTCGTTTATAGACATGTTTTTAAGTTTCGGAATTTAACCTCGAGGTAATACAAAAAAATTTCATACTTTAATCTTAGCTTCATATTTTGTAATACAATTCAAGACTAGAAACATATTTAGATTATTTTTTTGGTCAAACCTCCTAGCTAGATACGACTCCTAAACAAATAAATTAGGCGGCCCGTAGAAAATATTCACCTGAAACAAATACTACATCCTTCTACGCCCGTTAGAGAAATAGAGCTGATTTAGTGAAAATTTTGTAAATCCCGTTAGACACTCAAATAGCTTTTAACAATTGTTAACGACCATTAAACAAAGGGACGTAACTCCTAGTTAGGGAAAAGGACCTGATGTACAACAGTTTTTTCAACTCCAGTTAAACACGCAAACAAAATCTAACGGTCGTTAATGATTGTTAGAGCTTTTGTAATATTTGTTAACGACAGGGACCGTTGTTGTAAAAGTTTTAACAAAAGGGATGAATTTTGCAAAAAAGTTAAAAGAATAAAAAATTGTTGCGCGTATTTTCGTACTTCCATTTTTAGTATATATAGTAATATGACTTTTTTTTATTAGTTTACATTATAATATATTGTCTTTTTCTTATTCAGGGCTTTACATAACAGTGTTGATACAGTCTTAGAGCCAAATCGATGTGCTTTTTTAAACCCGTTTTCAGTTAATGGTTTAATGTGTGAAAGGCAGCCTATGGTGGTTGGAAATCATTTAAGAGAGTTCTTATGTCAACCTAACATAAGCAATTATCTATTGCCGTATCATCAAGGGTATGTACCATATTATACTATTTCTTATATGCGTTATGTTATCTTTGTGTATACTAACCGGTTAATGTACTTTTTTTTATTAGTTTACATTATAATATATTGTCTTTTTCTTATTCAGGGCTTTACATAACAGTGTTGATACAGTCTTAGAGCCAAATCGATGTGCTTTTTTAAACCCGTTTTCAGTTAATGGTTTAATGTGTGAAAGGCAGCCTATGGTGGTTGGAAATCATTTAAGAGAGTTCTTATGTCAACCTAACATAAGCAATTATCTATTGCCGTATCATCAAGGGTATGTACCATATTATAGTATTTCTTATATGCGTTATTTTATCTTTGTGTATACTAACCGGTTAACACATTATTACATCATTAGGGGTCATTGGTTGCTTTTTATATTGCGCCCTAATGAATTAACTGGATACATTTTAGACTCCATATGTAAAGGAAAGACCAAAGACCATTATCGGTTACCAAGCTTAGTAGAAAAGTAAGATTTTATGTTATATTTGTATATAATTACAATTGTTTTGTTTGACAAAGTATTAACACAACATTATTTTTATATGATTTTAGGTTTCTTAACGGTTTTCGTTGGATCTTTCCCGAGGTAAACTTTTATCTTTTATAATTATAATGTGTGTTGAATGATCGGGTTTTGGAAATACATGTATAAACATTTGTATGCTAGATGTTTATTATATATATAATTGTCACTAAAATTTAGCTCCAACAACAAGAGTCGAGTTGGGAATGTGGCTACTATGTGATGCGTTGGATATATGATTTTGTGAAGATTCGAACAATATGCTTTTCCGGCTCATGTAAGTAATTTCATATGTATTATATTATCTAACTAGTTGGTTCCCATCTGGCTTGTTACAAAACATTAGGGCAGTAACATTTGTATACAAAACATTTCGAGACAGAAGATCACAATTATACAAAAAGCTCCATCTAATACACCATTGACACAGCAAAGGGACAATTGGCCAGTGCAACTAAACTAATGATAAATAAGAATTACTCTAAGTTTTTGACTGGTAAAATAATAACTAAGGATCAGGAATTAAACAACTCATTTAAGAGGAATTGAGACCTCATTTGTAGCTCACTTTATCATCCTTGTATCCAGGCTTTCGATAGTGTTAGGACCAGTTTACTGGTAAACTGGCCAGTCTCCAATTGCACTTGGAGACCCAGTGAAACTGTCCAGTGAACTGGAGACCCAAAAGATTTGTCCAGAAATATATTGAAGTCCAGTTGCATCGTACAGTCAACGCAACTGAAGACTTCCTCCAGTTGAGAACTGACCAGTTGAAGAATTATTCCAGTTGAAGTCGAAGACAACAAATGGAAGATAGAGAATGGCAATGGCAACGAAGCCCAGTTGACATTCTAGTCAGTTACAAACTGGAGACCATCAGTGGAAAGCTCTTACAAAGCTTTACACTGATTACGAGGAATTGACTTTTGTGCTTTATGTCCTTTTACCCGGATAATAAGACTTATCTTATTATTTAATTACTAAATGCTACATAAAGTTGGTTGAATAAAGTTGCTTTATCCTGCAACTTTACACTGCATTTTAAGGAATTAAATGTTATTCCTTAAATGCCCTCAACCACATTTGTACGGCCAAAGTTAACATCCCAATGTTAACTTTGCCTATAAATACGAGTCATTGCACAACAAGAATATTACTTCTTCGAATACACTTCGATAGATTTCACACTTTGCATATCTGCAATATTCTTGGTGAACTTGTGCAATATTCTCTCAATCGTAAAAAGGAACATTTCACAACTTTAAGTGTTTCGATTGTTTAGAGAAATTCCGAGTGTAGATCAATTGTAGTTCATAGGTTGTTAGGATATTTACATTCTTGTATTATCTTAGTTCCGCAACAACCTTGTAATTTATTTAACATCAATAAATAAATTACACTTGAAAATTACATATTGTCTCATCAATTTATCTTACAAGTATTTTGTATTATTGCATTGTTCTTTACTTATTGTCTTTTAAATAAGTAATCTATCTAGAACTTGGTATATACACACTGCAACTGGTCATCTCCAGTTCAGTGCATATATTGCAAAGTAACTCCACCATCGACATAGAGGTGTCTTCAGTAGTACCATCTATTGAGTTGGGACTTATAAGTGGTATCAGAGCAGAAGGCTAATAAACTTGCCTAGATCTGCTTAAGATGAACACTACTAAAGGTGGAGATGGTTCTGGTTCAGGTGAAACCCCCTTGAATACTAATGCCCAACCTTTTCAAAATGTTAATACAAACCCTCCTCCTCCTACTACCCCAAATCACGTCCATGTACATTATTCTAACACTCCTGTTCCCAAATTCGATGGAAACAGTGAGACTTTCGGTACATGGAAGGCTAGAATGCTTTTGCATTTTGGTGGGATAGAGAGGTATATGTTGAAAATCCTTAAGGATGGACCATATATACCCATGTCTCTTGGGGTAAGTCCTCTTCTAGATCCAACTGGAAGAAGAGGTTCAAGAGAAAAGCTCGAAGACCATTGGTCTGATGAGGATCGTAGACTTGTTGATCTGGACACCAGACTCAAGAACATGATCCTTGGAGCTGTCCCTGAAGATCTAATTCCAACACTTGTGTTGTTCCCCAGTGCAAAGTCAATGTGGGATAAATTATTTATTTAGTTTGAAGGAGGTGATGACACTATTGTCACCAGAAAAGTTGCCTTGAACAAGAAGTATGAATCCTTCTTTGCCTTACCCAATGAAAGTCTAACTGGTACATACACCAGATTTTCTAGCCTCATTAATCAGCTGAGAGGCTTGGGTGTAGAGAATGATAAGGATATTCTTCTTGAGAAGTTTTGTGATATTCTTCCTTCCAAATGGGAAAACATGGTTCTTGTCTTGAAACAAGGTAAAACCTTGCACAGCCATACTCTTGCATCGCTCTATGGAGCCTTCAGATTCACTGAAGATAATAATGCTGCAAGACTGGTGGCTGAGCAAGATGTCATGAACCATGCCCGGTGTTCCAAGGTTGCTAGTGTACCTGAGCGACCTTGTGCTGCCTTAATGTCTGCAGAGAGTGTCCAGGCACACTCAATGAAGGAGATGTTAAACAGTTTCTTGAACTCTGGCCTGACCACTGAAATCAGTGATGGTTGTGATGAAACTGACGATGATGATCTGGTCGCCATGATTGCTAAAACCTTTAACAGGTTTAAGCATAAATCTAAAAGATTTAATGGCCCAAACAATGCTTCCAGCTCCAGCTTTCTGGATAAAACCAATCTTACCTGCTATAAGTGTGGTAAGAAAGGTCACTTTATGAAGGGATGCAGATCTAGTCAGTTGAACAACCAAACTGGCCCCCTGTCCCTAATTTCAATCGGCCTGATGATAGCTACAAAGCTAAATACAAGAAGCTTAAGGCCCAGATTTCCCTCCTGTCCATGGAAAAGGAAAAGGATCAGTGCTTAATGGCACAAACTGAGGGAAAATGAGAGTACTCTGATGACTCATCAGCTGATGAAGAAGAGGAAAGGGACATGTGTTTCATGGCCTTGGAAGATCAACAGCAGCACGTGGCAAAAGAAGATGTCATCACTGGAAGATGGGTGGACATCATCTTGAAAAAGGTATGTGACTATGATAATCAGGTTGACCCTGAACTGAAACTGGACCTGGCTGAATCATTAAGTGGTGATTTAGCTTTTGTGGAAACTGTTAGAGCAGATAGTGAAAGATATCTTGACACTATCTTAATTGAACTGAACAATGTTAAACCACAACTGAATGATTTACAAAGTGTCCAGTTGGCTCTCAAGGAGTCAGTTTTAAAAATTGAGGCTTTAGAACTTGATAATCAAAAATTATTTTCTGATCTTGAAAAAGGTATGTGACTATGATAATCAGGTTGACCCTGAACTGAAACTGGACCTGGCTGAATCATTAAGTGGTGATTTAGCTTTTGTGGAAACTGTTAGAGCAGATAGTGAAAGATATCTTGACACTATCTTAATTGAACTGAACAATGTTAAACCACAACTGAATGATTTACAAAGTGTCCAGTTGGCTCTCAAGGAGTCAGTTTTAAAAATTGAGGCTTTAGAACTTGATAATCAAAAATTATTTTCTGATCTTGAAAAAGAACAAAAGATTATCAAGTCATGGGTAAAAGCATCTGGTAAAAACTATGATGCATTTTCTAGAACTATCGATGCCCAGAAGAATGCATGGAAATCTGGAGATCTGGAGATGGCAGCTCTCATACCAGATCTTCATGCATTGCCTCCAGCTCTCAAGGTTGAAACACCTTATGATCAACCTGAAGCTGTTGAAAATGAACCCATTGAGACCACCCCCATTGAGGTTAAAACTGGATCCAAACAGGCTAAAGCTCCAGTTAAAAAGGCCACTGGTAACAAGCCTTTACCTCAAAAGTCTAAGGAGCCCAAGACCCGACAGACTAAAACTCTAACTGAACCAAGGTCCAAGGTTCAGTTGCCTAATGAAAATAATATTTTGATTAATCTGGAAAGTCAACTCCAACTTTTGTCTCGACAGGTTCAGAGTTGTACTGCCCGGATTAAAAATCTGGAAGGAGATTCATTACCTCCAGTTTTCAAACAAAATATTAAACCACTCCCTTCAAAACCTAATCAAAAGAATGTTCCATCTGGAACTAAATCTGGTAAAAACTATGATGCATTTTCTAGAACTATCGATGCCCAGAAGAATGCATGGAAATCTGGAGATCTGGAGATGGCAGCTCTCATACCAGATCTTCATGCATTGCCTCCAGCTCTCAAGGTTGAAACACCTTATGATCAACCTGAAGCTGTTGAAAATGAACCCATTGAGACCACCCCCATTGAGGTTAAAACTGGATCCAAACAGGCTAAAGCTCCAGTTAAAAAGGCCACTGGTAACAAGCCTTTACCTCAAAAGTCTAAGGAGCCCAAGACCCGACAGACTAAAACTCTAACTGAACCAAGGTCCAAGGTTCAGTTGCCTAATGAAAATAATATTTTGATTAATCTGGAAAGTCAACTCCAACTTTTGTCTCGACAGGTTCAGAGTTGTACTGCCCGGATTAAAAATCTGGAAGGAGATTCATTACCTCCAGTTTTCAAACAAAATATTAAACCACTCCCTTCAAAACCTAATCAAAAGAATGTTCCATCTGGAACTAAATCTGGTAAAAATAAGGGGAGTAAATATCAAGTACCAATCATTTTTACTCCTGCACCTGGAGCTGGTGAAAAATCTCCAGATGCAGCCTCTGGTTCAACACCACAACAATCTACTGTGACTTCGGTAGAGAAGTCCAGTGAACCCATCAAGAAAAGATGGGTTCACAAAAATAACTAATGATTTTTGTGTGTGTGCAGGGCGATCGAAAGAAGAATATCTGGTATCTGGACAGCGCTGCTGGCCGGACTATGACCGGATGTAAGCCCCTGCGTGAAGAGTTCACTGTCCAAGTTGGACCGACAGTGACGTTTGGTAATGATCAATCTGGAAAGACTGAAGGATATGGTGTGCTCAATAATGGACAAGTCGAATTCAAAAGAGTTGCATTTGTGAATGGTTTGAAATACAACCTGATCAGTGTCAGCCAACTTTGTGATGATGGCTTCAGAGTTTTGTTCGATATTGCACATGGCACCATATTTAACAAGGATTGGAAAGTGGTGATGGTTGCACCAAGAAAAGGAAATGTGTACATCATGGATATGGAACCAGCTCCAAAAGAGCAATGTTTCTATACCAAGACTGATGAGGACACCAACTGGCTATGGCATAAAAGATTATCCCATCTTAATTTCAAAAATATTAACAAGTTGTCTCGCAAGCAACTGGTTGATGGGATACCTCAAATTTCTTTCAATAAAGAAAAGCCATGTCCAGGGTGTGAGATGGGCAAGCAGAAAAGAGCCAGTTTCAAAACTAGGCAAAACTTTAGCATCACTGAACCTCTTCACATGCTACATATGGATCTCTTTGGTCCAGTGAATGTTCAAACTAGAGCTGGAAAGAAGTACACTCTAGTTGTGGTTGATGAATTCACCAGATACTGCTGGGTGGTATTCCTCATATCCAAAAGTGATGCACCTACTGAAATCATCTCTCTCATCAAAAGAATTGAACTCAAGTATACTCGAAAAGTTTGTCAGTTGCGAAGTGATAATGGTACTAAATTCCAAAATAAGGTACTTGAAACATTTTGGAATGACACTGGCATCTCTCAAAACTTCTCATCAGTAAACTCTCCAGAGCAGAATGGAGTTGTGGAAAGAAAGAATCGCACACTGATAGAAGCAGCCAGAAGTATGCTATCTGAATCAGGTCTTCCCACCAGTTTTTGGGCTGAGGCAGTTGCAACTGCTTGTCACACCCAAAACCGGTCAGTCTACATCAAGAGACATAAGAAGACTGCCTATGAAGTACTCAGGAATCGTATACCAAATATTGGATACTTTCATGTATTTGGTTGTCCAGTTTATATCTTGAACGATTCCAATCAGCTTGGAAAGTTTGATGCAAAAGCTGATGAAGGGGTATTTTTAGGTTATTCAGATATTCGAAAGGCCTTTAGAGTTTATAATTATAGACTCCAAAAGGTTCATGAGACAATTCATGTCACATTCGATGAATCAACTGAAGCAATCAACAAGAGACCAAGCCTTGATATTACTCCAGTCGTTCCAATCAATTTTGGTGAAACTGACCAAGTTCATCAGTCAGTTGTTTCACCAAAAGATGTTTCCAGTTACAACAAATTGGAACCAGTTAAAAAGAAGAAAAGCACCAGTGACACATCATTTTATCCCTCCATCAATTTCAACTTACCACAAGAATTGGTGATTGGATCTGATGTACGTGCCACTCCAATATCAGCACCAGTTCAAAGTCCAACTTCTCCAGTTCTTCAAGAAATGCCTTTGAATGAAGAATTTCATGATGTAAATCGTGACCTCATTGACTCTGATGAGGATGTAGAAGTAGTTTGGACCGATCCTCCTCCAGAAGCTACTGCAACTGAAGAAGATCGCCAGGTGACTTGCACTGATATTGTGTTACACCAGCCTAGTCAATACACTAGATGGACTCGAGCACATCCAATTGAACAGATTGTGGGAGATCCAAATAGTGGGGTTCAGACTAGAAGAGCCACCAATGAGCAATGCTTAAACGTCACCTTCTTATCTTTAATTGAACCGAAGAAGATTGACGAGGCTATGGCAGACCCAAGCTGGGTGGAAGCTATGCAAGAAGAGCTCGTCCAGTTTGAAAGGAACAATGTTTGGGAGCTTGTTCCTTGTCCACCAGGGTTAAAGAAAGAACCCATTGGTACCAGATGGGTCTACCGAAACAAGATGGATGAAGATGGCCATGTTGTAAGAAACAAGGCCAGATTAGTTGCCCAGGGTTATTGTCAAGCAGAAGGCGTTGACTTTGATGAAACTTTTGCTCCAGTTGCAAGACTTGAAGCCATCAGAATATTTCTGGCTTATGCAGCCCATCTGCAGTTCAAGGTCTTCCAGATGGATGTCAAAAGTGCGTTCCTTAATGGAACATTGGAAGAAGAAGTATATGTTAAGCAGACTCCAGGTTTCATCGATGAGAAGCATCCTCATTGGGTTTATAGACTGAACAAAGCATTGTATGGTCTAAGACAAGCCCCAAGAGCCTGGTATGATACTCTAACTAAACATCTTCTTAAAAATGGCTTTCAAAGAGGTGCAATAGATAATACCTTATTTATCTTGAAAGAAAGAGGTAATATCTTATTGGTACAAATTTATGTTGATGACATCATATTTGGTTCAACTGATGATGCAATGTGTAAAAAGTTTTCTAAAATCATGTCATCTGAGTATGAGATGAGTTTAATGGGTGAATTAACATTTTTCTTAGGTCTTCAGATTAAGCAAACTGAAAATGGAATTTTCATAAACCAAGGAAAATATGTCAGAGATTTGTTAAGAAAATACAAATATGATTCAATCCCATCGAAAAACACACCTATTGCAGCACCATTAAATTTGGACTCTGACCCAACTGGCAAACCAGTGAACATAACTGACTATCGTGGTATGGTTGGTTCACTGATGTACTTAACTGCCAGTCGACCAGATATAATGTTTGCAACATGTCTATGTGCCAGGTTTCAGGCTAACCCAAAAGAATCACACTTGCACGATGTAAAGCGTATCTTTAGATACCTGAAAGGGTGTCCTAATCTTGGTCTTTGGTACCCCAAAGGCTCAGGATTAGATCTAATGGGTTATTCAGATTCAGATCATGCAGGTTGTAAGATAGATAGAAAATCAACAACTGGTGGTTGTCATTTCCTTGGAGGAAAACTGGTAAGTTGGACCAGCAAGAAGCAGACTTCAGTCTCTATGTCCACTGCTGAGGCAGAGTACATTTCTGCGGCCAGTTGCTGTGCCCAGATTCTCTGGATCAAGAACCAGTTACTAGATTATGGTCAAAAGTATACAAGGACCCCAATCTTTTGTGACAACACCAGTGCAATTGCTATATCTCACAACCCAGTGATGCACTCCAAAACAAAGCATATTGACATCAGGTATCATTTTATTCGTGATCATGTTATGAAAGGAGACATTGAATTACATTTCATCCCCACTGACAAACAGTTAGCTGATGTTTTTACAAAACCTCTCGATGAGAAAACCTTTAAACATCTCATCAGCGAACTGGGAATGTTAAATCCTTGAAACTGGAGATTTCTTTGTTATTGAACGCGTCAGTGACACTGATGAAGTTCTCCAGTTGAGGAGGTCCAGATAATCCTTGCTCGCCAGGCTATCGAACGCCTTTGTGATACTATCCTGGCACTAATTGATTTCTGGATCATCATTTTAGGGGGAAAGACTCAAAAATAATTTTCTGACTAAAATTCGTTTTTGTTTGAAAATGGCAACTGGAGAACTCTTCAGTTGGAAACTGGTACTGGACTGATCCTCCAGTGACCAGATTCAGTCTTGTCTTATTTTTATAACGTTAGAAATACTTGGTCAATATTTGTGACACGTGATGGTACTCGAGTGTTTTAAACCACTTGGTATCGTGATCTGACGTGTTTAAAGCCATTTT
The DNA here is from genome assembly GCA_034093135.1 of Erigeron breviscapus. Lineage (NCBI taxonomy): Eukaryota > Viridiplantae > Streptophyta > Magnoliopsida > Asterales > Asteraceae > Erigeron > Erigeron breviscapus. The sequence continues at coordinate 11,263,742 of CM067174.1, read as the reverse complement.
AGTACTTGACAACTGTTTGTATTGGGAAAATAAAAAGTGAGTGGGCGCGTGGGTAAGATAAGCCGTCGTAGCATTTAATGCTGACATGGTAGCATTTAATGTGACATGGTAGCATTAACGTCATAGCATTTAATGCTGACATGGTAGCATTTAATGTTGACATGGCAAATTATGATTTTATTTCAAAATTCAAACTTCTTTTGTTAAAATATCTACAAAGTTGTTTTGGTTAAATAAAATATAATTTTTGTATTTCATTGGGATCATGAATCCCTTATAAATACCCTTATTTACTCCGAACTCATTTACTTCCTTCTACATTCTTTCATTTACTTCCCAATCATCAAAATTGCTTCATTTCTCTCTCTGCTTCACAAATCAAGAACCCTAATTCCCAAATTTCAATTTCATTTTCCAATGGCACCTAGATCATCCCGTTCAAGAGATGTAAATCTCTTGACTGTTCCATATGCTCCTTCACCAGATGTCAAACCGGCATCTGGTGCTCCTAGTAATGCTTCGGTCATCAAACTCAATCCTAATAATCCGATGGCAAGCTTACAAGGATCTCAAGGGTCCAATACCCTTATTGGTAGAATCCAAAATTTTTTGAAGGATTCTCCAATAGGACCCTCATTCTCTCTAAACCCACGCAAGTTGTTTCACAACTACTTGTGTGAGTTTTGGTACACTGCCACTCTTTCTTCCGATTGTTCCTCCATCAGTTTCACATTAAAGGATGGAACAATCCAGTGTACCTTGTCCGCTGACGTATTGAGGGATGCCTTACACCTCAATTACTGGAGAGAGGGTGAATCTCCAGTCGTCTTACCCTCAAATGTTAATTTTCGCCAAGTCCTCCTTGAAATGGGACACAAGGAGTGCTTGGAGAATGGAGTTTTGAAGACGAAGGGTGCGATGACCATGAAGGGTCTTACACCTTCATGGAGGTACTTTTTCATCCACCTGGTGGAGAGTATGGGTGGGAGTTCTGGTGGTCTTGACCAGATCAACTCCTCACAAGCAGAAATGGCTTACTGCTTGTGGAATGGATTGAGAGTAGACTTTGCAGACATCTTGTTTAGAAGCCTAGTACAAAAGCTGAAGGGCACAAGGGGTGTTTGTATCCCCTTCTCAAGGTTTCTCTCTCTCTGTTTTAAACATATTCTGGGCAGAGAAGCATACTTAAGTACAGATTCACCGTACACTGCTCCAGATATGTTGAGGAATTTAGACTCTCTGGTATCTGAAGCTGGAGAGGTCGAAATTCCAGAACGAATGCAACTGGCATTCGCTTCAACTGATGCACCAATTGAAGGTGAGTCAGAAAGACAACTGGGCGGGCCTCAAAATAATGAGGGACCCTCCAGTTCGTCTAATGTTGTGGTTGAGGATAGAGCAACCATAACTGAAGCAACTCCAATCACATCTATCCCTGGTGAAGATACTTCGGTATCTGATCCTCCAACAGATGCACCCATCCAGGAAACTGGGGAAGGTCATCTGGAGACTGACCTTTCTGGTCAGCCCTCAGTTACATTCATGGATCTGGACATGAATGTTAATGACGAGGAAATCCTTATTGAATCTTCGGATTCAGAAGGTACTGAAACAGACTTGGAGATTTTTGATTCTGCTGTACCAGATCAAAACCCTTCATCTCCAGTCTCGCTTCCAGATGCATCAATTTCACTTTCACCATCCCAACAAAATGTGCCTACTGATATACCATTCCCAACTTATAACTATATGTCTGGAAACAGATGTATGGCTCCTTCACCAACTGGGCAATTCTCACTTGTTCGAGAAATGCCACCCCCACCGCCGCCGTTGTTCACACCTGAGCATTCTCAGCATGAACAACACATTGATTTTCCAGTCCTTTCTTCTACCACCACTCCTATTATTTCTTCAACTGCTGGTATGACAACTGGGGAGATTTCTCTTAGTTTGCCTCCTCCAGTTGCTCCAGTAGTAACTGCTGCTGGTCCAGTGACACCTTCTCCTTCGTCACTGGACAGTCAAGTTGTCTCTTTACAAGCCGATCTCCAAAACCTTCTTACCAGGGTGGAGGAGATTCAAAAGACACTTGACAAAAACACCAAGTCTTTCTCCAGATACCACAAGGATCACTTGACCAACATTAAAGTGGTTGATCTGGGGATTAACAAGTTTTCATCAAATGAAGACTTGGTGTTCAATAAGCTAAATGAGTTGGTCACTGGCTGTAACACTCTAGCAACATCTTTGAAGGAAGCCTTTGACCTTACTCAGTCCAAGGTTACAACCTCAATCTCCAATCTGCTTGGCAACACTGTAAGAACATCTGAAGTAGATTTGAGGGAAATTGAGAGGCAGGTAAAGGAATTAGTTGAAAAACCTGGCCTAAATGTGACTGAACTTGGAGAGCAGTTGATGACTTCAGTTGGTCAGAAGATAGAGGATACGCTGGGTGCAAGAGAACAACAACTGATTGAAAGGGTGATGTCTGAGATCACCAAGCTGGCCACTCCTCAGGTTGATCTGGCCCCACTCACCAGTGAGATCAACCAGTTGAGAGGCAGCATTGAAAATTTGAACACCCAGGTATCCCTTCATGCTCAGTCTTTGGATAAACTGAACAACTGAAGTGGAAAGTTTGAAGAAGATCAGTGGAGAAGGCTAAGGAGAATAGGGCAGTGGGATTCTAAAAAGAATTGCAAATGTTAAGAAGGTTGTGAAGAAGGTATTGAATCCACCAAGAAGGATTCCTCAACCAAGAAGACCACTGACAAGAGATGCTGACCTTAGCACATTTGTTGAACCAACTGGCGAGGTATCTAATGAAGACATCAAGTCCGTTGTACTGGCTGCTGGTGCTGGGAGTATAAAAATAACAAATGAATCTGAAGCAAGAAGCTATTACTCCCAGATCATGTCAACCAGAAGACATAGTGGTACTATCAATGGTGTCAATGTAACAATCAAGCCAGGCACCAAAGTCTTTCAAGTTGAAGTTAGTTATACCAGAGGGCCACTGGTTAAAACTGACAATCCTGGTGCAATGCAGTATGGGTTCAGTGAATGGGTTGAAATGGTGAATGTGTTGGATAAGGGAAAAGGTTTAGCTGTTGATGCATCTGCCCAGCCGGCCACTGATATTCCTATGTTAGAAACTGGCAATGCTGATGTACTTCCTCTAGTTTCTGATAGTGTAAGCAAACAACTGGCCAGACTTGGTAATCAAATTAAAGAAAGAAAGAAGATGAAACAAGCCAACCAAGTTGAAGCCAGAGCACATCTTGCACAGATCAAACTGCTTGATATGAGTGATGTCAATCTTTTGGGAATCACTAAGGAGGAGTATGCCAGAATTAAGAATGATCTCAGGATAGTTGACCAGTTGAAAGAAATGCTTGATGTTGAACTGGACAGACACTATCCTGATGATGAAGCTGAATTCGATGCCAAAAGTTTGAACATATCAGTGGAGAAGGCTAAGGAGAATAGGGACAGTGGGATTCTAAAAAGAATTGCAAATGTTAAGAAGGTTGTGAAGAAGGTATTGAATCCACCAAGAAGGATTCCTCAACCAAGAAGACCACTGACAAGAGATGCTGACCTTAGCACATTTGTTGAACCAACTGGCGAGGTATCTAATGAAGACATCAAGTCCGTTGTACTGGCTGCTGGTGCTGGGAGTATAAAAATAACAAATGAATCTGAAGCAAGAAGCTATTACTCCCAGATCATGTCAACCAGAAGACATAGTGGTACTATCAATGGTGTCAATGTAACAATCAAGCCAGGCACCAAAGTCTTTCAAGTTGAAGTTAGTTATACCAGAGGGCCACTGGTTAAAACTGACAATCCTGGTGCAATGCAGTATGGGTTCAGTGAATGGGTTGAAATGGTGAATGTGTTGGATGCAAAGGCACAAAAGAATAGGTTTGAGAAAGCATGGGTGAACTTCTTAAGGGGAAGATTCAACATAAATAAAATCTGGAGCAAAAGTTGAATATTGACCCTGAAGACTCACAACCTATCTCTTCAGTGACCAAGAGAAGAAGAACTGGCGAAGGGCCATCTCATTAAGTTCTTTCTTTTCAGTTATCTACTTGTATTTTGTTTTACATTCTGTAACTTGTATAAATTTCATTTCCTTGTATAAATGAAGTTACCATTCTGTAACCACAAGGTAGATAATAGATTAAAATCTAACAAACCTAAAAGAAAAACCTAAGGCATTTATTGATCTATAAAAATGCCTTGGAAACTTAGATAGATTTATATCGAACAAGTCCTTCCAGTTCACACTTATACAGATACAAGAACTGAAAAAGACTTGGCAATATTTCTAGACAAATAGGGGGAATTTGTTAGGACCAGTTTACTGGTAAACTGGCCAGTCTCCAGTTGCACCTGGAGACCCAGTGAAACTGTCCAGTGAACTGGAGACCCAGAAGATTTGTCCAGAAATATATTGAAGTCCAGTTGCATCGTACAGTCAACGCAACTGAAGACTTCCTCCAGTTGAGAACTGACCAGTTGAAGAATCATTCCAGTTGAAGTCGAAGACAACAAATGGAAGATAGAGAATGGCAATGGCAGCGAAGCCAGTTGACATTCTAGTCAGTTACAAACTGGAGACCCAGTGAAACTGTCCAGTGAACTGGAGACCCAGAAGATTTGTCCAGAAATATATTGAAGTCCAGTTGCATCGTACAGTCAACGCAACTGAAGACTTCCTCCAGTTGAGAACTGACCAGTTGAAGAATCATTCCAGTTGAAGTCGAAGACAACAAATGGAAGATAGAGAATGGCAATGGCAGCGAAGCCAGTTGACATTCTAGTCAGTTACAAACTGGAGACCATCAGTGGAAAGCTCTTACAAAGCTTTACACTGCATTTTAAGGAATTAAATGTTATTCCTTAAATGCTCTCAACCACATTTGTACGGCCAAAGTTAACATCCCAATGTTAACTTTGCCTATAAATACAAGTCATTGCACAACAAGAATATTACTTCTTCGAATACACTTCGATAGATTTCACACTTTGCATACCTGCAATATTCTCTCAATCGTAAAAAGGAACATTTCACAACTTTAAGTGTTTCGATTGTTTAGAGAAATTCCGAGTGTAGATCAATTGTAGTTCATAGGTTGTTAGGATATTTACATTCTTGTATTATCTTAGTTCCGCAACAACCTTGTAATTTATTTAACATCAATAAATAAATTACACTTGAAAATTACATATTGTCTCATCAATTTATCTTACAAGTATTTTGTATTATTGCATTGTTCTTTACTTATTGTCTTTTAAATAAGTAATCTGTCTAGAACTTGGTATATACACACTGCAACTGGTCGTCTCCAGTTCAGTGCATATATTGCAAAGTAACTCCACCATCGACATAGAGGTTTCTTCAGTAGTACCATCTATTGAGTTGGGACTTATAGATAGTTTTAGGTATTACATGTTACGTTGCATATATCGGTCACAAGTTAATAGGATATTTCATTTTTATTGCAGTTATCCTTTATTTTTATCCTCTTGTGTGACTGAAAGATGAGAAGTTTTAATACCTTACACTTATATGGGTTGGGGGAATCAACTTTCCAGTTTCCACTGCTACTCGAGTGGTATTGACCCAAAGCAGTTAATTATGCTCTCTCGACCTGCTGCCATATGGAAGTAACTTTTTTTTTAATCAAACAATTTTACTACTCGTAAGATTTATGAACCAGCATGCATGCTTCCTTAGTCTACGTTTGTTCAACTAAGTTTGTACCATAAGTTTTCCAGCCTCGACTATCCATCATTAGTCCAAAGCATGGCCTGGGATTTACAATCTTGCATAATTTATATTATCTAATTTGGTTTTTGCAATTTGTTTTCTTTTATATATAAGCAATAATGTTTTTTTCCCCTTATATTTGTAGATACCTTGGAATGATACAAGACCATACGAGCACTCACAACTAGATGCCATGGTTAAATTTTGGACAAATGCAATTTCGGTTCCAAAAGACTAAAGTATGAACTTTGCGTTGAACTTTGACTTTATTATTAGAAGTTTTATATGACTTTTAGGAACTTTAACTTTGTTTAGTTTTTGATGTGCAAAATCGAGTTTTAAATTTATAAACAAGAAATACCGATTTTACTACCTAATGCACACTCTCGGGCAGTGGACCCGTTCGTGTATAGTATAGATAAATGGTAAGTCAGGATCGAACACAAGGACTTTGAAAGCAATTGTTAAAATTAAGTAATTCAAATGAAAAGGGGTTTTGTGACCGAATTGTCACTTTGCAAAAAGTAAAAGTAAATAACTTAAATCCGGTATGACCGGGCAGGGTTCGTCTGAAGACGAAAGTAAAAATAATTTGTATGACAATAATTTAAAAGGCATCCATCTTGATTTCGCTCAACAATACGCTCAGATTGCACATAAATGAAGTTCAAATCCAAATTAAGTTGATTAAAATAACCGAGACTCAAACAAAGCACCAACCCCGTACCCGTCAAGTTAATGACATCATTTGACTCTCTTGCTTAAACTAGTTTCGTTACAAAGACCGGTACCCCAAGACATCTTTTATAACTTCCCTAATCAAACAATTGTTTTGGTTATTGAAATAACAATTATACCTATCAATTGTACCCAACCGTTAACACATTTCCCCCTATTATCATTGAATGATTATCTACCGTACCCGTTATAGATCCAATTATTTGTACCCAAATAATCAAAACGACATATACGCAATCAATAATTACCATTAAAGTCGCACATATATCACCAATCAATCCAAGATAAATTGAAAGAGAGAAATACGCTAAGATCTCGGCATAACGTTAAATGAAATCAACATTGAATTATTAAAATTGTGCAATCCTTACATATTGTCTCACTCTATCAAGATGGATGATAAAGTGATTAGCCACTCATATTAAATATGAAAGAACAAATCAAAATAGAAGAATTCATCGTTACCGAATACAAAGAATTGAAAGCTAATAACGAAATTGATCCAATCGTGCTTGAATTCCTTAAAGATGATTCAAAATATGAAAATATCTGGAAAAAGGTCTTCAAAATCGGCTGGGAAAAGAGAAAAGGGTTTTGGGATGTTTTTGCATGCTATTTATACTTCCCTAAAATCTGCCCAGAATCGGACCCAGTTGCGACGCAGCTAAGCATTGCGGCGCAACCAAGTTTGACTTTCGCATTGACTTTGACTTCTGTTGACTCGAGGCTGGCCAAGTATTGAAGGCGTTGCGGCGCAACTTAATATTCTGCTTTACTGTTGCGGCGCAACAACTAGTTGCGGCGCAATTGGGCGTTGACTCGCGTTGACCTTTGACCATTGTTGACTCGTGGCTGGATCAGAACTCAACGCATTGCGGCGCAACGAGCTACGTTGCGGCGCAACTTAACACTCTGGAATTCTGTTACGGCGCAACTGCTAGTTGCGGCGCAATGCTACTTTTGCCAGCTTTGACTTTTGTTGACTTTCTGCAATCTTTATCCAAATGCTCCGGAAATCATCCGTTAGGACTTATTTCACCTCAATAATGTCGTTTTCTCCAGATTTACGCTTAAATACCTGTCAGTAGCCTGAAACACTAACAAATACCATAAATGCACCAAATGTATACAAAGCGACTCATAAAACATGCTAAATCAACTATATTCATTGTGGGAAATGGGTATAAAATACGACATATCAAATCCCCCCACACTTAAGCTTTGCTTGTCCTCAAGCAATTCCAAGCTGAAAAACAAATAAAACCTTGGTACATAATGGAAACCACATTTCAGTAATCAAAAAGAAGCTCAACCATGATAAAAAATGAGAATAGATGGTTAGGCAGTTTTAATCTTAAATGAAAACCGGAATGTTTGACAATACTTGACTGAAACACAAGCCTTAATAACACGACTAAGCACAAAAGAATCGAATCAATGATATCTCGTCTATCCTACTCCAACTAACTTACTTTTGGGGTTGAATATTTGAATGATCACTCAATGCCTAGTCGTGATGCATAATCTTTTAACCATAGGCTTGTACCAGGTTCGTTTCTTCACCATCATGATGCAAGCACCACAACGTTAATCAGAAGATCTCTTTAAGGGTTTTAATAAACTATGAGGCTAAACAAAGTATTTAAAAGGGTATGGAAATTTGGGATAACAAATGGTGTTAAAAAGAAAATAACACAACATTTAACAAAGTTTTACAAAATAGTCTAGTCCATTAAATCCCATGTCACTAGTTGCCAACGGTCCAAATCCCGAGAAGTTGTCCAGACAATACCCCCAATAGACGATTAATAACCGACACCATTGTGGTGTATGACATTAAACAACTCAATCAACCAAATCTAACCATGTTGGCTTAAACAAACGCGCCAACCCACAAATAACAACTTAAGATTATAGCATTCAGATCCTTTCGTTGGTGTAATTGATGTACCAACTTACAAAAATGATTTGACCAAAAGTGAGAAATACCAACTGACAGCCCAAGCTCTTTTTTCTTTTTTTTCTATTTTTTTTTCTTTTTCTGTTTTTCAATTCTTTTATTCTTTTTATTCATTTTTTTTTGTGAGCTACTTTTACTCTGACTAATTGGTATTCTCTTAAATAATGTAGAAACAGTGACAAATCATTTAATAAAATGCTAAGATGAACGATCCAGACTTTATCCAAACAAGCATGACGAAATCAAACTATTCTGAGTAACCGAGAATATCCCAACCCGACATAAAGGACAACCCCAAACCATCCACTAGCATAGGCAAACTAATGACCCACCAGGACTTCGACTATCGGTATGGCTAGGAAAGGTGTATATTTAAGGGTGGATTTAATAACAAAGAACAGGCTAGTGACAACAAGTTTTCTATTGTTTCTTGCACTAAAAGTGAGTGCAACATAAGGGTTTAAACAGGTGGTTCACTAACCAGCGTAGTTAGCTACTAAGCACATTAACAAAACATGCACATAACAAATTTTTACGAAACAAGGGGTGAACATACAAAGAACAAATGGTTTTATCCTAAATTTGCCTCTTCTGATAAATAACACGGAACGATCAACCAGGACAAGTTCTAGAATCAACGCAATCACCGACACACTCATAGCAAATGAAATAATCCGGAAATGGAAAATCAACCTCAAACTTGCACATCATAGTTCAGAGCTCTAAATAGAACCCTTACTCTTGAATAAATCCAAAAGCCTACGAGAGGGACAAATTTACAAGGCTAATAATTCCAAACCCGTAACACCTATCATAACTAGCAATGAATCAATAATCTCACAATTTGGGTGTTTTGGTGCTTTGAGCGTGCTAGCCATATTATTAATCCAGAAGGGATTGCCTAATTAATCAGTCAAAACACATTCCACAAATTAAACTTTGTACCAAGGGTGTAGTCAAATTGCTTATTAATATCTATAATTAAGTGACAAAAGCAATTAACTACAAGGACAAGCATGCAAAAGTTCAAAATTCCTCAAAAATACCCGACTTTTTCCTATTTACCACCCCCCCACACACACACACACTTGAGTTGGACAATGCCCTCAATGTCCAATGAACTAAGGCAAACTATGGGAAATAGGGGAAAGAAAACAAAAACAAAATCAAGAACAAGAAAACTTGCCGGGTATGCCGTGTGTTCCATGCTTGAAAATGATGCCAACAAAATATGTCGCTGAACTTACTGCCAGCATATGCATATGACAAACTTGCTATCCAACATGAACACACAATTAAAAGCCAACAGATATATCATAAAGCATGCCATCATCCTAACTCTACTTATGCAAACAAAATGGAAAAATAAAATACGATGTCTCATCACCCCGTAGGGTGGATACAAACCAAACAAATAGAAATAAATGAAAGTACGGAAATGAAAGTGTTCAAACAAATGAGAATACAAGCCATCACAACCAACAGACAGCTGCCATCATCAACTCCAAGCACAACACTGAGGAGGGTAACCAGGCATAGGCCCTGGTGTAAATAACTGATCAGCCATCCGCTCAGCATAACTCCTAGTATCTGAACCACCAGCAGCTGCATCTCCGCCCTGAGTACCTGCAAATGAACCAAAACTAACAGGGTTATCGGGCCCCGTTCCCCCAAGATCATGGGAATGAGTAACCTCGAACTGACGCTCTGGTGGAAAGAAAAAACCACCACCAGCCCTGTGCTCTGGAATAAATATACTGGGAGGGCGGTAGTCGGGAATAGGATCAGGTCGATGGAACTCCTGACCCGTATACTGGGCCTCCCACATGGGCTGATAGCACTGCTGATCATGCATCACACGCCCCACACCTGAACCAACCCATCTGAAATCACTCCCCATCCTCTGCTGGAACTGCTCATGGGAATGCTGAAACTGCCGCTGAGATTCCCACATGTTACTAACCAAAGTCCCCAAAGAAGATAAGTCCCAAGTAGCTGAAGGGGCGGCAGAAGAAAAAGATGGCCCCGCAGTAGGTGTAGTGGTGGCACGACGCTTAGTACGTCGTGCGGGCTCTGACGGCTGCTCTGGTGCATCAGCCATCTCCGCATCATCATCATCACCTGCCTCTGCCTCCTCCTCATCATCAGAGGCATTCCACCAAATGCAATCAACTCTGGAACATCGTGCTTATGAGCTAGAGGTTTAATCAATTTCCAACGCTTCAAATCATTCCAAGTGAACGGCTTCATAGGTTTGCAGTTCAAAGTGACTGCATCATCAACAACCCAAAAATACTTCACCATCCTGGAAATAAAATGACCACACACTAACCCACTATCACGAACCCCCTTCGTCCCCATATGTTTGTCCAGCACATAGGGAGCACAAGCTTTCCTGTAAACATCACCTTCATCAAACAATCTCAATAACCATAAGTCCTCCATATATAACTTGTCCGGGTGATTAGTCCGTTGGACAAAGAAATGAACTAACATCTTATGGAACAACCTGAGAATGGGCGACTGAATTGTACTCGCCGCACAAGCCCCTCTCCACGCCTTTCCTGAAATACGAGAGTAATAACCCCTCTCGTTACCTTTGTCCGCATGAAAACCAGAACCATTCCTAACAGCCATGGCTAGAAGGCGTTCAAAAGCAGGATCATCCAAAGTTTCCTGAGTGAACATACCCGTAGCCATCCCAAACTCAGCAATAGTAAGGCGTCTGTTAAGACCCCCACATCTAAAGAAAATGCATTCATCAGCAAACACATTCTTAATTTTATCTATATTCTCCACATCAATTGTGGAATAAACCTCCAAACACCATTCTTTACACACAGCCTCCTTAATCTTAAATATATCAAACCACATAGCAAACTCTTTTTCAACAGGGTTACCATCCGGATCATTGGACTTACCCATGAGGTGCATATACCGACTTATGTCCCCTCGAATATTAAGTGTAACCAACATATTCCTATCCATGTACCTTGGTTCAACAATGTCTTTCTGATAAAGAGTGGCCAACCTGTTAGTGTAATCAACTTTCTTCTCGGGAGAAGCTCTAGGGAATTTCAGCCAAGGGTGGGCTGGAACTCCCATAGCCGTAGCTTCAGGGGTAAGACCACTCTCAGCAGGTGCAGCAACCGACGAAGCTGTAGAGTGACCTCGTCCTGCACGGCTAGAAGAAGCAGGCTTCTACACATACAAGAAACATTTAAAACAATCAAATCCTAATATAAAAACATATATATATAAGCATAAATGACACAGGTCTGGAAAAGGCAGAGTTGCGGCGCAACACCCTAGTTGCGGCGCAATTATAGTTTCTGTATCACTTGTTGCGGCGCAATGGGGTAGTTGCGGCGCAACAACGATGTTGTTTTCTGGGCAGTTCGAGCAGACGCAGGTATGAACACTCAAAAACCCACAAATTGAAAATCATATTTTAAAACTAGGGTTTATCAATCAATCAAGACAACTTAAAGAAACCCTAATTCAAATCAAGAACATAATGATATACAAACAAACCATCGAATTCCCATCACATATACCCTCATTGTTCTTGCAAATCCCACACAAATTCGAAATTAATAAGCAAATTAAGCATAAAATCTATATAAATTCGAATGTATGTAATAACATTATTAACTTAACTAATTCAAGTATTCTACCCATGCCTCGCTCACTATCCATCAGCACACTTCTAGCTTGCTAAACCTGAGGGGACAACACATTTCAAGAAACAAGTGTTAGCTAACGAATTAGCTAAGTAAGATAACACTAAGTTAATAAACGTTTGTCCAATTAAAACTTGGTAAAGCAGCTTTTCATATTAAAGAAACATTTCGCATATCATCACAACATATCATATTATCAACATCTTTCATGGTAGGATTAACCATCCTAAATGTGCCTAATCATCATTTCATCATCACATATCATCACATTAGGTGTGACATAAGTCACGCATATCATATAAGGTGTAAGTTTGTGTGTAGGCGGTCATAAGACCTAACGGGAACCTCACACCCGACTAGATGGATGAGCCATACGGCGGTCCATCAAGTGTCGTTAAGGAATGGCAAGTCAATCAAGGAGTAGTCCGTATGTTCAAGACATTGGTGGGTAATCACTTCACCCGGAGATACTCAAACCACGTAATTACGTTGCAAGGAGCCACCCAAGCAACAACATATACGCACCCACCCGGCTAAGGTGAATACGGGTTAAGCTTAACACTTCATCATATATATGAGCTCGATTTCATCACATATAGTTTAGGTGACAAAGTTACCTAAACATAACATATAATCATCTTTTACGTTTGGGCCCTTAAACGTGCACGTGACATGGCAACTTATAAAGTCTAGTGAACTAGATGACCAAGCCACACATACATGCACATCATAATCAACATATACTTGCATCACATTTCATTACATTGCATATCATTTCATAACATAACTTTGCATTGCATATAAAGGGGAATGCATTTCTGGTCTCATTAGTCAAATACATATCCCATATAACCTCCCATACAACCCGAATACCCTTAAGTATACAAGATAAGATTAGAGAAGTTATATTCAGAAAACCATGCTTTTGTTGAATCCCTCAGCGTGTCAAAGTAGTGTATCTTACCTCAAGGTAGCACGCAATAAAGGATAGCTAAGTTACCGAACAAAGCAACAACTCTCGTCTACCTATGATTAGTAAACGGCCATTAATACATTCATAAATTAAACCATATACTGGAATTACACATCTAGGGACACACTCTAGGTTACGGGAGTAAGCTATGTGTCAAAACGAGGTTACGGTTCAAAACTATAATATTTGCTGAAAACAGGTGAGTTGCGCCGCAGATCCAGCAACTCGTTGCGCCGCAATGAAGGTAGTTGCGCCGCAACTTATCCTTCTGTAATTCCATTGCGCCGCAACACAGCGTTGCGCCGCAATGGGCCTTCGACCTGCACTTTTACAAAAATCGTTTTCACCCCCATATCGACCCCAAACGACTCCAGGTCTAAAATACATATTCAATACCCTATAATCCTTCATCTTTAGGTCATTACAAAGCATTTCAACCTTTAATTAATCCATACATGACTTATATCCTTCAAAAACACCATTAAATCATCATTAAACGATTCTCCCATAACCCCATTAAAATCCCTAATGACTTATACAATTAAAAGGATCTGAAATCAATGAGATATTACCTTCTAAACACGTAGATCACACTACGGATGCAAAACACTTGACTAAACACACCCGAATCACACGTTGGAAGGCTTTTCGGCTTGCAATTTGATGGAAGATTAATGGGAATTCACTTTGGGCGGTTAGGGCTTGTTTAGGAGGATGAAATTCTGTCAATAATAATCTAATGACACTCCCTAGACCCCTTAACCCGTTTTTGACTTTGCTCCTATGCCAAAACTAGTCCCTAAGCTTCCTAATCCTTCATTACTAGTCAAAAACTACCATATGGAGCATATATAACATAAATACCTCTTTAAATACCACTACATAGGCATTTAACTACATTTTTTTACACATATCACACAATAACTACATATAAGCATTAAATCTAATATAGACTTAACGACACACTATGTTGTCTTAACGACACTAGTCAACTGTTAAATAAAAAGTTTGGGATGTTACAAATACCTCCCCCTTAAGAGGATTCCGTCCCCGGAATCTCATCAGCAAGAAACAACTCGGGATACTTCTCTTTCATTACCGCTTCGGTTTCCCATGTAAGGCTTTCACCATGATTATGTCTCCATTTGACCAAGACTAGATCAATCATCTTTCGGCGTAGCTTCTTTTGTTTCCTTCCAAGAATAGCTATCGGTTCCTCTACCATTCTTTTCGTCGGATCCACACTCACATCTTCAATAGGTATGACACTAGATTCCTCCGCCAAGCACTTCCTCAAATATGAGACATGAAATGTGTTATGGATTCCATCCAATTCCGGAGGCAATTCAAGTTGATAAGCCACATCTTTAATACGTTTTAACACTTTAAACGGTCCAATGAATCTTGGACTCAACTTTCCTTTCTTACCAAACCGAATCACTCCTTTCCATGGGGAAACTTTCAGCATCACTAAGTCACCAACTTCAAACACAACCGGTCTCCTTTTCTTATCGGCATAGGTTTTCTGTCTTTCTCTAGCTACACGAAGTGCTTCCTTTGCAATATTCACTTTCTCGGCTGTGATTTCTACAATTTCAGGACCTGTAATTTGCTTTTCACCGGGCTCCATCCAATAACTTGGAGTCCTACACTTTCTACCATAAAGCATTTCAAAAGGTGGCATTCCAATACTTGAATGGTAGCTGTTGTTATACGAAAACTCTATCAACTTCAAGTGATCATCCCAAGCTCCACCATACTCTAAGACACGAGTCCTTAACATGTCTTCCAATGTTTGAATGGTTCTTTCACTTTGACCATCGGTTTAAGGATGGTAAGCCGTGCTCAAATTCACTCTAGTACCTAACTCTCGTTGGAGACCTTTCCAAAAGCTAGATACAAATCTCGTATCTCGATCCGAAACTATAGACAATGGAACCCCATGCTTCGAGACAAATTCATCTATATACATCTTAGCCATCTTAGTCAAAGGTACATCTTGACGAGTTGCTAAGAATTGAGCACTCTTAGTCAACCTATCAACAATTACCCATACCATGTCATTTCCTTTCGGTGTTCTAGGTAACTTAGTAACAAAATCCATAGTGATGTGATCCCATTTCCATTCTGGAATCTCTAACTGTTGCAACATTCCATATGGCTTTCGATGGTCCGTTTTCACACGAGCACAAGTCAAGCATCTTTCAACAAAATGTGCTACTTCACCTTTGATATCCGGCCACCAATAAATAGGCTTCAAATCTGCATACATTTTAGTGACACCAGGATGAACCGAATATCTACTTCTATGGGCTTCTTCAAGGATTAATTCACGATTACCACCAAGCAATGGTACCCATATTCGACCCTTGAAAGTCTTAAACCCACGACTATTTGTCTCCATCACAAGACGTTTCTTCTTCCTAATGCTCTCCTTATCAATGTTATCTTTCATTAAAGCCCTCACTTGAGCTTCTTTAATACGATCGAGTAGTCCAGACTTAGCTTGCACAACCATGCTCATCAACCGACAAGAAAAATTCTGCATTTTTCTACTTAAGGCGTCCGCCACCACATTGGCTTTACCTGGATGGTACTTAATTTCACAATCATAATCCTTTAATAATTCCATCCACCTTCTCTGCCTCACATTCATTTCCTTTTGATTGAACACATACTGTAAGCTTTTATGGTCGGTATACAAGGTACACTTAGTGCCATAAAGGTAGTGTCTCCACAACTTTAATGCAAATACAACAGCAGCCAACTCTAGATCATGTGTCGGATAATTCTTTTCATGAGGTTTCAGTTGTCGTGAAGCATAGGCAATCACCTTGTCCCTCTGCATAAGGACACAACCCAAACCTGTAATAGAAGCATCACTGTACACTACTAAATCATCTGTACCTTCGGGTAATGCAAGAATAGGAGCTTCACATAACTTGGTCTTTAACGTTTGAAAAGCTTTCTCTTGTGCTTCAGCCCATACATATTTCACTCCTTTCTTGGTCAGTTCGGTCATTGGTTTGGCTATTCGAGAGAAATCTTGTATAAATCTTCTATAGTAGCCAGCTAGACCAAAAACTCTTAATCTCTGTAGGAGTCTTTGGCTATTCCCACTTAGATACAGCTTCAATCTTGGCGGGATCGACTTTAATACCCTCCGAAGAGATGACATGCCCGGGAAACTGAACTTCTAGAAGCCAAAACTCACATTTCGAAAACTTGGCATATAATTTCTTTTCCCTAAGAACTTCAAGGACAGCTCTTAGGTGATCACGGTGCTCAACTTCAGACTTGGAGTAAATCAAGATATCATCAATGAATACAATAACAAAATGATCTAAGAATGGGCGACATACCCGATTCATTAAATCCATGAAAGCGGCAGGAGCATTTGTCAACCCAAATGGCATGACAAGAAACTCATAGTGCCCATATCGAGTGCGAAAAGCTGTTTTGGCTACATCTTCCTTTTTGACCTTTAATTGATGATAGCCGGAACGTAAGTCAATCTTGGAGAAGAATAAAGCACCATGAAGTTGATCAAAAAGATCATCTATTCGGGGAAGAGGATACTTGTTCTTGACCGTTCGCTTGTTCAGCTCACGGTAGTCTATGCACATGCGCATAGAACCATCTTTCTTTTTGACAAAGAGGACCGGAGCTCCCCAAGGCGAGGAACTTGGTTGAATGAAACCTTTGTCAAGTAGTTCCTGAAGTTGAGACATAAGTTCTTTCATTTCGGTAGGAGCCAAACGATACGGTGCTTTAGCAACAGGAGTAGCACCGGGTACAAGGTCAATTTGGAAGGTGACCTCACGGTCAGGAGGAATACCGGGTAGATCATCCGGGAAAACATCAGGAAATTCAGAAACTATATCAACATTAGAAATGGGAGCTTTCTCCTTTCGTGCATCGATAACATAGGCAAGAAAATGACTCTTATTATGCCGAATACAATTTAGAGCCTTCATCAAACTAATGATTTTTATGCCCCCTCTTTTCTTATCTCCATGGACCGAAATAGTTTTACCATCGGGAGTCGAAATCCTTACAATCTTTTGAGAGCATACTATGGTGGCATCATTTGAGCTAACCAATCCATTCCTATGACTATATCAAAACCAGCTAAAGTAGTAGGCAACAACTGGACTGGAAAAGAACGACTCTCAATCTCTATAGCAAATCATCATATCCTTCACGTATATCACTAATAGTACCATCAGCTATTTCAACCTCTATGGAACAATCAAGGGGGTAGTGACTCTTTCAAGTTTAGGGCAAACACAGTAGACACAAAAGACCTATTTGCACCCGAATCAAAAAGTACAGAAGCAGGTTTAGAATTAACAAGAAAGATACCGCTTACCACCTCATCGTTGTCTTTAGCAGCTTCTGCAGTCATCTGAAGTACACGAACCTTAGGCTTTGGTGCAGCCGCCTTCTTCCCATCATCCTTCATCTGAGGGCAATTAGCAATCATATGACCCGTTTCCTTACACTTGTAACAACGAGTCTTGTCTTTGCACACTTCAGCAGAATGCCCCGGATGGCCACACTTATCACACCTCTTGGTCTTATCAGAACAAGGACCACTATGATGAGACTTGCAAGACGAACACCATGAACTACTCTTCTTATCCTTGTCTCCATTTGAAGAAGAGTTACCTTTAAACTTCTTATTTGAGCTCGAAGATCCATTGAATCTCCTTTTGAAACCGTCTTTCTTATCATCATCCTTAGCCACCACTTTCTCAGTCTTAAAATCATCATCCAATCTCTTGGACTCCTTGATAGCAGCAGATAAAGTAGTATGATGTCTACATAGTCCCCGATAGCTAGCAGGGAGTCCATCACAATACGCTTCCACCTGATCAACATCTCTCCTAACCAAATGTCCAACAAATTTCAGTTTTTCCATAAATGAGTGTGCATACTCAGTTATGGCACCCGACTTAGCTGTCAATGCTCTAAATTCCTTCTCAATCAATTTTAGCTCACGGGTTCCCACATACTCTTCTAGGAACTTCTCCCTGAATGTACCCCAAGGCATAGCAGCAAGCACCTCGGGAGTCAAGGAGATAGTAGCAGCCCTCCACCAATTCCTAGCGTTCTTCTTCAACATTCGGGTTGCACACAACACCTTCATATCGTCTAGGCAATAACAAGAAGCAAATACAACCTCAATATCATCCAACCATTCCATAGCACCAACAGCATCTTGAGTACCATCGAATGCCTTAGCTCCACACTTTTGAAAACTCTCATACTTAAAGTTATGAGCACGAGGAGCTACCACTACACGAGGCTCCACTATGTTTCCAACACCATTTCCATTTGCTACAACCTCTTCTGGAGCAATCAAAGCCCTTTCATTCGATGGCTCGGCACGGTTTGAGTGGTTGGGATAATTCCCATCCTTATGCTCATTCCTTTGCATGCTTGCATCTCTTTCGTCCCTAAGTTGAATCAACTCCTCTTCATTTCTCAACAAGAGAGCTCGGATAGCCCTCAATTCCTCATGCATTTCGGCTCGGGTAGGAATCTGTTCGAGGACCGGGTTTGCCCGATCAATCTCGGACCTGGTGAGGTTAATTCCCGGAAGTGGCCTTCGAGGAGGCCTTTGATTAACACCGTTTCCTGCGCCATTAGGTTCGGATGGAGCATTGCTTGGATCAGCTCTCTCACGATGGCTGTTATTTCGTGTGTTAACCATGATGTCTACAATGCAATGACGACGGTTAGCAAGGTTCCAATGAGAATAGCTAGATAAGGCTACTTAACCTTAAAAATTTAGCATCAAACATAACTTATCATGCCTCATCTACACTCTCACTCATTCCCAAACCCGTCCTAAGCATTTCATTTCTAAGGCTAAGCGTTCCTACTTAAGCCCTACATAACCTATATCGGTTTAAGTCCAAAAACTAAGGTAATACCTATGGTTCATGGTTCACTTAAACCATTTCTCTGATACAAACTTGTAACACCCAGCATTTAAAAATACGGATTTCCAAAAACTTTTCACCTAACGGTGTTAAAGAATGCGGAATAACGTTTTAAAAGTCCAAACCATAAAATCCAGTTTGGTTTGTTCATAAAATAGAAGGTGTTACTCGTCACATCATCAAAATAGTATAAATGGAAATCCTACGGTTGCCCAACATAAAACAACCGTATACAAGTCATATCAAAACATAATAGTCATAACGAAATCAAATGTCTAAAAAGAGCAGCAACTATGGGTAACTAATAGCATCTTTAAGTATTCTACCCATGCCTCGCTCACTATCCATCAGCACACTTCTAGCTTGCTAAACCTGAGGGGACAACACATTTCAAGAAACAAGTGTTAGCTAACGAATTAGCTAAGTAAGATAACACTAAGTTAAATAAACGTTTGTCCAATTAAAACTTGGTAAAGCAGCTTTTCATATTAAAGACACATTTCGCATATCATCACAACATATCATATTATAAACATCTTTCATGGTAGGATTAACCATTCTAAATGTGCCTAATCATCATTTCATCATCACATATCATCACATTAGGTGTGACATAAGTCACGCATATCATATAAGGTGTAAGTTTGTGTGTAGGCGGTCATAAGACCTAACGGGAACCGCAACATAGAGTTGCGCCGCAACATAGAGTTGCGCCGCAACATAGAGTTGCGCCGCAACTATTGCGCCGCAACATAGTTGCGCCGCAACATGAGTTGCGCCGCAACATAGAGTTGCGCCGCAACATAGAGTTGCGCCGCAACATAGAGTTGCGCCGCAACATAGTTGCGCCGCAACATAGAGTTGCGCCGCAACATGAGTTGCGCCGCAACTAGAGTTGCGCCGCAACATAGAGTTGCGCCGCAACATAGAGTTGCGCCGCAACATAGTTGCGCCGCAACATAGAGTTGCGCCGCAACATGAGTTGCGCCGCAACTAGAGTTGCGCCGCAACATAGAGTTGCGCCGCAACAGGAGTTGCGCCGCAACATAGATTGCGCCGCAACATAGAGTTGCGCCGCAACATAGTTGCGCCGCAACATAGATTGCGCCGCAACATAGAGTTGCGCCGCAACATGAGTTGCGCCGCAACATAGAGTTGCGCCGCAACATAGTTGCGCCGCAACATGGTTGCGCCGCAACATAGTTGCGCCGCAACATAGAGTTGCGCCGCAACATGAGTTGCGCCGCAACATAGAGTTGCGCCGCAACATAGATTGCGCCGCAACATAGAGTTGCGCCGCAACATAGAGTTGCGCCGCAACATAGAGTTGCGCCGCAACATAGAGTTGCGCCGCAACATAGAGTTGCGCCGCAACATAGAGTTGCGCCGCAACATAGAGTTGCGCCGCAACATAGAGTTGCGCCGCAACATAGATTGCGCCGCAACATGAGTTGCGCCGCAACATAGAGTTGCGCCGCAACATAGAGTTGCGCCGCAACATGAGTTGCGCCGCAACATAGAGTTGCGCCGCAACATAGAGTTGCGCCGCAACATAGAGTTGCGCCGCAACATAGAGTTGCGCCGCAACATAGAGTTGCGCCGCAACATAGAGTTGCGCCGCAACATAGAGTTGCGCCGCAACATAGATTGCGCCGCAACATAGAGTTGCGCCGCAACATAGAGTTGCGCCGCAACATAGAGTTGCGCCGCAACATGAGTTGCGCCGCAACATAGAGTTGCGCCGCAACATAGAGTTGCGCCGCAACATAGAGTTGCGCCGCAACATAGAGTTGCGCCGCAACATAGAGTTGCGCCGCAACATAGATTGCGCCGCAACATAGAGTTGCGCCGCAACATAGAGTTGCGCCGCAACATAGAGTTGCGCCGCAACATAGAGTTGCGCCGCAACATAGAGTTGCGCCGCAACATAGGTTGCGCCGCAACATAGAGTTGCGCCGCAACATGAGTTGCGCCGCAACATAGATTGCGCCGCAACATAGAGTTGCGCCGCAACATGAGTTGCGCCGCAACATAGATTGCGCCGCAACATAGAGTTGCGCCGCAACATGAGTTGCGCCGCAACATAGAGTTGCGCCGCAACATAGTTGCGCCGCAACATGAGTTGCGCCGCAACATAGAGTTGCGCCGCAACATAGAGTTGCGCCGCAACATGAGTTGCGCCGCAACATAGAGTTGCGCCGCAACATAGAGTTGCGCCGCAACATAGAGTTGCGCCGCAACATAGATTGCGCCGCAACATAGTTGCGCCGCAACATAGGTTGCGCCGCAACATAGAGTTGCGCCGCAACATAGAGTTGCGCCGCAACATGAGTTGCGCCGCAACATAGAGTTGCGCCGCAACATAGATTGCGCCGCAACATAGAGTTGCGCCGCAACATGAGTTGCGCCGCAACATAGAGTTGCGCCGCAACATAGAGTTGCGCCGCAACATAGAGTTGCGCCGCAACATAGATTGCGCCGCAACATAGAGTTGCGCCGCAACATAGAGTTGCGCCGCAACATGATTGCGCCGCAACATAGAGTTGCGCCGCAACATAGGTTGCGCCGCAACATGAGTTGCGCCGCAACATAGAGTTGCGCCGCAACATAGTTGCGCCGCAACATAGAGTTGCGCCGCAACATAGAGTTGCGCCGCAACATAGAGTTGCGCCGCAACATGAGTTGCGCCGCAACATAGAGTTGCGCCGCAACATAGTTGCGCCGCAACATAGAGTTGCGCCGCAACATGAGTTGCGCCGCAACATAGAGTTGCGCCGCAACATGAGTTGCGCCGCAACATAGTTGCGCCGCAACATAGAGTTGCGCCGCAACATAGAGTTGCGCCGCAACATAGAGTTGCGCCGCAACATAGAGTTGCGCCGCAACATGAGTTGCGCCGCAACATAGAGTTGCGCCGCAACATAGTTGCGCCGCAACATAGAGTTGCGCCGCAACATAGAGTTGCGCCGCAACATAGAGTTGCGCCGCAACATAGAGTTGCGCCGCAACATAGAGTTGCGCCGCAACATAGAGTTGCGCCGCAACATGATTGCGCCGCAACATAGAGTTGCGCCGCAACATAGGTTGCGCCGCAACATGAGTTGCGCCGCAACATAGAGTTGCGCCGCAACATAGTTGCGCCGCAACATAGAGTTGCGCCGCAACATAGAGTTGCGCCGCAACATAGAGTTGCGCCGCAACATGAGTTGCGCCGCAACATCGTTGCGCCGCAACATAGATTGCGCCGCAACATAGAGTTGCGCCGCAACATGAGTTGCGCCGCAACATAGAGTTGCGCCGCAACATGAGTTGCGCCGCAACATAGAGTTGCGCCGCAACATAGAGTTGCGCCGCAACATAGAGTTGCGCCGCAACATAGAGTTGCGCCGCAACATAGAGTTGCGCCGCAACATGAGTTGCGCCGCAACATAGAGTTGCGCCGCAACATAAGTTGCGCCGCAACATAGAGTTGCGCCGCAACATAGAGTTGCGCCGCAACATAGAGTTGCGCCGCAACATGAGTTGCGCCGCAACATAGAGTTGCGCCGCAACATAGTTGCGCCGCAACATAGAGTTGCGCCGCAACATAGAGTTGCGCCGCAACATAGAGTTGCGCCGCAACATAGAGTTGCGCCGCAACATAGAGTTGCGCCGCAACATAGAGTTGCGCCGCAACATAGAGTTGCGCCGCAACATAGAGTTGCGCCGCAACATAGTTGCGCCGCAACATGAGTTGCGCCGCAACATAGAGTTGCGCCGCAACATAGAGTTGCGCCGCAACATGAGTTGCGCCGCAACATAGAGTTGCGCCGCAACATAGAGTTGCGCCGCAACATAGAGTTGCGCCGCAACATAGAGTTGCGCCGCAACATAGAGTTGCGCCGCAACATAGAGTTGCGCCGCAACATAGAGTTGCGCCGCAACATAGAGTTGCGCCGCAACATGAGTTGCGCCGCAACATAGAGTTGCGCCGCAACATAAGTTGCGCCGCAACATAGAGTTGCGCCGCAACATAGAGTTGCGCCGCAACATAGTTGCGCCGCAACATAGAGTTGCGCCGCAACATAGAGTTGCGCCGCAACATAGAGTTGCGCCGCAACATAGAGTTGCGCCGCAACATAGAGTTGCGCCGCAACATAGGTTGCGCCGCAACATAGAGTTGCGCCGCAACATGATTGCGCCGCAACATAGAGTTGCGCCGCAACATGTTGCGCCGCAACATAGAGTTGCGCCGCAACATTTGCGCCGCAACATAGAGTTGCGCCGCAACATAGAGTTGCGCCGCAACATAGAGTTGCGCCGCAACATGAGTTGCGCCGCAACATAGAGTTGCGCCGCAACATAGTTGCGCCGCAACATAGTTGCGCCGCAACATTTGCGCCGCAAAACTATATTGCTGAAAACAGGTGAGTTGCGCCGCAACATAGAGTTGCGCCGCAGCTCGAGCAACTCGTTGCGCCGCAATGAAGGTAGTTGCGCCGCAACTTATCCTTCTGTAATTCCATTGCGCCGCAACACAGCGTTGCGCCGCAATGGGCCTTCGACCTGCACTTTTACAAAAATCGTTTTCACCCCCATATCGACCCCAAACGACTCCAGGTCTAAAATACATATTCAATACCCTATAATCCTTCATCTTTAGGTCATTACAAAGCATTTCAACCTTTAATTAAACCATACATGACTTATATCCTTCAAAAACACCATTAAATCATCATTAAACGATTCTCCCATAACCCCATTAAAATCCCTAATGACTTATACAATTAAAAGGATCTAAAATCAATGAGATATTACCTTCTAAACACGTAGATCACACTACGGATACAAAACACTTGACTAAGCACACCCGAATCACACGTTGGAAGGCTTTTCGGCATGCAATTTGATGGAAGATTAATGGGAATTCACTTTGGGCGGTTAGGGCTTGTTTAGGAGGATGAAATTCTGCCAATAATAATCTAATGACACTCCCTAGACCCCTTAACCCGTTTTTGACTTTGCTCCTATGCCAAAACTAGTCCCTAAGCTTCCTAATCCTTCATTACTAGTCAAAAACTACCATATGGAGCATATATAACATAAATACCTCTTTAAATACCACTACATAGGCATTTAACTACATTTTTTTACACATATCACACAATAACTACATATAAGCATTAAATCTAATATAGACTTAACGACACACTATATTGACTTAACGACACTAGTCAACTGTTAAATAAAAAGTTTGAGATGTTACATCTATACATACCCTCCACCCCATGACAGTCCTAGTGGGAACCAATTCATTTTTATCATTTAAAACTACGGTCATCCCACCCTTCTTCGGTACACAATGTACCAGACTTACCCATGAACTATCCGAGATGGGGAATATGATTCCCGCATCAAGCAACTTTATTATCTCCTTTTTAACCACATCTTTCATATTTGGATTCAACCTACGTTTTCTTTGCACAACCGGTTTAAAATTATCAATAAAGTTTATGGTATGTTTCCAAAATTCTGGACTTATACCCGGAATATCGGAAATTTTTCATGCAAAGGCCTTTTTATGGGCCTTTAGGACGGTCATAAGTCTAGATTTCTCATCCTCCAACAATGAGGATGAGATGACAACTGGTAAAAGAGATGTACCTTCCAAATATGCATACTCAAGATGATCCGGAAGCGGCTTGAGTTCCAAGTCGGTAGGAGGATTCTCTACCAAAGTTAGCACCCGTGTGCTATCACTAGTGGTGATCTCTTCAAAAGTTTCATCTTCCGGAGGCATTTCATCAATCTTAACGCCATGATCTCTTGCATCATCTCTCCAACCAACTCTTGCTCTTCTTCACTGCAAGCTAGCAATGCTTCACCTTCTTCCATGTCCAAGAAATCCATGACCTCCTTCTCCAAAGCATCTTCTTCTTCAATTACATCTAACCTGAAACAAGTTTCATCACACGAGTAAGGGTGCTTTAGTGCTCTATCAACATTAAAAATGACTCGGTCATCACCGACCCCTAAGGAAATCTCCTTAGCCTTAATTCGGATGATAGCATCCGCGGTCATAAGGAATGGTAGGCCAAGAATGAGGGGGACTTTGGCGTCCGCCTCCATCTCAAGAATAACAAAATCAACCGGAAATATCATGTTCCCTACTTTAATTTGCAAATTTTCCGTTATCCCCATGGGATATTGGAAAGAACGATCTGCGAACCTAATGCTCATGCGGGTAGGGGTCAACTCACCTAGAGACAACTTCCTATACACAGAATAAGGCATCAAATTGATACTAGCCCCAAGATCGGCCAATGCCTCACACAAATAAGCACCAAAAGAACAAGCAATTAGAAAACTCCCTGGATCTTCCAACTTGGGAGGAATCTGATTCTGAATGATTGTTAAACATTCGGCATTCATAACTGCAGTCTTAGCCTCTTCAAGCTTCTTCTTATCACTGACAAGTTCCTTGAGGAACTTCGCATAGTTTGGCATACCTGCAATCAAATCAACTAAAGGAACAGTTATATTAACAGACTGAATAAGATCAACAAATTTCTTAAAATGTTCCTTGACTTTTTCTTTCCTCAACCGTTGAGGAAATAGAATCTTTGGTTGATAAGGCTTCACCGTTGGTTTCTCAACTGGTTTAGATGGAGCAGCCGGTGTCTTCACAGCTGGGTTCGGCTCCATCTCAATCTCATCATCAACAGTTTCATCAGCTTCACTAACCTGCACAAGTGGGGTAGAACCATCAGGTAAAGGATTTGCAGAATTATAAGTCTTACCTGTCCTCGTAGTGATGGCATTCACTTGCTCATTTCGAGCATTAGGAGGGGTGTACTTCTGCCCTGTTCCTTGAGTATTCTGCCCTTGGTTGTTGAATTGAGGTTTTGGGTTCTGTTGAGTGTTGCTCGGTAAAGTACCTTCCTTCTATCCTTAATAGTGGCTTGTTGATTCTTTGCTCCTTGATCCAACTTGTGCCCCAATCCATCCAAACGAGTAGTCAATGCGTCCAACACGGAAATCACCTTCTTGGACTCTTCTGCAACATGTTCATTAGTTGCTTTCTGGGCACTAATGAAATCCTTCACTATATCTCTTAGTTCTGGATCCGAGCCTCGTTGATTGTTGAACCTACTAAACTTGTTACCACCATAACCAGAACTGTTAGTATTAAAAGAAGAAGAAGTAGGGTAAGAACTACCTGATGGCCGGTTTTGATAACCGGTATTTTGGTTGAAATTCCCTTGATTCTGAACGTAACTAACATCTTGAACTGGTTTATCCGGGCAATCCTCCGTATAATGCAAGTCCCCACAATGCTCACAACCATCAGCCATAACCTTAACATCTCTTTCAAGGCTCTTGAATTTGCTATCTTGATTATCAAACCTCTCATTCATTTGCTTAGAGAGAGCCTTGACTTCAGCAACCAGTTTCGAGTCTTCACTACTTTCCACCTTAGCCACAGTGCTTCTACTGGATCTTTTGTCTCGGTCCTCATCTCTGGTTGAATACTCCTTCGCCATATCCTCAAGAATCTTGTATCCTTCATTCGGGAAAATGTTGTTTAGACTACCCCCAAATGCATAACCGAGCTCCCTTTTGGTATTTCTATCCAAGCCATCATAGAAAATCTCAAAACTTTCTTCAGTACCCATACTATGTCCGGGCAATTCCTTAGCATTTCCTTGAACCGTTTCCATGCATCAACAACATCCTCACCACTGTCTTGAGTAAATCCTCTGATTTTATTTTCCAATTGCCTTTGAGTTCTTAATGAATATAACTCATCAATAAATCCTTCACGAAGTTCGGCCCAAGTGGTGAATGAGTTATCGGGTAACTCCTTAAACCAAGCAGCTGCATCTCCAATGAGAGTTAATGGAAATAGCTCAAGTTTAACAGCTTCAGTTTGCCCTGTTCCATACTGGTATAACCTGCAAATCTTCTCAAACCTCTCAAGATGTGCATAAGGGTCAGTTCTTCGAATCCCATCAAACTTGTCCTCTTCAACACTCTTGAGGTGATTTCCTTTCAAGGAGAAATCTACTGAAATAGCCGGAGGGCGGATAGCTGTGCCCCGGTTATTCGGTATGTTTCTTCTTCGTTCCCCATAAGGACGGGCGTTCGGATCTAAAGGTTGTTCATCACCCATTCTGTTTCCCCTCGGTTGTTGATTAATATTAAGGTTGGTTCGAGGTATGACAATATTGCTCGGTTCAGGTGTTTGAATTTTCTCTTCTGTATCTGAGTCTTCTCTTGTTCTAAAGATCCAAGCTGCTTCTTCCTCACTATTAACCACTTTCTTTCAAGGCTTGGTCCGGTGGAGCTTGATTTGCGGTTTCTAAATCTATTTTGACTGGTGTGGATGGTTCCTGGTTATCTCTTGACACAAGTCGATGTCTGACTTTCCCTGGATTAGATAATGGGCTAAGAAAAGGTCGGCCAGAAGCTCTTGTGTTCATCAACTAGCAAGAACCTGCACAATCACCACAAACAAACCGTCAACCACACCTGTGGTATAATTAAAAGAAAATAAAATACAATCTATCTAGTAAAACAATAACTTTCTCACAAATGAATGTGAAAAAGGATCGAACTACAAAATAAAACAACTACTTAAACAAAAGTCCCCGGCAACGGCGCCAAAAACTTAATGTGCAAAATCGAGTTTTAAATTTATAAACAAGAAATACCGATTTTACTACCTAATGCACACTCTCGGGCAGTGGACCCGTTCGTGTATAGTATAGATAAATGGTAAGTCAGGATCGAACACAAGGACTTTGAAAGCAATTGTTAAAATTAAGTAATTCAAATTGTTAGAAATGTAAATATGGTGTTAAATTGTAAATATTCAATAGTGGAAGGAGTATTAGTTATAATTAGATCATAAGTATAAATACTCCTTCCTTAATCATTTTGTAATAAGCCTTTCATAATAAACACACACTTAATTACTTTCTCTCTCCTCCCTATCATCTTCAACCTCCATTTCACACACAAACACACATTACACACACTAACCTAAAACCTCCATTAAACCTTCAATCAAGCTCAAATCTATTTTTATCAATTGGTATCAGAGCATAATCGGTTAACCCGGGCGATCCACGATCATATCTATAACTGATTTTGTTCGAAAATTCGAGTTTTGAGCTTAATTTTGAATCTGAAAAATTTCTGTTTTTCACGGAATTCGAGGCAGATTTGTGATTCTGAGTTTGATTTAGAAGTGGATTAGTGTTCAATGTTGTTAATCAGTGATCAATTTTGATGTACAAATCATAATTTTCATTGATTTTGTGTTGTCAAGCATAATCTCGGCAAATTGACATAAACTTTTTCATAGTTGAACAAAAAAAAAATGTCATTTGCTGAAAAGTGAAAAGCTACTGTTGCTACAGTAATCAATTCACGTGTTGCATCTGTTACAGTACACAATTTCATCTAATTACATTTAATCAAATAGAAAAAGCAGAAAAGGTGAAAAAGAAGAAAAATAACATATCTACAACTTTCTTCTTCGATTACTTGTTCATTTTTCTTCAAATCGATCCGAATCTCACGAGGTTTTGCTCGCAATCGAATTCTGATCATAATCATCTTTTTCATTTTTCGATTGGTGGAGTTTCACGGTCAGTTACTTTTTCCGGCGACCTGACACATTTTTTGGCGAGTCGAGATCGTGAAATCTTTTGGTCAGGGTTTGTGCGGGATTCCTCACTGATCAATTTGGTACAAATTTCGTGTATTAACTTGAAGAAACAACAAAGATATCTCGTTTTTAATTTCTCCGGCGAGTTGGTGAGTTTTCCGGCAAGATATTAAACGGTTATTTTTTCAGTTAGGGTTTGATCGGATGTCGATTTAGAGTGTATTGGTGGTAGTTTCGAGTTTTAATTCGAAGAAATAAAGAAGAAATCAAGTTTCTTGTGTTTTCCGGCGGGCCATTAGCCAAACACAAATTTACTTTTCTCATCAATACTACCATTTGCCGAGATAATTACACGAGCAGATTGTGTTAACCTCGTGTTTGTCGACTTCACTCTCGACCAGAACCATCAAATCTCGCATTTGCCGAGCTTACCAATCCCCAATACTCGTGTTTGCCGAAGTAACTTCTCAACCAACATCATCATACTCGCATTTGCCGAGATAATTACTCGGCCAAACCACTCACTCAAACATAAACCCGATCACCCAAACCCATACTCGTGTTTGCCGACTTCTTTCTTGGCCAAACCAACCAAATCAACACGAACCCCGCATTTGCAGAGATAATTCCTCTGCAAATCATACATTTTGAGCAACACTTAGAAATTTTTGATCAAAGTTTTTCCCATTTCAACACATTTCCGAGCTTATTGCTCGGCATCCAATACAACTCACACTTAGAATTTTTTTTTTACCAATACCCTCATTTGCAGAGATTATTCCTCGGCAACCTATACTAAAGCACTTAACCAATTTTTCAGTCAAAAACCCCATTTGCCGAGCAAAAAGCTCGGCAAATCAACAAAAGTTTTTCAAAAAGTTTTTTTTACACACTTCATTAACATCTATTTACCTTCTTTTTGAGAAAACTTGAGAAATGTTTTTTCTGAACACCCCATTTGCCGAGATAATTGCTCGGCAAATAGCACTTTTGGTCTTCAACGATTTGAATCTTGGGTGTTCGTATAATGCTTCAATCTTTTGTGTGTTGTTTGGTAGAAAAACAATAAGATAATGATATCTTGATAAAGAATCGGCTGTGTTGATAAATAGAGAGAAATTGATTTTGGGTTTGTTGTGGTGTGAATCTCATTTTCTGTGAGAAATAAAGAAACAGAAATTTTTTTTGCGAGAAAGAGAGTGTTTTTGGTTGAAAGTGTTAAAGTTTTTTAAAAGAAAAAGAACAGGAAGGCGCATGGTATTTTTGAGTGGTTAAAGTGTATGTGAGCTGTTAGCGTGTATTGAATAGAGTGTATCTTCTCTTTGGAAGTATAACGTGTTTCAGTGAATTTGACTGTCACGGGTGTCACACGTCTGGGCTGTCAAAAGTGAATTGAGATAAAGTTTGTCAAACAAGGTGTTCACGAGGAAAGCATCTTTCATTTGCTGTCTTTGTTTAAGTTTTCGAGTATTATTTTTGAAATTGTGTGTTCTTTTTTAGCTGTAAAGTAGAAAACGTGTCTTACTAGTAAAACAGTGTCACATTTCTGGAAAAAAAAGGGTGGTCTTTGTGTTGTCAAATTGTGCTGTCAAATTGAGAATTGTTTGTAAATTATTTTGTCAAAGCCTCTACGTGATCACAATCTCTAGTTAAAAAAATTTTTTATTTCATTTTTTTTTGTCTTGGATTTAATTTGGGCTAAATATGTTCATTGGGATAACATTGGGCTACATTTTTTTTTGGGCTGAATTTTTGTTAGTCACTTTTGTTGGACTTAAACTTTAGTTGGGCTTATATTTTTATATTTCTTGGACTAAACTTTAGTTGGGCTAGTCAATTTTAGTTCTTGTTGTCTTGGGTTGTTCTTGTAATTAGATTGTCATCAAGTTTTAGTCAACATGTCAACTGAAGAGTTCGACTTTGATAAACTCAAAGAGTTGAACAAGCAAATGCAAAAACTGTTAATGGAAAGTCTTGAATCTGAAATTAAGCAACTCAAGTCTGAGAAGAAAGAGCTCAAATCTGCTAATAATCTCAGTGTGTCTGCCATGAAAAGTTTTCAATCTGAAATTGACAAACTCAAATCTGAGAATAAAGAGCTCAAATCTGCAAATGATCTCATTTTGTCTAACATGGAAAGTCTCCAAATAGAAAATGTTCATTTGCAATCCCAGATTTTCAAATTATCAAATGAACTGGAAAATTCTCTCCAAGAGCTCAATCAAAATGTTTTGGACACTCAGTCAACAGAACTTGTTTGGCAACAAAAGATTTCTGACCTCAACCATGAGTTGCAAAACAAGTCCGCCATTTTTGAGACCACACTTGAAAAAGAAAGAACTACTTTTTGTGCTCAAATCAAGTGTCTTGAAGACAAGTGTTTGCAATTTCAGTCAAAAGAACCAACTTTGACAAAGGAAATTTTCAACCTTGAGATTGAATTGCAAACACAAACCAAATATGTGAATTCTGACCTTCCCAAAGTCATGATTGATGTTTGTGCTCAAACTAATTGTCCTATGTTTGTGAACTCTTCTGTGCAGACTGATTGTGATAAGGTTGAGACTGTTGAAACTTCTATTCAGACTGATCCTGATGTTCCAAAGAAGGTTTACACGGGTAAATCTTCAAAACCTTTTGAAAGAAAAGTTTCTCAGTTTGTACTCAAACTAATTGTCCTATGTTTGTGAACTCTTCTGTGCAGACTGATTGTGATAAGGTTGAGACTGTTGAAACTTCTATTCAGACTGATCCTGATGTTCCAAAGAAGGTTTACACGGGTAAATCTTCAAAACCTTTTGAAAGAAAGGTGTCTCAGTTTACTACTTACTCCTTGCAAAAGGGTAAGAAGTACTCTAAGAAACCTATTTTTGATGGAACAACTACTTTTGTGTCTTTTCTATCATTTGAGGATAATTCTGGACATATTTCACAAGCAAAATCTCAGTTGACTAAATCTAAATGGAACACAATTTCAAAAGATAAGTCTGTTGAGTCAAAATCATTCAAATATTCCTTTTCGGAACTTTTTGATCTTGCACCAAAACCTGTGAAAGCTGTCGTGCAAAAAGTGAATGATTTTGGTTCGAAAGCTCATTTTTCAACTCAATCTCTTAAGATTGACAAGTTTTCAAAGAAAACAAATGATTTTTCACCGTTGCTTCCACGAAAAATCTTTTCAACTAAAACACCGGGTTTTAGTTCTCCGTGGAATGCAACATCAATTCATCAAATCAATGAGACTTACATTTGGTCATTCAATAATTCAAAAACCATTGGACCCAATCTCAAATGGGTTCCAAAAGTGATTTCCAAGTGATTTGATGAATAGTGGCTTATGCACACATCAGTGTATAACCCGTTCTAAAACCGTGTTTATAATTTCATCAATTTTTTAGAAAATCCAAAAAGATTTTTATTTTTCTGATTTTTTGAAAAATCCAAAAATATTTTCCGTTTTAATCATTTTTACTTTGTCTTTTAGTTACTCACAAAGTATTAGGATGAGATGCAAGGCATCGAACGCCTTTGTGTACTGCCTTTGTAGTCTCATTTTTAATGTTTGTGAGCAACTTTCAAACCTTTTACTCACCCTTTATATGCTAAAACTTTGTTTATTTCATGCATATATTTAGGGGGAGTTTGTTTATAAAACCAAAACTTCCAAGTGTTTAAACTCATTTCCCATTTTAAAACACTATGGAAGATTTTCAAACCATTTTTCGATCAAATTCAAAGAAGTTCGGTGTTAGATTTGCACATGAGAGTTTAGGCCACTCATAAAAACTCCATGATCTTATCATCGCCGATGAGATCTAACCCCGGAGTTATATTCTCATTTCTAGATTGTGAGGGTATATGAGTGTGATGTTGGTTGTGCAAAAAGGACATGAGGGAGTAGTCGAAAAGTGAGAGGTTACGGTGAAATGATGTGAGAAAGGGCAAAAAGAAATAAAAGCCCTCCCCAAAATTCTTAAAAAGCCGGGTCAACATGTTACTATCGGATTTCATTTTTTGATTTCTCGATATTGAAGAAGACTTCATGGACCCAGTGAAGCAATGCACATCTTTTCCTAACCACTCAAGTATTTCTTAACAAATGCTTGTTTTATTCTCACGGAGATTTTCACATTTCTATTGACTCTTCATTTGGAAGATGTTGATATTGAAAAAGGGAGACACTCTGCTCCGGTCCCCGACTTCATTTGATCACTATTGAGTCTAGAGCGTACTTGAAATATTCTTTCATTTGACTAGGACACATAGAGTCTTTATATGTCTTTGTGACATCGCATATCTTTGTGATATTGCCGGAACATTCGTAGTGATAACATATTATTGATATTCCACGATGATCGAATGGAAATCCTACCAATCCTAACATCTTTTCCAACGTTGAACGTAGGTCTCACATTTTCATTTTATGAATTTGCTGCGTAAACGAGAAGTCTATGTGACCTCGGATTTATTTCCCAAAAGTCTTTGAGGATCGTAAGACATGGTTATCGAACGCTTTTGTGACACTGACCATGAATTACATTCTTTAAAGCAATCTATCGGTTGAAAAGCCATAGACCGAACCATTTAGAGATAAGCTTTGTGCATTTCTCGATGATAATGGGAAGTCCTAAAAATAGTAATCGTATTTTTAGGCCACACCATCAATCCTTTTGATTTTTGGTTGTGATAACGGATCTGTTAGGTCCAGATTTACTGGACTCGCTCCATACTAGACAACTGAAAAGTCTCTGAAGACTTGTCCAGAAATAATATGTCCAGACTTGAAGACTGGAGCGACCCTGAAGATTTGTCCAGAAATAATGGAAGACCAGTGAGCAAAATACTTGTATAGGAAATCTGGAGACATCCTCCAGATTAGCTCACTTGACTTCACCCCAGTACAGATCTATTCTACTGAAGACATTCTCACTGAAGTCAAAGACTGAAGTTAGAATAAAGAAGACTGACAAATGGCGGAGTCCACTGGAAGTCTTACCAGATCTGAACACTGGAGGATTATCAGTGTTCTAGACCTTACAAGTCTGAACACTGATATCGAGGAATTGACTTTTGCCTTTACACACTTTCCAAAGAACATTCCACTTGTTCTTTACTAAAGTATATACGTGTGCAAAGGTGGTTGGTTAAAAGAATAAAGTCATATTGATGTGACTTTATCCTTGTACCTTAACCAATGCATTTAATGACCTTGTTGGTTCATTAAATGCATGCAACCATATTTGTACGGCACAAATTCACTGGTGAATTTGTTTGCCTATAAATACAAAGTTATTTCTTCGTTAAAATCACTTTTAGATATTAAAGGTGAATTTGTCTCTATAAATACAAAGTCATTTCTTCGTTAAAATCACTTTTAGATATTAAAGGTGAATTTGTCTAAATACTCTCGATCTTAAACAGGGATACTTCACAACTTTAAGTATCTCGATCTAAAAGAGTTATTTGGCAAATATAGATCATTTGTAATTCATAGGTTGCTAGGATACTTACTTATTTGTATTATCTTGATTCCGCACAATCTTGTATTTTATTTAACATCATAAATAAAATACTCTTGGAAAATTACATTGTGTTCCACCTTTACTTTAAGTCGTGTATTACTTTGTTTATATACTTGCATTTATATTCATGTAATACTAGTCAAATCTAGTGCTTATTAGACTTGTTGTATTTTACACTTTGGGTTAACCATCTAGAGAGTTTGGGACTTTACAATTGGTATCAGAGCTGAAGGCTAACATTGCCTAGATCTGTTTCTTTGATGGCCACCCCAGAAAATACACAAGGAAATTTTAATTTTGGTCCTGATCCTAATGCTAATGTTAATGATCAAAATAATGAACCACCTGTTAACACTAATCCACCACCTCCTCCTCCTACTCCTGCTTCTCCACATGTGCATGTGCACTATTCAAATAATCCTGTTCCTAAATTCAGTGGGAATAGCGATGAATTTGGTACGTGGAAGGCTAGGATGATATTGCATATCACTGGTATTGAGAGAAACATGATGAAAATCTTAAATGAAGGACCTTATGTCCCCACATCACCTCTTAATGCTCTTCTTGGCCCTACTGGTTCAAGAAGAGGTCGGGAAAAGAGGGAGGAACATTGGTCTGAAGAGGAGAGGAGATTGGTAAATCTAGATACCCTTCTCAAAAACATGATCCTCGGGGCTGTTCCAGAAACTCTAATTCCCACACTAGTTCTTTTTCCCAGTGCTAAAACCATGTGGGATGAACTAATGAACCAGTTTGAAGGAGGAGATGACACCATTGTCACCAGAAAAGTCTCCTTAAACAAGAGGTATGAGTCATTTTTTGCTCAGCCCAATGAGTCTCTCACTGGTACTTACACCAGATTTATGAGTATCATAAACCAGTTGAGAGGTCTCGGGGTTGAAAAAGACAAGGATATACTTCTGGAAAAATTTTGTGATATTTTACCCACCAAATGGTCTCACATGATCCTGGTCTTACGACAAGGTAAAACTTTACACACACACACACTCTCAACTTTATATGGAGCCTTCAGGTACACTGAAGAAAATCAAGCTCAGAGAGTGGTGGCAGAACAAGATGCTTATAACCATGCCTCCAGTAGTCCTACTATGGTTAGTCATACTGAACCACAAAGTACAGCACTGATATCTTCTGAGAATGTATTTTCTATGAAGAAGATGGTGTCTGAACTCATGGATTCTGGAGAATCTAGTCAAATCTCTCCAGATTGTGATGAATCTGAAAATGATGTCCTGATTGCAATGATTGCTAAAACGTTTAACCGTTTCAAAGCAAGAGCAAATAGGCCATCTGGACAATTTGCATCCAGTTCTTCAACTGATAAGACCAATCTGACATGCTTTAAGTGTGGCAGAAAAGGTCATTTCATGAAAGATTGCAAGTCCAGTCAGTTTATATCCCAACCTGGTCCTTTTTCTTCTAATAAAAAGCCTGATGATAGCTATAAATCTAAATACAAAAAGTTTAAGGCTCAGATTGCTCTCATGGCACAACAAATGGAAAATAATAATAAGTGCATGATTGCAACAACTGAAGAGAAGTGGGTTCCTTCTGATGATTCATCTGTTGATGAAGAAGAAGAAAGAGATTGATGTTACATGGCTCTGGCAGACGAAGAGCACCTGGTGAAGGAAGATGTCACATCTGGACGATGGGTGGACATTGTTATCAAGAAGGTTAGTGATTATGATACTGAAACTGACCAAGAATTAAAACTGGACATCGCTGAAGCTCTTAATTCTGATTTAATATTTGTTGAAACTGTTAGATCTGACTGTGTAAATGGTCTAGAAACATATTTTTCTGAAATAACTGTTTTAAAATCAAAATTAAAGGAACTTCAAGACATTGAACTGGCATTTCAAGCCCAGGTTCTGGTAACTGAACAATTGATTCAAGAAAAACAAGATCTTGAAGTCATTTTAGAGAAAGAAAAACTGGTGATTAAATCATGTCTTGAAACCAGAAAGCCATATGATGCTGGAGTAAATCAATTTCCCACACAAAAACGTGCTTATTTAGATGGAAATACTCATGTTGCATCATTAAAACCAGTAATCGATCGTTTACCAGAGGGATTCAGGCCCACTACTGTTTATGATGAGCCTGTAACTCCCAAGGCCAATATTTTCCCAGTTCAATCCCCAGAGGTTAAGACTGGAGCATTCCAGATGACTACTCCAGTTAAAAAGGTTAATCGGAATAAACCTTTGCCTCAGACCAATCCCCTACCTAAGCCTACAACTGGAAAGGCTCAGGTTTCATCTGATGAAAATGTTTTGTCAAGGTTAGAGAGCCAGTTTCAATTACTGACTCGTCAATTTCAAAGTTTTAATGCAAGATTAAACTTTATTGAGGGTACTTCATCTGGCCCTAGACAAAATACCAAACCTTTTTCCAAGAAAGATAAATATATTTCTCCAGTTGAGAAAAAGAAAAAGGTTTCAAAACTATCAACCCCAGTGGTCTTTTCAACTACGACTACTGTTGAAGAAAGTGAACTAAACCAGATTGCTCCAGGGACCTATAAGGGAGGGTCCAGTGAACCCATCAGTCGATGGGTTCCAAAATCTAATTGATATATCTAGTGGATGTGCAGGGCGATCGAAAGAAATATATCTGGTATCTTGATAGTGAAGCTGGCAGGACGATGACCGGATGTAAGACCCTGCTGGAGGAGTTCACCATTTCTGATGGACCCTCCATTACTTTTGGAAATGATGGTTGTGGAAAGACTGAGGGATACGGTGTTCTGAACAATGGACAAGTCAAGTTCAGACGAGTTGCATTTGTGAATGGTTTGAAATATAACCTGATCAGTCTAAGCCAACTGTGTGATGATGGCTATCAAGTTCTATTCAATATTGCTCAGGGCATTGTATTCAACAAGGACTGGAAGGTAGTGCTGATTGCTCCCAGAAGAGGGAATGTGTACGTGATGGATATGGAAAGCTCTCCTTCAGAGCAGTGTTTCTATACTCAAGCTGATGAAGACACAAACTGGTTGTGGCACAAAAGGTTTTCCCATTTAAATTTCAAAATATTAATAAGTTGTCTAGAAAACAACTTGCAGATGGGATACCTTCAGTTTCCTTCAAAAAGGAAAGGCCATGTCCAGGATGTGAGATGGGTAAGCAGAAACGTACCAGTTTCAAGACCAGACAGAATTTCAGCATATCTGAACCTCTTCATATGCTTCATATGGACCTTTTTGGTCCAGTGAATGTTCAGACTCGTGCTGGTAAAAGATACACCCTGGTGATCGTAGATGAATTCTCCAGATATTGTTGGGTTATCTTTCTCAGGTCTAAAAGTGAAGCTGCTTGAAATCATCAGTCTTATCAAGCAAACTGAGCTCAAGTACAGTCGAAAGGTGTGTCAGTTAAGAAGTGACAATGGAACAGAATTCCAGAATGCAACTCTGGAGTCATTCTGTACTGACACTGGCATCTCCCAGAATTTCTCATCAGCCCGCTCTCCAGAACAGAATGGAGTGGTGGAAAGGAAGAATCGAACGCTGATAGAAGCTGCCAGGATTATGCTTGTTGAATTGTCTACCAGTTTCTGGGCTGAAGCAATTGCTACTGCTTGTCACACCCAGAACCAGTCAGTGTATGTGAAGCGACACAAAAAGCCAGCCTATGAAGTCTAAAGAAATAGAAAACCAAATATCGGTTATTTTCACGTTTTTGGATGTCCGGTTTACATCCTGAATGACTCCAGTCAGTTAGGCAAATTTGATGCCAAAGCTGATGAAGGGTATTTCTTAGGCTATTCAGCCATTCGCAAAGCCTTCAGAGTCTACAACAAGAGACTGGAGAAGGTCCATGAGTCAACTCATGTCACATTTGATGAATCAAATGCCGCAATCAATAAACAGCCAACCCTTGATACTCCCCCAGTAACTCCAATTGTCTTCTGTGAATCTAATCCTATCAACTACAATAAAGATTCACCAGAAGAAGTTTCCAGTCATCCTGATCTGGAACCTGTACAGAATAAGAAACTCTCCAGTGGTACTCCATTCTATCCTTCTATTATTTTCAAGCTACCCTCTGAAATTAATATTGGATCAGATGTTCGTACTACTCCCCCAGTATCAGTATCAGTTGAAAATATACCAGAAATGTCTTCATATGAAGAATTCCAAACTGAACCAGTACTTCAAGAAATGCCTTCAATGGAAGAATTTCATGATGCAAATCGTGATTTAAATTAATCAGATGAAGATGCTGAAGTAGTCTGGGAAGATCCTCCTCCTAAAGCAACACCAGAAGAGACTCAACTGAATTCTTGCACTGATATTGTTGTCAGTAACAATCCTGGTCAGTACTCCAGATGGACAAAAGCTCATCCTATCGATCAGATCATAGGTGACTCCAGTAGAGAAGTTCAGACCAGAAGAGCCTCCAGTAATCAATGTGTATATGTCAGTTTCCTATCATTGATAGAACCTAAGAAGACTGATGAGGCTATGGAAGATCCAAGCTGGGTGACTGCTATGCAAGAAGAGCTTCACCAGTTTGAAAGGAACAAGGTTTGGTACCTGGTTCCTTTCCCAGTTGGAAAGAAAGAACCAATTGGAACCAGATGGGTCTTTAGAAACAAGGTAGATGAAGATGGCCACGTAATCAGAAACAAGGCCAGACTGGTAGCACAAAGCTATTGCCAGTCAGATGTCGATTTTGATGAATCATTTGCTCCAGCGGCTAGACTTGAAGCGATCAGAATATTCTTAGCATTCGCTGCTTATCATCAGTTCAAGGTCTACCAGATGGATGTAAAGAGTGCATTTTTGAATGGAAAGCTTGAAGAAGAAGTTTATGTCAGACAACCACCACGTTTCGTTGATGAAAAACATCCACACTGGGTATATCGTCTGGACAAAGCGCTTTATGGCCTCAGACAAGCCCCACGTGCCTGGTATGATACTCTGACTAAACATTTATTGAAAAATGGTTTCAAAAGAGGTGCAATTGACAATACCTTATTTATTCTTCATGAAAAAGGTAATCTTCTGATGGTACAAATTTATGTTGATGATATTATTTTTGGGTCTACTGATGATAAAATGTGCAAGAAATTTTCGAAAATAATGTCAACTGAATATGAAATGAGTTTGATGGGTGAATTAACATTTTTTCTAGGACTCCAGATTAAACAGACCAGAGATGGTATTTTTATTAATCAAGAAAAATATGTTAGAGATCTTTTAAAGAAATATGATATGAACTCTTCACCATCTAAACCCACTCCAATTTCTGCACCATTAACACTGGACTCAGATCCAGATGGTAAACCAGTGAACACCACTGTCTATAGAGGCATGGTTGGTTCACTGATGTATTTAACTGCCAGTAGACCAGATATTATGTTTTCAAAATGTTTATGTGCCAGATATCAGTCTAATCCAAAAGAATCTCATATGCTTGCTGTAAAGCGCATACTAAAATACCTTAAGGGTGTTCCCAGTTTGGGTCTTTGGTATCCCAAAGGCTCAGGCATGGATCTAATGGGTTATTCAGATTTAGATCATGCAGGTTGTAAGATAGACAGGAAATCCACTACTGGTGGATGTCATTTCCTTGGTGGCACACTGGTCAGCTGGACCAGTAAGAAGCAAACTTCAGTTTCATTATCCAGTGCTGAAGCTGAATACGTGTCTACAGCCAGTTGTTGTGCTCAGATACTCTGGATGAAGAACCAGTTGCTTGATTATGGTATTAAGTATTCAAAGACTCCAATCTTTTGTGATAATACCAGTGCCATTGCTATCTCGAACAATCCAGTCATGCACTCAAAGACGAAGCACATTGATCTCAGGTATCACTTCATTCGTGATAATATTGTGAAAGGCAACATTGAACTCCATTTTATTCCCACTGACAAACAACTCGCTGACATTTTTACTAAACCACTGGATGTTAAAACTTTTGAATATCTTGTTGGTGAGTTGGGAATGTTAAACCCTTAAATCTGGAACCTTGGTATTGAACGCCATTGTGTACTATCAGGGATCCCTCATTTAAAGATTTATACATCTATGACTGGTTAGATATTGAACGCCTTAGTGTACTATCTTTCCATTAATAGATTTATGGATCAACATTCCAGGGGGAAGACTGAAAGATATATTTTTGTTCTTAAAAATGTTTTAAGTTCAGGGGGAATTTATTAATTTATTTTCTCACTGGACAAATTTTTCAGAAAATATTACTGGTACTTTGTAAATGTGTCCCTCTCACTGGTAATTAGATAGGTTGAAGTGCATGTTTGAGGTGATTTTTTGTCTCCTTATAAATGTGTCCCTCTCATTTGTCTGTATTAGTTGACGTGCATGTTTGAGGTTATCAGTCTCTTTCAAATGGTTTTCACTGGTACTTTACTGGAGTGTCCCTCCAGTGTACCATCAGTACATGCTTCACTGGCATAATCCACCAGTGATACTGGAGTGTCCAGTCAACCTTCTGATGCACTGATATGTCTGTCAGGATATCTTTTAATACTTGGTCATTGTGCGTGCCACGTATGCAAAATCTTTTGAAAAGATATTTATCTTGATATTTATCTTGATATTTATCTTATTATCCTACGTGGCATGTAAATTTTTCAAAGAAATGATGGTATTTTTACCTTGGGAAGACAAAAAGTGCAAGTTGTTACTGTTTGTGGGCTGTAAACCGTCACACATTAATGTGTGATGTGATGTATTTAATGCGGATCTCAGAACCCGATCAAAATTATATTTGATAATTTCAAATTAACCGTTTGAGTTCCACATTCTCTCTCCTATATAAATACCCACTTTCACTTTCATAAGCATTTACTTCGAACATATTTACTCCCAAATCCTTCAAAATTCCTTCATTTACTTCATTCTTCATTCAATTCCAATCATAAATCTCTCCCATATTTATTTCTTCAAATCTTCATCAAAACCCTAAATTCAATTTCATCTTCATATATCTATCATATTCAATGGCACCAAGACAATCCAATTCACCTAAAAATCTGCTCGGCGCTGAATATGCTCCAGCTGCCAATGTTGTTAAGGCACCTCATATTACTCTAGAGGCAAAGGCAATAAGAATGAACATGAATAACTGGATGGCTAGACTCTCACTTTCCAGTGTTCATAATGCCCAATCCATTATTGGGAGATTAAATACCTTTTTTCTCTCATGTCCATTATATGGTGCTTTGACCTTAAATCCAGGGAAGATGTACCACGATTATTTATGTGAATTCTGGTACACTGCTGTATATGATGATACAACTTCATCAATTTCTTATTCTCTTAAGCAAGGTACCAGACCCTTGGCTTTCACTGTTGATACACTCAGGTCTGTTCTTCAATTGAATTATTTTGAACAGAATGAGTTGCCCATTGAACTTCCCTCTGGCATAAATACAAGAGAAGTGTGCAGATTGATGGGGCACACATATATTTTGGATGAGCATGGTCAGCTATCCAGAAAGGGAACAGTCTACATGAGCAGACTGTCAGACTCATGGAGATTTTTCTTCACCCACATAGTTGAATGTTTGGGAGGCAGTTCTGGAGGACTTGACCAGATAAATCAAACACACCTCCAGATTGCTTACTGCCTCTGGTTCGGATATAGAGTGGATTTTGCTCAGATTCTATTTGATGATCTGGTAGAGCGTCTTAAGGTGAAAGGTAGAAAAGCATTTGTTCCATATATTCGTTTCCTTTCACTTATTTTCAAAAGAGCTCTAGGTGACCAGTATGACTTTGAAACTACTCACTTTTCTGTGTGTGAGTATATGCGTGAACTGACCAACCTTAGATCTCCACCAAATGAGGTAAATATCCCTCAGACCATGCTTACTTTCCAAAGGGAAGAAAATGTTGAGGAAGAAGAGGCTCCAGGTAGGGGTCAGATTGTTGTAAGACCCACTGGAGTCATTGATGTTGAAAATATGCAACCAGTAAGCCAGGTGGCTCCTGAAGGTCAACAACCAGAAAATGTTGATCCTCCTAGACGGCCAAGATCTTCCAGGCGTCTTATGAGGGATGGAGTTTAGGTTAATCCAGAAAGAGAAGAAATGAGCCATCCTGGTGATGTAATGAATGTAGATGGATCTCCCATTTTTGAGCAAGAAGAGAGTGTTGTACAGGATGCTGAGCAGGTAGAAACTGTACAAGTTGTTGAGCAGGTGACTGATGAACAGGTAGAAAATGTTGCTCATAATGTTGAGCAGGCTGATCAATTGGACTTGAATGTAGAAGTTGGTGAACAGGCTGGTGATCAGGCTGGTGATGAAACAGTTGGTGAAACATTTGTCTGGGATGAGGCTGATTCACCCATGTCAGAAGGTAATATCTTTGATACTGACATGAGTTTTCTGGGTGAAGAAGTAGAAAATGTGGTTTCTTCTGTTATTGCTTTAGTCACCCAACCACTTACTGAAATGCCACCACCTCCACCAGAATCAAATATTCCACCATGAGAATCAGAAATGCCACCACCACCACCACCTTCAATTCCACAAAACACTCCATACTTCAATCCTCTCACAATTCAAATTTCAGAAAATCAACCACCACCACTTGAAACTCCCATTGATTTATCTGAACAACGTGTGCTGGACTCGATTGCTGTAACATCTGAAAGATCCACTGAAGAGGTCCAGACACAAGTACAGTTGGTGACCAGAATGACTTCCACTCTTGATCCTCCCAGTGGTCCCTCCTCTTCTTCTTCAGCCGAGGTCCAAGACCTTTTAAGTAAGGTGGCGGACCTGGAGAGATCACTCCAGTCTTCTTCATAGGTTATTTCTGATTTTAAGTCCTTATTATCCAATAATCTAGCATCAGAAATGAATGTTTTTGCTGGGAATGAGAAGATAGTATTTGAGAAGCTGGATGAGTTGGTACTGGCCACAAATAACAATTCTGAAAATATCAAAGTGGCAGTCCAGGGATTAGAAGCAAGACTGGTTAGTTCTGTTCAGACTGCAGTGAAAGGTGAACTTGTTCAACCACTGGCAGGTCTGACAGATGAAGTTCAGAAGTTGACAACCAGGATAAGTAGTTTGGAGAGTAGGCCAACACTTGATCAGAATGCTGTTGTTAGCACTATCAGTGATGAGGTTGCTAAGAAGTTCAGACATGGAATGTTAAAAGAAATTTCTGAAGAGATTTCTGGGTCTGTTCTTAGAACCATTCAGGATGGTTTATTACCACAAGTGGTGAAGATGATTGAAAAAGAAATGCCAAAGCACTTGTCTTCAGAAATTCAAAACATTAAGAAGGAAGTGACTGATACAAGGCAGACTGTGAATATCACATGTCCAGTGGCAGGAAGAACTTTTGGTGCTACAGACAGGTATATGCTTGAACAGTTATGGAGTGCCCACAAGTCTCAAACTGGTGGACACTCCAAGGGGGAAAAGTCTGTTGTCATTGAGTCTGTTCAAGAAGGTTTGGTTAGGAAAAAGAAAGAAGTCATTGCCAGTGCTATTGAAAAAGCCTTTGCTACTGAAAGCATTGTGCAACAACAACAAGTGACTGTTACTGATGTCAGTGCACAAGAAGCACAGAAGGCACTTGGCACTGAAGCCATTGTGCAGGTTGAAGAGGCTGCTGGTACTGATGCCAGTGAGCCCCAGTTTGAAGAATTCCCAGATATCACAACCTCTCTAAAGTCAGCAAAAGGAAAG
The DNA here is from genome assembly GCA_034093135.1 of Erigeron breviscapus. Classification (NCBI taxonomy): domain Eukaryota; kingdom Viridiplantae; phylum Streptophyta; class Magnoliopsida; order Asterales; family Asteraceae; genus Erigeron; species Erigeron breviscapus. The sequence goes on along the minus strand of CM067174.1, from coordinate 11,219,770 downwards.
AAACAGATGGTATCTGGAGAAGAAACTGAAACTGCTGAAGGTTCATCAGAGTTTCCTACTGCTGATGAAGACACCTCGAAGAGACTGGAGCAGGAATGCATATTGATAGAAATATTCAAGAAAAATCAAAAGGATGAATTGCTGGCCCACCAAAGGGAGATGGCAAACATGGGGACCCTTGATTCTTACAATGCTGGCAGGTTGGGCATACATATAGATGTTTATAAAAGAATGAAGGAAGACCCCAGAATTCATCAATGTCTGAATGCATTGGATGATGTGTTCATTCGCTCCAGGTACTCTGAAGATGAGCAAACTTATGATGTTGTAACTTATGGTGTCATTGTAACTGAACTTATAAGACAGAGGACGGAGGAACTGGTGAACCTCCAGAAAAAGATAAGGAAGAATGCTGGTGCTCTGGAGATAGAGTAGAGGAAGAAGATAAAGGGCATGTCAAAACTGACTGCCAAACAGATCAAGGAAATCAAAGACAGAGATCTGAGCACATTCATTCCTTTGGATACTTACAAAGAATTAATCGTGAAGCATTCCAATTTGCCATTGAACAGTAGAGAGTATCCAAGGAAACTGAATATATGATCCAGATGGCTAAGCAGAAAGCCAAGTATGAAGATATGTTGAAATTCAGGGCTGATGCCAGAAGGATCATAGGTGCAGAGATTAAACTCGCTGAAAATCATGAAGGCATGACCAGGTTTAATATAAAGTTGACCAGAGAGGGTAACTTTACTGATGAAAGGAAGAATGCATCAGTCCAAGCTTTTGGATGGACTGAACTGAAGGAGATAGGATTAACTTTCAAAGGAAAAACTGATTTGACTCCTGATGTCAAGGCATTTATGAAGAGGATTGAAAAGGTTTGGAAAAGAATACAACAGATGGAAGCTGTTCTGGGTATGAGACCACCAGTTTCTATACCATCCTCTCCATCACCAAAGAGAAAGGCTTCTGAAGATGCTCCAGGACAGACATCAAAGAGAAGGGCCTAACTCTTATATCATTTACTTGTAATTTGTATTTAAATTCACAAAATTGTAACTTATTTTCTGTTGATGGTTGTAAATATAGTTGCATATTTTGATTCATAAAGTAAATGATCAGATTTAGTCTAAGTTAGAACTAAAAGATGAAACTGAAAACACTGATGATCTATAAAGTATTTTCCAGTAACTTAAATTTTTTAGACTAAGTCAAAACAAGTGTTTTTCAAGCATACAAAGTTGTATAGATATAAGCTTGAAAAACCTTGCATTATTTCTAATCAAATAGGGGGGATTTGTTAGGTCCAGATTTACTGGACTCGCTCCAGACTAGACAACTGGAAAGTCTCTGAAGACTTGTCCAGAAATAATATGTCCAGACTTGAAGACTGGAGCGACCCTGAAGATTTGTCCAGAAATAATGGAAGACCAGTGAGCAAAATACTTGTATAGGAAATCTGGAGACATCCTCCAGATTAGCTCACTGGACTTCACCCCAGTACAGATCTATTCTACTGAAGACATTCTCACTGAAGTCAAAGACTGAAGTTAGAATAAAGAAGACTGACAAATGGCGGAGTCCACTGGAAGTCTTACCAGATCTGAACACTGGAGGATTATCAGTGTTCTAGACCTTACAAGTCTGAACACTGATATCGAGGAATTGACTTTTGCCTTTACACACTTTCCAAAGAACATTCCACTTGTTCTTTACTAAAGTATATACGTGTGTAAAGGTGGTTGGTTAAAAGAATAAAGTCATATTGATGTGACTTTATCCTTGTACCTTAACCAATGCATTTAATGACCTTGTCGGTTCATTAAATGCATGCAACCATATTTGTACGGCACAAATTCACTGGTGAATTTGTTTGTCTATAAATACAAAGTCATTTCTTCGTTAAAATCACTTTTAGATATTAAAGGTGAATTTGTCTAAATACTCTCGATCTTAAACAGGGATACTTCACAACTTTAAGTATCTCGATCTAAAAGAGTTATTTGGTAAATATAGATCATTTGTAATTAATAGGTTGTTAGGATACTTACTTATTTGTATTATCTTGATTCCGCACAACCTTGTATTTTATTTAACATCATAAATAAAATACTCTTGGAAAATTACATTGTGTTCCACCTTTACTTTAAGTCGTGTATTACTTTGTTTATATACTTGCATTTATATTCATGTAATACTAGTCAAATCTAGTGCTTATTAGACTTGTTGTATTTTACACTTTGGGTTAACCATCTAGAGAGTTTGGGACTTTACAGGATCATTTATATCCGGATTTCATTTCTCTTCGCACAAACACAAAGAACACAAACACCATATAAAAATTGTTTTTCCAACAACGCAACCTTACATTCTAGTTCACCAATAGGTTCATTGGGAATTGGGAATTGGGAATTGGGTTGGGTTAATTTGCGTGCTTGTTGTTTGTTGGAATCTACCGTTTATGCTATCAATCATTATTGTATGATGAAACTGTTTCACATTTTCATCATAAGGGGGAGAAATGATTATATGATTGATAGATAGAGTTCAAGGATATAGGTAGAATTTGATTGATAGAATTTGTTCGAGGATGATTGTTGTGTTTGGATGTTCAAAGGATCGTTAGTTTAGGTGAAGAGAGTGAATAATTATCGTGCTAAGTTGAGAGATTGTTTCGAGAAAGTTAAAGGATTGATTCGAGATCGAGTATATTCAAGATGATGTACATGGTTGATATTTGAAAGATTTATTGAATAATTGACCATTTGTTTGATGATTAGAAAAGTTTGAGATTGAATGAAGATTGTTCTTTTGATAGATACTTGGATTGTTAAGACCCAAAGATTGTTCATTTGAGGGGGAGCAAGAGTAAACTCATGAGTCGTTAAATATGCTCCGAAATGATTGTTTGTTCGAGGGGGAGCAAGATATTAGAGATTTGTTATTGAATAATTTGCTCCGCGATAGTTGTTTGATTGAGGGGGAGCAAATGTTAATTGATCAAAGAATCAAGTGCTCCAAGATGTTTATTGATTCAGAGACAAGTTAGGTCAAGAATTGAAGTTTTAAAGTCAAATCAAATTTCCGCATTCCAAAACCAAGCTTCCGAAATGCCAAGAGATTTCAAAGTCAAAACCAAGCTTCCGCAAAGCCAAAAGAATTCAGAGTTAAATCAAGCTTCCGCAATACCAAAAGAATTCAAGGAATTCAAAGTCAAAACCAAGCTTCCGAAATGCCAAGAGATTTCAAAGTCAAAACCAAGCTTCCGCAAAGCCAAAAGAATTCAAAGTCAAAACCAAGCTTCCGCATGCTACTCAAAGTTCAAGTTACTTCTCAAAGCAACATCAAGTTGAAATCAACATCCAAAAGTTAAAGTTGTGAAAGCTCAAAAGCTACAAAGATTTCAAAGATGCTTCCAAATTATTCAAAGTTGCAAGAGAAGATCAAGAATTAATAAGTCATCGTCAAATTTATATGATTGTTGAGAAGATTCAAAGTCAAGGTTGATACAAGACGTTGAAGACAATGAGAAAGCTTCAAAGTCCAATCATCATTGAAGATTTTCAACAAATGGGCTCATCATGTTATTTAAAGTCCGAAGACGATGCAATATTTACAATTCAACACCAAGGGGGAGATTGTTAGAAATATAAATATGGTGTTAAATTGTAAATATTCAATAGTGGAAGGAGTATTAGTTATAATTAGATCATAAGTATAAATACTCCTTCCTTAATCATTTTGTAATAAGCCTTTCATAATAAACACACACTTAATTACTTTCTCTCTCCTCCCTATCATCTTCAACCTCCCTTTCGCACACAAACACACATTACACACACTAACCTAAAACCTCCATTAAACCTTCAATCAAGCTCAAATCTATTCTTATCACAAATGAAAAGGGGTTTTGTGACCGAATTGTCACTTTGCAAAAAGTAAAAGTAAATAACTTAAATCCGGTATGACCGGGGCAGGGTTCGTCTGAAGACGAAAGTAAAAATAATTTGTATGACAATAATTTAAAAGGCATCCATCTTGATTTCGCTCAACAATACGCTCAGATTGCACATAAATGAAGTTCAAATCCAAATTAAGTTGATTAAAATAACCGAGACTCAAACAAAGCACCAACCCCGTACCCGTCAAGTTAATGACATCATTTGACTCTCTTGCTTAAACTAGTTTCGTTACAAAGACCGGTACCCCAAGACATCTTTTATAACTTCCCTAATCAAACAATTGTTTTGGTTATTGAAATAACAATTATACCTATCAATTGTACCCAACCGTTAACACATTTCCCCCTATTATCATTGAATGATTATCTACCCTACCTGTTATAGATCCAATTATTTGTACCCAAATAATCAAAACGACATATACGCAATCAATAATTACCATTAAAGTCGCACATATATCACCAATCAATCCAAGATAAATTAAAGAGAGAAATACGCTAAGATCTCGGTATAACGTTAAATGAAATCAACATCCAAAAGTTAAAGTTGTGAAAGCTCAAAAGCTACAAAGATTTCAAAGATGCTTCCAAATTATTCAAAGTTGCAAGAGAAGATCAAGAATTAATAAGTCATCGTCAAATTTATATGATTGTTGAGAAGATTCAAAGTCAAGGTTGATACAAGACGTTGAAGACAATGAGAAAGCTTCAAAGTCCAATCATCATTGAAGATTTTCAACAAATGGGCTCATCATGTTATTTAAAGTCCGAAGACGATGCAATATTTACAATTCAACACCAAGGGGGAGATTGTTAGAAATATAAATATGGTGTTAAATTGTAAATATTCAATAGTGGAAGGAGTATTAGTTATAATTAGATCATAAGTATAAATACTCCTTCCTTAATCATTTTGTAATAAGCCTTTCATAATAAACACACACTTAATTACTTTCTCTCTCCTCCCTATCATCTTCAACCTCCCTTTCGCACACAAACACACATTACACACACTAACCTAAAACCTCCATTAAACCTTCAATCAAGCTCAAATCTATTCTTATCACAAATGAAAAGGGGTTTTGTGACCGAATTGTCACTTTGCAAAAAGTAAAAGTAAATAACTTAAATCCGGTATGACCGGGGCAGGGTTCGTCTGAAGACGAAAGTAAAAATAATTTGTATGACAATAATTTAAAAGGCATCCATCTTTATTTCGCTCAACAATACGCTCAGATTGCACATAAATGAAGTTCAAATCCAAATTAAGTTGATTAAAATAACCGAGACTCAAACAAAGCACCAACCCCGTACCCGTCAAGTTAATGACATCATTTGACTCTCTTGCTTAAACTAGTTTCGTTACAAAGACCGGTACCCCAAGACATCTTTTATAACTTCCCTAATCAAACAATTGTTTTGGTTATTGAAATAACAATTATACCTATCAATTGTACCCAACCGTTAACACATTTCCCCCTATTATCATTGAATGATTATCTACCCTACCTGTTATAGATCCAATTATTTGTACCCAAATAATCAAAACGACATATACGCAATCAATAATTACCATTAAAGTCGCACATATATCACCAATCAATCCAAGATAAATTAAAAGAGAGAAATACGCTAAGATCTCGGCATAACGTTAAATGAAATCAACATTGAATTATTAAAATTGTGCAATCCTTACATATTGTCTCACTCTATCAAGATGGATGATAAAGTGATTAGCCACTCATATTAAATATGAAAGAACAAATCAAAATAGAAGAATTCATCGTTACCGAATACAAAGAATTGAAAGCTAATAACGAAATTGATCCAATCGTGCTTGAATTCCTTAAAGATGATTCAAAATATGAAAATATCTTGAAAAAGGTCTTCAAAATCGGCTGGGAAAAGAGATGAAGGGTTTTGGGATGTTTTTGCATGCTATTTATACTTCCCTAAAATCTGCCCAGAATCGGACCCAGTTGCGGCGCAGCTAAGCATTGCGGCGCAACCAAGTTTGACTTTCGCATTGACTTTGACTTCTGTTGTCTCGAGGCTGGCCAAGTATTGAAGGCGTTGTGGCGCAATGAAGTTGATTGCAGCGTAACTTAATATTCTACTTTTCTGTTGCGGCGCAATTGGGCGTTGACTCGCGTTGACCTTTGACCATTGTTGACTTGTGGCTGGATCAGAACTCAACGCATTGCGGCGCAACGAGCTACGTTGCGGCGCAACTTAACACTCTGGAATCCTAGTTGCGGCGCAACTGCTAGTTGCGGCGCAATGCTTCTTTTGCCAGCTTTGACTTTTGTTGACTTTCTGCAATCTCTATCCAAATGCTCCGGAAATCATCCGTTAGCACCTATTTCACCTCAATAATGTCGTTTTCTCCAGATTTACGCTTAAATACCTGTCAGTAGCCTGAAACACTAACAAATATCATAAACGCACCAAATGTATACAAAAATGACTCATAAAACATGTTAAATCAACTATATTCATTGTGGGAAATGGGTATAAAATACGACATACCATACATTTTTCGTCCCTGTGGTTTTTCGATTTTGCAGTTTTCATCATCGCCGTTAACTTTTGGCTAAAATCATCCCCGTGGTTTGCATTTCGTCCCTGCCGTTATAACTTTGCCGTTAACCCCCTCACATGCAAGTCACGTGAGGGGCATTTTCATCTTTTTATAGAGTTAAGTGCAAACATCGTCCCTGTGGTTTGTCGTTTTTGCATTTTTCATCCTCGCCGTTAACAAATCCAGGAGAACTTTTCAAACAAAACAAAACAAACAAAAATTACCGGTAACAATTTAATCTAAACAAAACAAAAACCTATATATACTACATTTGAGGATCTAGTCAATCACCTTCAAATGCAAACACGTACATACAATGTTTTAAATACCGGAAGTATTACCCGTAATACCGGTATCGGAAGGTACTCCGGTACAACTATTTCCGGTATTTTTCGATATTACCGTTATGGTATTTCCGGTATTCTCATTTTTTATTTTTTGACTTTTTTTAAAAATTATTTTTATAATACTTTAATGTTATTTTTTTTGTAATTTGTGAACTTTAAAACTTATATTTTGTTATAAAGTACCTATTTGATATTATTTTTGAGTGAATTGTAATTATATTTTGACTACTTTCGTTAAATTGTAGTAAGTTTTATAATATTTTATAAAAAAATAAATAAATTAAATTAAATTAGCCGTACCGGCCGGTATTAAATTAGATCCTCATATGTAGGTATATATAGGTTTTTGATTTGAGTTTGTTTGGTTTTTGATTAAATTCTTGTTTGGAGGTTTGTTAAAGACAAGGATGAAAAATGCAAAAACGACAAACCATAGGGACGAATTTTGCACTTAACCATAGGGACAAACCATGAAGATGGGTGAAAAGACATAAATGCCCCTCACGTGCAACACGTGAGGGGGTTAACGGATCCAAGGACGAAATGCAAACCACCATAGGGACAAACTATGAATGTGGGTGAAAAGACATAAATGCCCCTCACGTGCAACACGTGAGGGGGTTAACGGATCCAAGGACGAAATGCAAACCACAAGGATGATTTTGGCCAAAAGTTAACGGCGAGGATGAAAAGTGCAAAATCGAAAAACCAGAAGGACGGAAAAAGTACTTAACTCTTGTTTAGTTTTTTGAGATGTTTAAGAATATATTCTAGTTAGTGGTTTGATTATATATTCTAGTTAGTCCAACTGGTTAGAGGCACTCCCAGGTTTTACCCAAGGTCTTGAGTTCGATCCTTAGGGATGGCAAGTCTTGGGGTTTTTCCTCCGAATACTTGTAACGGCCTATAGTCAACATCTCGTTGTCTAGGGTACGTGCAAGGCTTCACCATTATACGGTGAGGTTTCCCTGATGTCGTGTCCCGACTGAATGTTCGGGGAAAAAAATGTGAATTACTTAGATTTTGCATTAGGTACTAGTAGTTTGGATTTGGTATATTTTTAATGAGCACCAAGTTTATTTTGGGTGTTTTGGTATGACTGTTGAGACTTGAGATTATGTAAACATGTTTTGTTTTTGTTTTGGGTGTTTTGGTATGACTGTTGAGACTTGAGATTATGTAAACATGTTTTGTTTTTGTTTTGGGTGTTTTGGTATGAATGTTGAGCATATATTGTTTTGGTATATAATATAGCATAGCAGGTTTTAGAACAGCCATGGCAGGTTTTGAAATGCAGCAGGTTTTTTTTAATTTAAAAAATGAATAGAGACCGGTTAAGTAAAAAAAACAGGTCTGAAAAAAGTTGAATAGAGACCGGTTAAATATAAAAAAACTGGTCTCTATGTGTTTGGCGGGAAGATATTATATAAGCGGGAACAAAGAATAGAGACGTGTTATTTTGAAAACAACCAATCTCTTTTCTAAGAATAGAGACCGGTTGTCAACCGGTCTCTATTCTAAAAACCAGTAGTCATAGAGACCGGTTGTTTAACCGGTCTCTATAGTATTTTTGACCGGTCTCTATACTCTTTTTTTGTACCAGTGTACAACACTTAACAACCACCAGAACAAAGACCCAAATTGCAAGGCTCACACTAATGCCCGTTAAGCCCTTTCTGCCATTTAGTCACGTAGTAGATGAAATTCATTTCATCTCCAAGTTTAAATGCCCGTGGGTCTCACCAGTTAATGATCTTGGAATTAACTTTTTGAACCAATCATAGCATGCCATGTCATCACTCCTTTCTCCTATTAATTGTTTAATTATTGTCGTGATAGAGGGCTCTCCATATTTGTAGTTCCATTTTATTGCTGTTCTGGTGGACTCGTTTGGCCAAGAAAAACAAAAGTCCAACAAAACTCACTTATTATCTTCATTGGACCGAAGTGAAGAGTCCAACAAGCCTTTTATCTTTTCCTGAATTTGGGCCGTAAGTGAGGAATTAGCCCGGGGGGAGAAACCCTCATTTTTCTTAGGGCTAATTGTTTGAAAAATGCTCCAAATTTGATACTTTTGTTTTTGTGGGGCTTCAACAAAAAAAAAGTTCTAGTTTAGGGATTGAAACCGGTTAAAATGACTATTGTGGGGTCATGACCTATTGCTGCTGACGTGGACTCTAATTTTTTTTTTTGACAAATAAATTTTACCTCAGACGCGTATGATGTGTGCTAATCGCACAACGAAAGGGTCCCGCACTAAGCGGATCTTAAATAGCCTTTCTCACTATACCACCTCCTTAATTGGAAAATACCGTCGAGGAGAACCTACCAAGGTTCGAACTCGAGACCTTGGAGTAAACTCCTCCGGGGCCCCGCATAGCAGATTTAGTGAAACACCCCTGGCCACTGGGGTTTAACCCAGTGGAGCCATGTATAAATATGATAATGAATTATTAGTTAAACCCAACCCTAACTACCACCACCATATCCAAAAATCATTATCTACGCACAAACCGAAAATTATTTTTTTTATTTAATCAAATCATCTAATTTCTTCTCTTTCCCTGCAAAATATAGTTTTGATGGATGAGTTTTGATGTCGATAAAATCCACTTCCCTTGCTTGTTGTAGATCCATATATATAAATTTAAGCTTTATGGTCATAGTTTTATAGTGTTATTATTGGATCAAAATTATGGTGGGTGGAGGTGGATTTAATTTCGTTGGCATAATTGCAACTAAATGGCGGCGACTACGAAGGCTACAAGAATGGGAAAATATGGAGTTTTATGATTGGAAAACTATAGTGGTACTATTTCCATGACAGAGAAAGAATTTCACCAATAAACATGAAGTTTTATAATTGGACAAAATGGAAAAATATTTTGTATTATTTTTTGTTGGATCTGGCTATTGGTTCAATCAATTTTATGATTTTATCACTAGTGTTTTTTTTTTTTAATCTTTGAATTTTTGACTGGATCTGTAAACTCTATGTACAGATATAGATTTTTTCGATATTTTTGTACATTCAAATTTTTGGAAAGAAAGATATCGCTATCATCTTATGACAAAGTCACAAAGTGAAATTTGAATTTTTCGCCGGAAAACAAGGTGTGTTACCGGGAAAAAAAGGTCACCGGAAAATATCATGGGAAAGGAGAAGATGTTGACTTGGTGGAATATCCATGTGGAATAGGTATTTGTTAATATAAATGACATGGAATATCCACCTAATCAATAGATTTTTTTTTTTAAAAACAGAAAATGAGTTTTAACTTTTTTTTTAACCGGCTACTTGTAAGGAACCCCACAAAAGTCATTTTAACCGGTTTCAATCCCTAAAATAGAAATTTTTAAAAAACAAAAGTGTAAAGTTAAAATACTTTTCAAACAATTAGCCATTTTTCTTATTCTAGGATTTTGGAGAATATACACGGACAGAAACATTGACTCATTGAGAGAGGATAGAAAAAAGCGCAGCAGGAACACTAGAGGAGATGTAACATTATTAGCATAGGATTATGATGTAACAATTAATAGGATTATGATGTAACAATTAATATACAGTTGATAGTAGTAAGTCCAAAAATAATACAATATGATATAACACAATACGTCGTTAATGTTAAACGTAGCCCCCGGGGCTATAGTTAATTTGTTTAGACATGCATGATATTGTTGTACTCCGATATTTATGCATATTTTCAGGAGGTGGTTATATGAAATGTATACTACTGAGACTATGGTTATCATTTCCCTAAAATTTAATATAATGTGATTATAATATAATATTACAATATGTTATAAAACTTTATCGTCTCATTTTAAATGTTTAAGTGTGACTATTTAATTTATTTTTTTTTAAATTTGACTGTAAATAATTTTATTTGTGTTATATAATATTTGACAAAAATTATATCGATCAAAATATATTTAAAACCTAATTCATGCATATATTTTATATCAGATGTTACGTAACACAAACAAAATATTTATAGTCAAAATTATAAATAAAAAAAAGGTCAAATTAAGACATTATTATATATAACAATTCCCGTGGATCCCTCCCCTTTCACAACACGGTAGCTTTTACTGTAGCGCCAAGTGCACGTTACTGTACCATTTTTTTTTTCCCTTTACAATTTTATATAGTACCTTTTTGGGTATTTTAATATCTACCATAAAACTTTTCTTTTTCTCATTTGATGCACACTTTTTTTCCGTTCTTTTCATTTTTGGTCCTTTTCTGATTCCACCAGATCTTCATCACCCATTACCTGAACAGCCGCTGCCGGTAAACAACCGTCGTCACACAATTGCATTAAATATATAATACATATAGATTGGAGAAAACAACCACCGTCAATAACCACCGCCGGTAACCACCAACGGTGTCCTTTCATCTCAGTTTACCATAACCGACAAAAACCGCGTCCGCTACTTCCCATGAAACTTCTGGATGTAATCACAAAACATGAGCTAATTAATAAGTTTGTAGGTTTATCTATACAAGAAAAAAAGAAATCCAACATCCCAGCCGCATGCGACATGCGTCCTCATGCTCCGATAGTCCGATGGGATTTACTCCGCCGCTATCAAATCTCGCTTCTCAGCGATCTTCCATCTTTATGAACGCTTCATCTCTTTTTTACACTAACCTATATCTTTCTTCCATGATATACGAACTTCTCATTAGAATGATTAAAGAATAAAAAATTGTTAAAAGACTGTAATATTGTCTTTCTAGATCTACAAAATGAATTGAAATAGACAACAACCAAGATGTTTATGATGAATATATGATGGTTTAAACAATGTGGTTACTATTGTTTTCGTTTACTGGGAAAACAAAAGGTTGGGTGCGGTGGAATAGAGAGCAGAGACAAAGAAGAGAGAGGGTTAGTGGGTGACAATAGAGTAAAATGAAATGGGGTATTTTATCTTCTATTTTGTTAATAATAAAAACAAAAAATAGAAGCAAAGAATGGTTTCAAAATGCCAAAAAAAAGCAACGCCCCACAGTCTTGAATGGTTTTGCCTATTGATGGTAGAGGTGCACAAAAAAACCGGTTAACCGAACCGATTCGAAAATTAACCTATAACCGTAACCGATTAGTAACCGATACCGTACAAACCGATTATAGGTTAAGAAAAACCGCAGGTTAGTAATCGATTTGCATTTTCAGAACCAAAAACGGATTCCTAATCGATTAACCGAAAATCGGTTTTTCTTTTTAATTAAAATCGGTTAACCGATTATTTATATAATATTGGGATTGTTTTCTAATTTCTATTTTATACTCAGCAAGAGGCAGTCAGCAGCCACTATTATTAACCCCAAATCGATCGATTCACCACCCAAATAAAAACCCTAACAAAAAAACCCCAGCTGTAATTATCGATCAATCGCAAATCCTTTCGATCATCTCTTTCTTCTTTCAATCATGTTGTCACTCATCATTATTGATCGATCGATCGAAAATCCTGTAACCTAACAAAAAAACTCTCACAAGAAAAATTCCCAAATCGATCAATCGCAAGAAAAACCCTCACACAAAATAGGTTATGTTTATGTCTGCTATTGTCTTGTTCTTACTGCTTGTATTGTTTTGTTCTGCTCTGTTTTAGTTCTGTTCTATTGTTCTATTGCTTAATGTCTTACTGCTTAATGTAATTTCTGCTGCTTAAGTGTTTGTTTCTGTTATTTTTGCTGCAATTCGATTGTTGCTTATCTTCAGGTCTTCACTTTCTTGCTGTTTTCTATTCTTGAGTGCCCAGTTAATATTAACCGAAAATAGGTTAACCAAAACAGGTTAATCGGTTTTTTTTAACCTTAATCGGTTCCACAGGTTAGTGTTTTTCCTTGTATAAATCGGTTATTAACCTATATAGGTTAACCTAAATCGGTTTTTTTTGAAAAAAAAAAAACCGGTTTCGGTTACTATATATAAATAACCGAACCGATTAACCTGTTTTTGCACCTCTAATTGATGGGCAATGTCATCATCAAACACGTGGAATGCCAACTTAACTTCTCTTTTTTTAAGCTTCAAATTTATTTATTTTTTTGAAAGTTTAAGTTAAAACAACTTATCTAATTTACATAACAATATTTTCTAAAACGTTATACTCCGTTAACTATTCACTTGAAAAAAATTAAAATAGCATCACACTCAAATGGAAAGTATATTTAAAAAAAGTAATACATGTAAAAATTAAATTTAACTTTTTCGGTCTTTACTTTTACATAAACATAGTACAAGTTTATGAACAACCTGTAACTCATTGGTAAAGTTTTTAGACTTCGAGGAAACTCACCAAGGTTCTAATCTCACTTCTTTCAATTGTAGGAGTTTAGGGGGGTTTCCAGGAGTCCTGCGTTTCATCCCACGCATATGTGATTCGAGCTCTGCATACTGTCAATTAAATGACACTGTAGTGTCTCGAATGCTGAGTACTAAGCCAATGTTAAAAGATAAAATATTCCCGCCGCGAAGCGCGGGTGAAAATACTAGTTTAAAATGAAACAAAAAATTAATATAATATAACACATTATGTCGTTAATATTATAATTAATTAATACCAACCTTTTATGAATAATATGATGGAATGAAATGAATATAATATAATACAATAAGAAGAAAAAGAAAATATAGCATAAGGTATATTGTAAATTCGTAATCAGTATTTTAATAAATTTGTTATGAAAAGGATTTCACTATCAAATTTTAAACTTTTATACCTATCTATAATTCTCTATAAAACTTTTGGTTCATATGTTAAGTTTTTTTCTTTCTTTTTTTTAACAGAAAATTGGATAATAAAGAAATTTTGACAAAAGATCGAAAAACATAAAACTTTACAAAAGATAAGTAGATTTGCCATAGGGGTCAACAGTGGCGGTACCACATGGGGGCAAAGGGGGCCAATGTATCCCTCAAAATTTAGATTTTGTCATGTATTTTTAAATTTTTTATCGATTTTTAAAAATTTCTTATAGGTTTTTAAAATTTTGACTGCTTTTATATTTATTTTTCACGGATTTTCTAATTTTGCCTATTCTGGGGGTCAAAGTAAACTGCATCTTATAACAGGACATTTAAACCAAAAAAAATGCCAAACCAAAAAAAAAATTGTGCATTAAACTTTGCAACCAATAATTTGTAAAAAAGTAATTTGTGACAAAAATTCGTTGAAAAAAGAGTTGTGCATTAAAGTTTGCAACAAAAGCATTGTCGCAAAAAAGATTGTGACGAAATAGTTTTTAAAAAAAATTATAAATATATTATAATATAATGATTTAAAAAATATTTTTAAAATACTGGTGACAAAAATTCGTCGCAAAATTCAGCACAAATTTTCTTCGTAAATTTTATTTATTTTCCTCGATTTCTTTAACAAGTGGGACCCGCAACATTTTCGTCACAAATTTGGCATCGAAAATCGTACTTTTTTGCAACGAAAAAATTCGGCAAAAAAAAACGATTATTCTTGTAGTGTGTTATTGTTTCTGAAGACAACATAATTCGGATGTTTGTGTTAAATCATAATGTTCCACGACATGTTTCTGAGCCCAACACGCTTACACCTCTAGTTTTTGGGTGTCGATGTACAAGTACAACACTACCTTATAATTCATGGGGGTGTCTTAAATATTGAAAGTTTTAACATTTTTTTTATTTTATCTGTTAACGTTTATATAATTCATATGTTAATTACATGACTATTTAATTTTCAATACTCTAGCAATAATAATACACACATTTTATATATCCGTGTGTTAGACAATATAGAACCGGCGATTACGAAGCCAGCTGCTAGCCACCATCACCTTTTGATGCATATACTAAATTAAATATAGTTAATTACATTTTTCGTCCCTGTGGTTTGTACCAACTTTCACAGACAGTCCATGAGTATCCGAAATTACACGTTTCGTCCCTAAGTATGGAACTCCGTCAACGCTTTTAGTCCACTACCCAAACGGACGTTAAAAAAATCCTTAATTACACTTTTGGTCCAAGGGTATATTTGTCATCTAAGCTCTATGTTTTTCAATTAATACTACACATATGTATATGTATCTATCATCATCTCCCAACATCAAATTTTTTTCAGATCTTCAAACATCTACCACAAAACCATCCACCATCTCATTCTATATCTATATCTAGATATTATCCATCAAATCCTAAACATCTACCCGAAACCAATTTCCAAATCTGATTAAAAACCAATTTCCGATGATAAGACTTTTGGGTTTTGATTTGTGTTTTATATTGACCATTGTGGCATCTTTATACCCAAAAGGCCAAAACCCTCACAATCCATTAAGAAAAACAAAAAAACGCAGATCTAAGGGAAAAAAACAAACCTACTTTTTAGTATAAATATTGGGTTTTGAACAACCCAATCTATCTTCTTCCTCGCATAGATATGTCGGAGTTAATCTACTGCCAGTATCGTAGTTACTATAGCCGGAGCTAACCACCGCCGGAAGTTTTCCCATCCATGTCTTCCATCAAGTCACAAAAGCTTTCCCATCCTTCTTCCGCTGCCAAACGATGTCATCAACACCGCCACTACCATCGTCGTTATCTTCAACCACCAACATTTGATGCACCACCGTAACAAGCACCACCACCATGGAAACTGATGGGTGATGTTGAAGTAATAATCAAAACAAATCAAAATGGAAACAAGAACAACATCTCGATACCCACTGTGGTCTTTTATTTTGTTTCATTTTTTCAGATCTTGTGTTTCCCCTATTTATATGTTATTTTTTTGTGAAATCACGAATTGTATATCTTGATTATGAAAAATAGTTTTTCTGAAAGGAAAAAGTAAAAAAGAAGGGTATGTGTGAAGTTAAATATGAAAGGGTGTATTAGTGGATGAATGTGATAGAGAGGAAGATCAGGGAAGTTTGGTCAACCACAAATTCTCACTACCTCTATTCTCTATATAAAATAAAAAGGCATGAAGATTGATATAAATTGAAGATAGATCTTTGTAAAAAGAGATTCAGTGATTTAGGTTTTGTTGATAAGAATGTAAATAGGTTAGAAATTTTTTATATGTATCATTTGATTTTGAGAAATTCTTGATATATGTATAAATATTTGATTTTAGATTTATGACTTTTATGATTTTTTGATTTGGAGATGAATGATAACAAAGTGGAAGAAGATGAAAAAAATCTGGAAAAGGATGAAGAGATTATGTTGATGTTGATGAAGATGATGATCAAAAGACAAATATGCCCTCATGTGCTAGGCACATGTTTGACTTAACGGGTTTTTTTAACGTCCGTTTGGGTGGTGGACCAAAAGTGTTGACGGAGCTCCATACTTAGGGACGAAACGTGTAATTTCGGATACTCAGGGACGGTATGTGAAAGTTGGTACAAACCACAAGAACAAAAAGTGTAATTAACTCTTAAATATACAAACTTTATGTTCAATACACTTTAATATTTCTGGATAATCATCCATTAATGCGTATTGGCATGGGTACACTTTTAGTGTATATTTATACTAGCTTATTAAATTGCGTAATACGCGAGTAGTTTAAATATTTTGTTATGACAAAGTTGTTTAAATCATGAAAAATTTAAAAAATCATGTTTTTGAACCCTAACAGTGACATAGAAGCGGATAATATGCTAGAGGTTGGAACCCGAAGGCACCTCTGGAGACCAAGGGTGCGATAACACGGCCCGCACGCATCTAAAGAGGTAAATGCCTGAAATCATGAGGAATTGAGATTCGATCCCTGGTCTCCAAGCCAATATCTCTTCCTCCAGAACCCCCAAAGAGGGCCCCAGGTAGCCGCTTGATCTAAGACCAAGTGGTTTAAAAAATCATGTATTGATATTAAAGTTTTGAAAAGAAAAAAAAAATATTTTCAAAAAAACATGACATCATAAATATAAATAATATAATAATACCAAACGCGATGGAAAGATCAAATGTAGAATCGACTAATTTATATTGTAGGGCTAGTTTTTAAAAAGTTGATGAAAATAATGACATCATAAATTAATTAAATGAAGAAGAAATAATCTTTGATAGAGGATTTAAAAGTGTTAAGTAAACTATTTTCATAAAATGCTAATTTCAATACTTTTTTCTTATATTTATTTATTTATAATATATAAACCTATCTAATACATTATGTGATTATAATCATTGAGAATTGTTTTAGAATTTGGATTTTTAAATACTTCATTTAGCACCCTAATCAAATTTGATGCAAAAATCAATTATTTAAAAACTATACTTCTGAAGGGAGAACCTTCACTACCTCGATCTCAATTTTAATTACCGGTGGTAGTGGCGGTGGTGGTAGCAGTATGATATTGGTGGCGACAAGTGGTGGTGGCGGTGTGGTTATTCAGTAGTGTAGTTTATAGGGTATTTTAGGTATATAATTTAATTATAAAAGAAAGCTTTTGAAAAAGTAGGGGTATTATGAGTTTTTTAAAGGCTTAAAAGTTTATAGGAAAAAAAAAGGTTGTTTGCTTTATTAAGTAGTATAGATTAATAATTTAAATATGATGAATCTTTTTTTTTTTTTAACAGCAGTGGTGATTGGACTCAGCGACATTGCCTCTTCATCGTCCGGTAGAGATCGACCATGTCACTAGCACTGTCAATCCGAGGGCATGACTGACGGTGAAAGTCCCGCTACCGTTCTGAAGGAAACCATCTAAATGCTAGAGAAAACCCCCATGCTCCACCTCATTGGCAAGGACTTCCCAATATGCATTTCAAAAGTTTCGAACTCGTGACCAACATTTGGCTGAAAGACATAAGGGGCATTAAATGTCCAGTTGGGCTAAATCCCAATAAGGACAGATCTATTTAAGTTGAAAATGGGGAATGATGCACCTAGTGAAGTAAAATAGACACAAACAAAGTTTTACTATATTACCATAACTTGAAGAGTAAACATAACAATAAATATAAAAACAATTCAAGCAAAAAAGAACGTTGTAGCATAATACTCGTACATATGGAACTTTCTCTTATATATATAACTATCACGGGCGTGTGATGTCGTCGTCTTTAACCTAGCTAGATGTCATTGCTAAACAATTTGAAACACATTTAGCTGTCGTGCTTTAAATGAACTTCTAGTGTGTGTGTGAACTGTTCACTAATGTTGCCGCATAAAATTTTATCTAATGTGTCGACATATCTATGTCTCTTTTCAGTGTGGAGCTTACAACTTTTTTTTTCCGAACATTCAGTCGGTATTCGACATCAGGGAAACCTCACCGTATAATGGTTAAGCCTTACACGTACCCTAGACAACGAGATGTTGACCATGGGCCGTTACAAGTATTCGGAGGAAAAACCCCCAAGACTTGCCATCCCTAGAAATCGAACTCAAGACCTTGGATAAAACCTGGGATGCCTCCGACCAGTTGAACTAGTCATCATACAACAGATATAAAGAATATGTTAATGTTAATGCCTTAATTTTGTTAGTTTATTGACTTTTGACTTTTTGACCACATGATGCCTTTGTCTCGTTATCATCAATCAGCAACTACCTGTGTGTTTTGGCCATGTATTTGATTTGAGAGTGACATTTGCAAATGTTATCTGTTTAGTGTTTGTACGTGGAAGAACCATAAATTAAAAATATAATGCACAAACAATTATATAAAATTTTACTCACAAAAAACTAACTCGTTCTCTCTCTAGTTATATATGAGAACACCTTCAATGATAATTGATAGTATCCGGCATTCTGGCTAAAGGCTAGGTACTCCCTCTTCGTTTAACCATATATTCACTTGCTTAAATTTTCATATTTAAATACAAAATATTAGCTTTAATTGTGCGAATATTTCACTACGAGTACTTCTTTCTTAAAAAAGAAACATTCACACTAAATAAAAGAAGTACTCGTGTCGTACACATGCAATTTGATTTCACGATTAAAGCTAATATACATTCGTACTATACACAATTAAAGCTAAAAAAGAAGTACTTCTTGATGCATTTAGCTTCATCAGGTACGAATATGCATGATATTCATTTCTATGTGCTATTCCGATATAATAGGTTTGATTTTACTATAAGGTAGATAAGTATAATGCATAAGAACATAAGGTTATTTAATAAAAAATCTTCAATTTACTTCATCCAAATTTCCCCCCAAACTTAACTATAATGATAATATTATTTTCACCAAACTTCTTTCAATTTTTTATATTTATATAATATTAAGACTATATATTAACTAACATTATAAATGAGTATATAAGTCAGAAATATTGAATATATATGAAACTATTATTGAATATATTTTTTTTTAACTTGTCGTATGTATATGCTATATTAAAATCTAAAAAGTAAATTAAATTAATATATAATATCTTAAAAATGTAGTCATTTAACATGTATCAAGACTCGTCTAATTCATATAAATTTCATTACGAAATATTAACTTTTATAATGTTTTGTGCCTACTAGTGTATTTATTTAAAAACATCTACTTTAATGACCATTTCACCAATCAAAGTCTTTGATTTTACTAAATATTTCAAATCTTAGACCTAATATTTAATATGATTAGCCAAAGTCAGGACGATTTTTAAATGATATTATAACTTTTGGAATTGATACTTCTTTTTTCATTTTATTAATTGATAATTCACTAGTTACTATCAAATTTTATTTTATTTGTATCTCAAACTTTATCTTTTAGTTCGATCATGAATCTCAAACATTTTTTTCAATCAATATATTTATCTTTTAAATTTTGAGTATAAAAATTCGTTTTCTTTCCAGCAAATTGATATCTTGTTTTGAATAAATATAAGGGGTACAATGCTCAGGTAAATTGTTATTAACTATTTTATCAAAAGTTAGTTTGTAATTACAACATCCAGTTTTTAAGTATGGACAATTGTATGTTGCAATATCTTCAGTTAAATTGAAAAGTACTTTAAAGTGATGATAAGCAACAAATGTCAGATCAAAAAATATAAAAGAATATTGTATACAAAAAGTATTACAAAAGATGATATACAACAAATGCAAGATTTATATACTTTTTATTTTACCTACATTTTTTTACATTTAAGTTTACAAATTTAATAATTCATCTTATCTTAAAAATGTAGTAAATAACTCTTGTATCTGACACGTGCATAAATTTAGTATATACAAGTTCATAAATTGATTTATTAAAAATTAAATATTTCAACCATTCAAATTGTGCGGGCATTATTTTTAATAATAATTTAATGTTTTTGTAATTTCACTATATAAATAGTTACTTTTTATATTTGTAATGAATCTTAGTTAAATATCATTATGATTATCGCTAAGTATAGAAAATATATTTTTTATAAGTAATAAATCCTAACATTAGAGAACGCAAAGTGAATACGGGTGGATTGGTCTCCGTTTGTTGAGGGTTTTTCTCGTATCTTGGGCCACTGTAAATGGTACGAGTTCTTTTTGACCCTTTTTGTAATCCTCGCAATTCAAGTCTCGGGATCTATCTAGGACTGGTTGATCTTGTTCGGTCTTAGATAGTTGTAATTGTATTGTCTTGTATTTGTAATACTCTCTTGGTCAGCTAGTTCTTTGCTAGTTGGCATTTGTTTTAATATATTCTGTTGTTCTTAAAAAAAGTTGGAAAATGCAGTTTGAGGACGTAATTGAGGTTCAAGGTTTGGGGATTTAAGTAAGTTGGTTCCCTCATTTCCCATTTTCCCAAGGCCGCTCTTGATTACTGTTGTCAAATATGCAAGTACGTATACGATAAATAAAAATCTGTTAATTCTATTCTATATGAAAAATGATGTGTTAAATTAACTGGTTATACTCAAACACAATAGTCAAGTTAAGTTGGTCGTATTTGTCTTCACGTAGATTAATTTCTACAATTTAGTAAATTATGTTTAGTTGGCTATATCACTTGTGTATAGTCAAACACAAGTGAATGTGTTAAGTTATCAAAACTTTTTATCACTATTTTGATTATGATATGATACTAGAACACATATAATATCTTTTACGAGGTTAATAAGTTTTTATTTTATTTTTATTATTGATAAATTTATGCAAATACATTTATATTCATCAAGGAAATGGAGAAAAGATTCAATGGTGAAGAAGTGATTCAAGAGTTTGAAGCTTTGACCAAAGATGCCAAAAGAATCCAAATTGAAACTCTAAACAAAATCTTGAAAGATAATTGTGAAGCAGAATACTTGAAAAAGTGGGGTATTGATGGTTATACAACTGATCCTAAAACATATAGTAGTCGTGTCCCTCTTGTTACCCATAAAGATCTTGAACCATATATTCAAAAAATCGCCGATGGTGCACCCTACCCGGTCCTCACGGTCAACCCCATCACCGCCTTTTCAATAAGGTAAGTTTTGGTTATAATTTCATGGTATACTATTTTGTTCATATTACTCATTGTGCTAGCTTGTTTTATTGTGCATGTAGTTCTGGAACTACTCAAGGGAAGCGCAAGTATCTACCTTTCAATGACATTATGACCGAAACATATATGCAGGTTTCACAGACTTCTTTCGCCTTCAGAAATAGGTACGTAAATACGTTGATGTTTCATCAATCAAATGGTCGTATCTTGGGATGATACGGGTTTTACTCAGAGGCGAATAGCCGAAGAGAGATGGGGACTAGGGGATGTTTGTTAACCCAACTGGCCCAATAAGCTTGAGTTTATAGTAGCCCAAATCCATATATCCATTCAAATATATCTATGGGTCATGTACTCATGTTAAAGTTACATTCGAACTGTATTTTCCACAAACAGCTAGCAATGGTCGAATCTCAATCTCAGTAGAAAAACAAAAGTAAAAGAAATAATGGCTATAACTTATATATTTGATGTTTTCACGTGATCATGTTTCTTATATATTAATATAATAATATAATATACTTCTATTATTCAATTGAAATTATTCATTTATACAATATACATCATAATTATTTGGGAATGAAATTCATAAGAAATAAAAATGAAAACATTAACATATTAGAAAACTATGTATTTAATCCCATTAATGATCTTATAAAGTTTAGTGAGTAATACCAATGGGGTGAAATCTCACTGGTACCACCATCGTATGACCACATGGGCCCACAGATGAAAGCTAAAGGTCATAAGTTCAAAACTTGTCAAAGACAAGTGGAGAAACTATATCTCGTGATCCCATGTGTAAGGATGATGACTTATCGGACATGAATTCTATGTGGTATGCGCTCTGGGTACCAATACGGTACATGAGACGAGAGAGTTCTCACCTATTTACCCTTTTTTTCAAGTTAATTAGTGAATAATTATTCATTTATTTTACAGTTTGTCATGTTCAAATTTAATTTGATTGTTTTTTAACATTTTTTTATATAAATTTGATGTATAAACTGCAAAACAATGATGAATATAATGTAGCAGTGTCAATATATAGCAACATTTTTGGTTATAATTAGTATTAGGGGTGGAGTCAATAGGAGACTCTTGAGTACGTGTTTGGTCCCCTAACCAGTCGCGAGCTATGGATGCTACTGTCACCCGGCCTGTCAACCGAGAATCCTGGCTCTGTACGTGGTTTCACCTAAAAGTGATCATTCTAACTCAAAAATCACAAGCTTGAAAGTTGATGGATGGTTGGATAAACAATCAATTTCTAATAAAAACTTCTTAATTAATAATTGCTTTTCTAAATATGATGTTTTGACCTTAAAGATTAAGAAATTTAGAAACCAATCTTAGTTTATATGGTTTTCTTTCATTTGTTAAGAGTTAACTCACTTTTTTTTATTGGGAGATCAGGGAGTTTCCAATTGAAAATGGGAAGGCTTTGAACTTTATCTATGGTGGCAAGCAGTTTAGAACTAAAGGTGGTTTGTTAGCAGCAACCATGGGTACAAATGTATTACATAGCAAACAGTTCAAGAAAACAATGAAGGCCATACAAACCCCATCTTGCAGTCCTGATGAAGTAATTTTCGGGCTTGAATTTCATCAATCTTTATACTGCCATCTCTTATGTGGACTCATTTTTCATGAAGAAATCCAGGTCATCTCATCTACTTTTGCACATAGCATTCTTCATTCCTTTAGGACTTTTGAAACAGTTTGGGAAGAGCTCTGTAACGACATACGAACCGGAGTTTTATCTGCTCAAATTACTGTTCCATCTATCCGAACTGCCATGGCTAATATTCTAAAGCCAAACCCCGAGTTGGCTGACAAAATTCACGATAAATGCTTGAGTTTAAACAACTGGTATGGTCTAATCCCCGAGATCTTCCCAAACACAAAATACATATATGGGATAATGACCGGGTCAATGGCACCATATTTGAAAAAACTCCAACACTATGCTCGAGAAGTACCCTTGCAAAGCGCTGATTACGGAGCCTCTGAAGGATGGATTGGGGTTAATGTTAACCCGAGGTTGCCACCTGAGATGACAACTTTTGTAGTCCTTCCTAATATTGGATATTATGAGTTTTTACCCTTAAGTCAGAATCAGGGTCTCAGTGACCCTGATTCTGACTCTGTGTTTGTTGAGCCCGAATTAGTTCTAGGGCTAACAGATGTTAAAGTTGGTGAAGAATATGAGGTTGTAGTAACTAACTTTGCAGGTTTATACCGCTACCGACTAGGAGATGTGGTTAAGGTGACTGGATTCCATAACTCAACACCTGAGTTCCAATTCGTTTGCCGAAGAAACCTAATGCTAAACATCAACATTGACAAGAATACTGAGAAAGATTTGCAGCTATCCGTTGAAGCAGCAGCCAAGCTTTTAACTATCAAAAAACTTGAGGTGGTTGACTTTACTAGCCATGCAGACCTTGACTCGGAGCCAGGCCATTACGTGATCTTTTGGGAGGTCAATGGGGAAGTAAGCGACGATTTAGTGAAAGAGTGTTGCAACTGTTTAGACATGTCTTTTGTTGATGCAGGATATGTGAGTTCGAGAAAGACCAATGCGATTGGACCGCTTGAGCTTAAGGTTCTTTCAAGGGGAACTTTTCAAAAGATATTGGATCATTATGTTCAACATGGATCTGTGTTGAACCAGCACAAGACACCAAGGTGTGTGAGTGCAGCTAACCATAGCGTTTTGAAGATATTATACAACAATGTTGTCAAGAGTTGCTTTAGTACGGCTTTTGATTAGGTTTAAGTGTTTAACTAATATCGACCCAGTCTTATACGAGTATTATATATCTCGTTTGTAATTTTATTTTATATCGTTTTACCAAATGGTTAAATACTTTCAACTTTTAGAACAAAACGAGTGAATGGCAAATCTAATAGAGATGAGAAATATGATATTATGATGCATCTATCAAGTACTTCGTATAATTTTAAGGAAATGATATTGGTATCATAACAATACTACACATGTATTTTAATAAGTGAATCCCATATTCTATTTTCTTTCGGGTTGCTATGACTTGTATGATAAATAAGTCAATAGTTGTGATACTAATATCACTTCTTATCATTATAAAGACTACATGAAATTTTTACATTTAAGGTAAGGTGAAAAAATTTCTATCACGTCGAAAAAAGAAAAATATAATTCACTATCAAAAAATCAATACAAAACTTGGATTGCAAAAATAACCTCACTTTCAAGTTTCAACTACATGATTGCCCTAGAGAATAAGTCATCTGCAAAGTGGATTTCTTATATGCGAAGAGTGCGTTGTGTCTCGTGGCCGTCTTGGGGGATGCCTCCTCCGTTGTAGGGGTGGCAATGGATGGATATGGATTGGATTATGATCCAACTTAAATGGATCATGATCCGATCCATGATCCAACATAATGGATCATGATCCGATCCATATCCAAAGAATTTTAAATGGATAGATCATTATCCGGATCGATCCATTTAATTTTTTAATAATCCATTGTGTATAAAAATCATTGTATATTTCCCACTTAGAAGTGGGTAATGGAGCATTACCCAATAAATGCTTGGTTGTGTATAAAAATCATTGTATATTTCCACTTAGAAGGGAATGATTATAGATGCTTGGTTGTCGTATGCAAAGATAATCAATACTTAGAAGTGGGTAATGGAGCATTACCCAATAAATTGAGGGGTAAGGTAATCATTCTTCACAAATCTTTCTTCTCTCCTTCTCCTTTCTCTAACTAGGACTGATTTGGTCCAAAACTGCCACCCGACATCACCATCGGACTTCACCTCCAACAACCTCCATCCGACAGCCACCGCCACCAAAAACCACCATCCGACATCTTTCTGAAACAAGAACCACCACCGCTCCTTGGGCGTGATTTATATATATATATATGTTTCTGTCATGCCGTGATTTATATATACATATGTGTGTATGTGTGTGCCGACCGGAGGGGATATGGTGATGGTGGCCGGAGACGACTTCCGGTGGGTGGTGGTGGTTGTTGATGATATATTATTAGAGAGAGAAGAGGGAGATGGGATATGGTGATGGTGGCCGGAGATAACTTCCGGCGGGTGGTGGTGGTGGTTGAAAATATGTATAATTAGAGAGAGAGGAAGGAGATGATATATGGTGAGGCATGAGGGATCAATAAAGTTGAAGATTTTAATAGAGCAGAATCGGTGCTTTACTGCTTTATGTTTTTGTTTATTTTTATTATAATACTCCCCTCTATAATGATAGTATTCCCTACTCATTCCTTTTCCCTTTCCCCTTTGTGAACCAAGCACCCCCTTAGAAATTTTGACATGGAAAAAGATATTTATAGCTTACGGGCCTATGACTAATATGTTTAGGTATGTCTAAATTTTTTTTTGAACGTTCGAATGGTCAGAGCCTGTTCGTCCCACTTATCGGCCCCTACGTCCTTCGGGCATGATGCCATTCGAATTTTCAGGGAACCACGGAGGGAGAAAAACCTTCTTTTAATCCGCCAAATGGCACGACAATAAACATGAGTAAACCTTGCCCCTCAGGATTCGAACCTAGGTCACCCAG
This sequence comes from Erigeron breviscapus, assembly GCA_034093135.1. NCBI lineage: Eukaryota > Viridiplantae > Streptophyta > Magnoliopsida > Asterales > Asteraceae > Erigeron > Erigeron breviscapus. The sequence goes on along the minus strand of CM067174.1, from coordinate 11,193,862 downwards.
GCCCAAGACCCTCATGGGAGGACTGGGATACCACTGAGGTTTTACCTCAATGATTATGTCTAAATTAGTTGTACTTTTTAATTAATTTTTTTTTTTTAAAGTAGTTACTCGTATATTTAATACGGAGTATATAGTAAACTCATGCATATCTAACAAATAAACTAAAGTCTTGGATATTGTCCAACGAAATCATAGTTTATGTTTATTTCTTTTAAATATTGATAGTAAATCTTAAAATTATGAATTTGCGCATAATAAACTAATTTATACATTAAACCTTTTACTAATTTACACTATAATTCCTTATACTTTAAAATAATTTCACTACCTTCTTCACATCAATTCCATCCACTTGACGGATAATGATAAATCTACCTAATTTACATGCCTAATAATCAACCTGATCATATGATGATGACATGTGGAATAATCAAATGATAAGATTAAGAAAGAGACTTAGTGGATTACACGTGTCAAAATTTTGAGGTTTTAGGTTGATTTTTAGGCATAAAATCAGGTTGATTTATCATTTTCCATTACATTTACATCAACATACACCGCTCGACACCGCCACCGCCACCAGCAGTCGCCGTCGTTACCACCCGTCGCCGCCATCACTAGACTGTTGTCGTCGTCACTGCGGCTGCATTATGCGGGTGCCGTGTTCATATGATGTCAAATCATTTAGCGTATAAACTTTTGATAGAAATTCTCTAAACATTAGTTAAGAAGTCAAAATATAGGTTAATGAAAAGCCCAATATGCGTTGTATATAGTTTTAAACTAAAATGTATCACGTTATAAGAATTTGCAATTTTCTTGGTTTCGGGTTAAAAGTAAAAACCTAAGCTAAAGTCGTACATATTTTAATGGACCCTTATTCACTAGTGAACAACTAAGATAAGCCAATTTTCATCCAAATTAAAATCGATGGCAGGAATACAAGGTATATACTACTAGTATAACTTATTTTATTCTTGTTCAAATTTTATTTTTCATCGAATACTAGTCATACAATATATATCGGTGAAATACAATACTTAGAGCTATTCATATTCTTTAGGAACCGAATACAAGAAAATATATGACATTTCCCGTAGCTAAACAGTGGAGTATTTAGTTTTGTATTCGGCCCATAGTTGATCAACAGTTTTTCCTAGCAAGTCCACAAAATAGCTATTGTTATAACCATTTCTCATCTTCTTATTGAGTTCGGCCACAAACCCATTTCTAAGACCATTACAATAGTCTAAGAACCGAGCTGTCACATCATATCCTTGATCCCATCTATTACCAGCCCCTGGCTGAACCCAGTGGCTAGGTGCATAGCCAGCCTTCAATCTCACATAATCCGCAATTCCTTCAATTAGTCCACCTGGAGCTTGACCATTACCGTTCCACTGCCACACATGTGTCATTTCGTGATAAAGTACTCCAGTGATCTCAGCCTTGAGATTACCAGAGTACCCTTGAATGTACCTTGCACTAACATGGATCTCATTGTTGGACGTATAAGCAACGCCATCCATGTCATCAATGAACACACTTACTCGTGCCACGCTCTTTCTATCACTATCCGTGTTTTGTTGGAATGTCCTCCATATAAAGCTTGTGGCAGAAGTTAGAGTTTGGGTTGTGTATGCAACCCCGATTTCATTATTGAACCGAACACCACCAGGGGTGGTTGCAGCCGTGTTGGTGACTGTGTAATCCACGGCTGCGGCTATTTGTAGGATTGCTAGGATTGCAAGAAAGGGGACAAATGAGGAGATATTGTTAGCCATTTTGTAGTAATGTTGTATATGTTGTATGTCGGGTTGGGTTTTATAGAAGGTCGAAAGTGGTCCACATGAGGATCATAGCGGGGATTTGAAGGACCAAGTCAAAAGGCACCATAAACATTTGAAAATTTCTTATTGACCAACTTGCACCTATTTGTCTTGTCAACATTTCATTATTATATGTTTGATTTGTCTTCAAAATGCGGCAAACATAATAAACATTCTAAGTCGTAGAAAACCATTCATATTGATTTGACAAATATGTAATGATACGTGATATTATGGTTGTGAACATGTTTGAATTTTATAATTGATATTTTGTTATATAGTTTTGTTTTATTTTTCTTTAATAACGGAAAAAAAGTATCCTGACAAATTTTAATCTTACGATAATCCTTGCAAGTACTGAAGTAGTGAAGTGTAAAAAAAATCACATAAAAAATCAGCTAACGAAAACATTTGGATTCATAAATAAATTAAATGATTTCGTGGAAGGTTCATATATATGGATAGGACGACATAGACTCGTTCGGGCCTGCTTTTCAAGCCGTGTACGTTACTACGTTCAACCAAAATCTACATTTAAATAGTCTGAGTATTACATTACACATGTATATTATAAAGAACAAAATATATTATTTGATGTCAGCGAAAAATTTTATTCGTGATTTGCGTTGATATAAAATATAGAGATGGGTAGTGTAAAACAAGTATTAAAGTAAAACAAATAGAACAAGATCTTGACCCTTAGATCATGGTTAAATTGATGCACAAAGATTCACGAAGCAATTGATGCACGATGATTTTCGTGATGCATTGTGACTTTTAGTGAATAGAAACTTATTGTTTTATTTATTTTATTTAGTACTTATTTTATTTTATCTAAAATCATAAAATATAATGATATGTCCTATCGTTTTGACAGAACAATGTAATAACTAAATTTGTAGGGGATGAGGATTTATAAATGAAATAAACAATTTCTTATGAAGAAATTATACGACATGTAATTTGTGTATGTTTATTTCGGATTATGCATTTCTACGCCTTCATACATGTTATTGATTCTATAAATCCGATACTAATTAAGATAACTTATATAATTATAAATTAAAATAATAATATCGAAAAATTAAAGATAAGAAAGAAATTCACACAAACCATCTATCTATCAATAGACTAAAACCGGATTGAGGTTTTCTTTTATCGACACATGATGTTTTATTTAAGTGATATGTGTCTTTTTAAATATATGTTTATTCTATTTTTATATATAACATAAATAATTATGGAGGCCAATCAAATGAGAACACCCTTAAAATGAGAACATGGTGAGAACACTTAAAAACTTCATTTTGATGCATTAAAAGTCCATAAACTAACATAGTGTATAACTAATTATCATTATTTAAGTGCTTAACAACACATTGATTAGTCAAAATTGAGAAAATCGTGATTTTTGTTTTATGCAACCATCTTGGATGCATATTCATCAATATGGATGCACAAAACAAAAAACGTGATTTTTTTGATTTTGACGGATCAATATGTTGTTAAACACTTAAATAATGATAATTAGTTATACACTATGTTAGTTTTATGGACTTTTAATGCATCAAAATGATGTTTTTAAGTATTCTTACCGTGTTCTTATTTTAAGAGTGTTCTCACTGGAGTGTTGATATATAACTATAGATACCTAATATAACTAAAACTCTTATATAAAAGTTTTATTTTATTTATTGTTACTATAAATATAGATTTTCATCACCAATCATATTTTTTTATCGTAATTTATAATTTACGACATATGTAAAAAAATTAACTTTATTTGATTTATCTTATAGTGTGACAACCGCCAAAATTTCAGGTTGATTAATTTACTATTACGTGTACTATTTAAATTTTTGTTGATCAAACAATATGAACAAACATTTTATGGCATAATAAACTGAACAAATATTATTTTGATAAATTATGGATAACTATTGCCAAGAACTCAAATAGTTATTTGAGAGTTGCTTGTAAATAATTTTTCATAATTATACTATCAATAACCGTATTTATGAATAGTACCGTATTCATGAATAGTAACGTATTCATGAATAGTAACGTATACATGAATAGTACCGTATCCGTGAATAGTAATCGTATCTAGAAATTGTATTTATGAATAGTGATCGTGAAAGTAAATTTTAAATAGTAAAGGTAAAAAGTAAATTTTAAATAGTAAAGGTAAAAGTAAATTATAAATAGTAAAGGTAGAAAGTAAATTGTAAAAAAAGGGTAATAAAATAAAATAATATAAAGGTGGGACCCACGTCAAATAATTTAGTCGACGTTAAATTCTGAATTCGAATTCGAATTCGTTAAAATTAATTAATTCATATTGGGACCCACGTCAAATTATAATTCGAATAATTCCAAAAGTGAATAGTGTTGAATAGTAAACATCGCTTTCATACTTTATTCTTATAATATAAACGTCCAAAACCCGCTCACAGGGGTTAGTTGAGTAAAAATTATTAAAATGAAAGTTGTAGATCTTAATTTTCTGATCTTATAGAAACTTGAATTTTCTCAATAGGAGCCCGTATGCATAATTTAGGATTAAACAATGTATAAATATATACTACTAGTATAAAAGAAATCTATCATTAGAAACGTCCAAGAGGTAGTGGGAAACACACTTTTATCTACTTTATAATTTAAAATTCATAAATTATGAATCACGGGTTTAATTCACTAGAGATATGGACAAAAAGAATACTATATATATACATATCCCTTATTCATGATTAACTTTATAATATAATAATAATATAATATAATAATAGTATATATAAACGAGTAATTGAAATCTTCGTTGAAGATTGAGTCTGCGTTCTTTTTCTAAATCTGTGGGTAATCTTTATAATATAATAATCAAACGAACGAATTCGTTCGTCTATAAATAGCAGGCGATATTAAACTTTAAAACACACACTACTACATAATCTCTTCTAAATACTCTCTGGTATAACTATACAAGGCTTATTTCATCTACTTGATTTATGCTATTATCACTAAGGTGAGTTTCCATATTCCCCTTTTTAATTCTTTTATATGATTTATTTCGGGGACTGAGATACATGCATAATAATTATTTTATGTTATATATATATACGAAACTTTGAAGAAAAATTGCAAAACTATATGATATAAAATATACTATGTGAGTTTCCATATCCCCTTTTTAAATTCTTTTATATGATTTATTTCGGGGACTGAGATACATGCATAATAATTATTTTATGTTATATATATATATCGAAACTTTGAAGAAAAATTGCAAAACTATATGATATAAAATATACTATGTGAGTTTCCATATTCCCCTTTTTAATTCTTTTATATGATTTATTTCGGGGACTGAGATACATGCAATAAAACTACTTGTTATACTTATATGTATATTTTCAAAGTTATATACTTATATGTATATTTACAAAATTATATATATATATTATATATATTTTGTAACTCCACTTTATTTATTTTACCTTCGGGGTAAAATACAAACTCTTTACTGTTATGATGAACACAAGTATTCCAGAAATGTATATATGGTTGATTCTAAGTTGCTCTGTTCACCCAAAGTCCTCACTATCATGAACGATTAATTATGGAAACATAAACGTGAGTATATTGAATAGTACTATTGGGGTAGGCACCCCCATTCGTGTTGGTCATACCAACTGGATACGGATGCATTATATTTGGAAAGCTTAGGGTACCCTGAACAAGGTACCTACTCTGGAGGCAAATAAACACACACTTGTCTAGTTTCGGTTCATGAGCTTAGAACTTGATGTATACAGTATCTACTCTTATATTCTATTTGATCTATTGTGTGATCAAATAGTTACTTTAAATCTTGTGGTTCATACTCTATATTTTAATTAAAACATATGATACTCTTTGCTGATATTGTATCATAACTATTTGACATTGCGGTAAGGCAATGGTCACACTGAACTCTGGCATTTTGTGAAACTATATTTTCTATATGAAAAACTTATGGAACTCACCAACTTTATGTTGACGTATTTTAGCATGTATTCTCAGGTAACTAGACGATACTTTATACATGGGACATTTTTCCGCTGCATACAACATACTGGACCATGGCCTACCCTCAGACTCTAGTAAAGACAAGTCAATTTGCTAAAGTCTCTGTCTACTGTTTAATATTGTTTAATATTAAATAAATGTTTTCAAGAATAACATCTTTCATAAATTGTAATATAAATTTGTGAACAATGCTTTTATATAAATGTATTTTAAAACGACAACGTTTTGTGTCGTTCAGTATATCTTGTGTTGTGAATCCATGTACGTCACGCCCCGGATAGGGCGGGTGTGACATATAGAATATATACTCTTATGTTAAAAATCTTTTTTGTCGTAATTTATAATTTACGACATATGTAAAAAAAATTAAAGTTTTCTTCGATCGACATGCGACACTCTATTTAAGCGACACGTGTCATTTTAAATATATGTTTATCCTTGTTTTATATATACCATAAATAGTTATAACTTGATATATAAATATAAATACATAATATAATTAAAAACTAGTTTACTAAAAGTATTTTTTATTCATTATTTCCATAGAAATAGATTTTCATCACCAATCATATTTTTTGTTCTAATTTATAATTCACGACATATGTAAAAAAAATTAACTCTATTTATTTTATTTTATAGAATATATACTCTTATGTTAAAAATCTTTTTTGTCGTAATTTATAATTTACGACTTTCTATTTATTTTATTTTATAGAATATATTAAATTAGTAAGTAGATTATATTTATAATATTTAATAGAGAAAATTACATTTTTGATCCCTCAAGTTGGCAAGATTTTCAGTTATTGCCCTTAAGTGAATTAATTACAGAAAAAACCCTGAATTTGGTCAATTTTTTCACTTTTCACTCCGTGACTAACAGCCGTCTATTAGGTTCGTTAAGTGAGGGGCAGATTCATCATTTCACCATGATCCCTTTTTTTTCTACTTCCAAACTCAAACACAAACCCAGATTTTGAAAATCACGGCGGCCAGAAAACGAAATGTCAACTGAAAAACACACACCAAGCACATACACACACACACACACACTCGGAAACACACACAAACACACACTCGACACACACACATCTGAGATCGGAAACAAGGGTTTTTGGATTCGGAATTGCTTGGATCGGGATCGGTTTTGGCTAGATTTGGTTGGATTCGAAGTGCAATTGCTTTGTTTTGTCTTTATTTTCGACTCAAACAAGTTTTTCCGGCGAGTCAAGTTTTTCTGGTGAAGTATTGATCGGATTTATTTTGGCTAGGGTTCGTGCGCGATTGATTTATAAGTCGATTGCAACACGTTTCGTGTTCTAATTCGAAGAAACAATAGTTAAATCTAAATTTTAATTTTTCCTGCGTGATTTTCAAATTTCTGGCAACCGTGATTTCAGTTGACATTTCTTTTTCTGCAAAACCTGACAAATTTGGGTTTATGTATGAGCGTGGAAGAAGAAGAGATCATGGTAAAATGACGAAACTGCCCCTCACTTAACGGACCTAAGAGACGGCTGTTAGTCGTGGAGTGAAAAGTGAAAAAATTGACCAACTTCAAGGTTTTTTCTATAATTAATTCACTTAAAGACAATAACTGAAAATATTGCCAACTTAAGGGACCAAAGATGTAATTTTCTATTTAATATTTCTAACTTATAATTTAATATTAGTTATTATTTAAATTATTTACCCATTTACTAATATAACGAAACATGGTAAAAAATTATAAAACAATACAAAGCATGTTTTACCATCATGACTTTAGATTAGGTGATATTATTACCAATGTCAAACGAATACTAGATCTTGATAGATATGTTTATTTATGATACGTATCTCTCATTATTAGCTTATCATTTTAGACACTAAATGCATGTGATGGACAAGTTTAAATTTTAGTTTCTACATAAAAAAAATTGAAAAATATATATAGGTACGGATATTAAGACTAATTACAAAATCTCTCTATATAACTAAGAGAGGATAGTTTTTTTCTAGGTGTCACTTCTCTTTTCGTGTCAACTAGGCTTTTTGCTTAGGTGTCATTCTCTGGTAATTTTAATATTTTTTTTAGATATATTGACATTTAAATCTATATTTTTTAGTGCTCATGTGGCAATTCATTTGCCACGTCATCATTTGTCTACGTTTTTTTTAGATATATTGACATTTAAATCTATATTTTTTAGTGCTCATGTGGCACTTCATTTGCCACGTCATCATTTGCCTACGTGGACATTTGCTTTTTTATCAATTTTAAATAGCAAATAAAAAAGCCAAATACAAGATTAGAACTCATGACCTCTAACTTTTAATATTTAGTTCTCATGTGGCACTTCATTTGTCACGTCATCATTTGCCTACGTGGACATTTGCTTTTTTATCAATTTTAAATAGCAAATAAAAAAAGCAAATACAAGATTAGAACTCATGACCTCTAACTTTTAATATTATACACAAACCACTTTATCTAACTTAATATTTGTTTTTTTTTTTGCAAACTACGGTAGATGAATAATAAAACTAATTAAAAGCCATTGCTAAAATAATTGTCGATCTTTGTAACTTATCTCTTTCTATTTTCCTTTGTATTTAATTATCTTTGTACGTGGAATATAATTTACTTCAATATAATATAAAACTAGATTATATTGGTAATTTTATCTAATATTTTACTATCCGATTATAATATTTTACTATCCGATTATAATATCAATGTCAAATTAGATACTTACTGTATCCATTTCACACACATATTTTTGATATTTGTTTTTATATTCGATTTTAAATTTTCTCTTTTCATCTTTATATCTTCTTTTTCCTCCTTTTTTCCTTTCTATATTTACTTTATATATGTTATTTTCAGATTTTACATGCATAATAAAAGTATAATATTATGTCACTTCTCTTTTCGTGCCAACTAGGCTTTTTGCTTAGGTCGCATTCTCTGGTAATTTTAATATTTTTTTTAGATATATTGACATTTAAATCTATATTTTTTAGTGCTCATGTGGCAATTCATTTGCCACGTCATCATTTGTCTACGTTTTTTTTAGATATATTGACATTTAAATCTATATTTTTTAGTGCTCATGTGGCACTTCATTTGCCACGTCATCATTTTTCTACGTGGACATTTGCTTTTTTATCAATTTTAAATAGCAAATAAAAAAAGCAAATACAAGATTAGAACTCATGACCTCTAACTTTTAATATTATACACAAACCACTTTATCTAACTTAATATTTGTTTTTTTTTTTGCAAACTACGGTAGATGAATAATAAAACTAATTAAAAGACATTGCTAAAATAATTGTTGATCTTTGTAACTTATCTCTTTCTATTTTCCTTTGTATTTAATTATCTTTGTACGTGAATATAATTTACTTTAATATAATATAAAACTAGATTATATTGGTAATTTTATCTAATATTTTACTATCCGATTATATTATCAATGTTAAATTAGATATTTACTTTATCCATTTCACACACATATTTTTGATATTTGTTTTTATATTCGATTTTAAATTTTCTCTCTTCACCTTTATATCTTCTTTTTCCTCCTTTTTTCCTTTCTATATTCTACTTTATATATGTTCTTTTCAGATTTTACATACATAATAAAAGTATAATATCATTAAAAATTCTTTTAGTTATTATTATTATATAACATTTATTAATACTCTTGACGTATATATGTTAATCATTGTTTTCAAATAATATTACTTAAATCATTATATTTGTAATCAATTTAATGTAATGTGTATATTACCAATATACATAAAGAAAGGAAAAAAAACACATTCTGAAATATTTATTTATGAACAAGAACAATACGTTACACTTTATTAAAAATTAATCTATCTTGCTTAATTAATATAATCAACCCTAAGAGGGCGGTAAAATACGTCACTTCAAATCAGCTTTGCCTTTTTTTTTCTCTCGAACATTCGATTGGAATACGACATCAGGGAAATCTCACCGTATAATGGTGAAACCTTGCACATACCCTAGACAACGAGATGTTGACAATGGGCCGTTACAAGTATTCGGAGGAAAACCCCAAGACTTGTCATCCTTAAGGATCGAACTCAAGACCTTGGGTAAAACCTGAGAATGCCTCTGACCAGTTGGACTAGACATCATTTGCAAACCAGCTTTGCTATATGAGTTACACTTATCATTTTTAACTAGAAAATTTTTTGACTCCGCGTTGCGGGGGTCTCAATTGTCTTGTTAAAACAATTACGTTATTTTAGTATATATGCGTTGAACCTTCAACTGCTTAATTAAAAAGAATTTTGTCATGAATATGTCTGTTTAAAAGTGTGCAAGAAACTAAAAAGTAACTCGTAGTAGAAACCCGAACGGAATGTGATATGGC
>CM067174.1:11108577-11178577 GCA_034093135.1 Erigeron breviscapus | reverse complement strand
TATTTGACGATGGTTCCTTGTGATCCATTACTACGAACTCACCAACCTAGTGTTGGCTTTGTTTAGTACACTTTTCAGGTAATCAAGTGAATCCGAGACGTGTTGGTTGATTGTTGCATTTGCTAGGGCTTGGACTTACGTGGATCCGTGATTCATCCGCCCTTTTTGGTTTCGTGTTCTTTATGTATATTGTACCTTGAATGTCTGATGTTGGATTCACCGAGTCCATTATGTCATATAGATTATGTTCTACGATAACTCCATGCATACGCTATATCTTTTCAGTGGCATTTCGGGGCTAGCTCGGGTGTTACAAAATATAAAAAGAAAAATGATTAATATGACTAATTTGTATGCCTAAAGATTGGCCTAAAAAAAGATAAATACATGTGGCAAGATCAAAGGTAGAGATGATAAAGGAGAATGAGTTGAAAACATGTGTCATGTAATATATGGAGTAGGCCTATTTTTTGGCATATATATCATTATCCATATAAAAAACCACTCTTCCTCGTCATCGAGTATGTTAGAGAGAGAGAATTGAGAGATTGAAGAAATGATTTACAATTGGAAATTGGGGATTTTATTACACTGATAGTATATATATATACAATGACAATATTAACCGTCCCATTGACTAGTCAAAGGCGGTCTACAAACTATTCAAATATTACACAAGAACACCCCCTGAACTATTAACAAATGACACATACGCCCCTGAACTTGATAAAACTATAACACTCGTAACAATACCTTCCCCTTTTAAGGATTTTTGACCTCAAAAATGGAAGTTAGGAAACCTAAGCTGCACATCATCCAGAAATTCCCAGGAAGCTTCAGAAATTGGAAGACCTTCCCAATGAATCAAAACCTTGACTGCAAGCTTAGAATCTCTTTTAACCATTTTCCTATCAATTACAGCCCTGGGTTGAAGCAAAAATCTTGGACCAGTGGGCAAAGGAGCAGTCAGAACATGGTCACCATGAGCCTTTTTGAGAAGAGATACATGGAATGTGTGATGAATTTGAGCATTATCTGGTAAATCCAGCTTGTATGCTACTGCACCAATTTTCTGCAACACCAAATGGGGCCCAAAATATTTTGGAGAGAGTTTCCTGCTGTGGTGTGACTTCAAAGAATGTTGAGCAAATGGATGTAACTTTACATACACCCAGTCCCCTGTCTGCAAAGTTCTTTCACTTCTCCCTTGGTCTGCAGTCTGTTTCATACGATTTCCGGCACACTCCAAATGATGCTTTAATTTCTTAACCATGGCCTCCCTATCTCTGTGTAATTCCTCTACAGCCAATACAGCAGTATCATCAGGTATATAAGGAAGATGCAGGCTGGGCTTGATGCCATACAAAGCTTCATGAGGTGACATCTTAATAGTGGAATGCCAGGTAGTATTGTACCACCATTGAGCCAATGAAATCCATTTAGTCCATTCTGTGGGAGAGTCCATGCACATAGCTCTCAAATACCCTTCCAAACACCTATTTAACTTCTCTGTTTGCCCATCAGATTATGGATGGTAAGCAGAAGACATAGCCAACTGTATGCCTTGCAGTCTCATAAATTCCTTCCAAAAACTGCTCAAAAATACTGGATCTCTGTCAGAAACTATCACAGTAGGATTTCCATGGAGCTTGAAGACATTGTCAAGAAATATTTTGGCTACAGTGGCTGCAGTATAAGGATGGCTTAAAAGCATAAAGTGTCCATACTTTGTAAGCCTGTCTACCACCACAAATATAGTGTCCTTGCCCTGCACCTTAGGTAAACCACTGACAAAATCCATTGAAATGTCACTAAAGATGGATTTTGGAGTTGGGAGAGGCTGCAAAAGACCAGGATAGGCCACTGATTCAGACTTTGATCTCTGACATATTGCACATTCTTTAATGAATTTCTTCACATCCTTGTGAATTTCTTTCCAGTAAAATAAGTCTGTGATCCTTGTCACAGTGGGAACCACACCAGAATGTCCCCCAAATGCAGATGCATGGAAAAGCTTGATAATATCATTTCTTAGTGCCAAATCTCTGCCAATCACAATTTTCCCTTTTCTTTTAAGCAAATCATTTTCCCAACTTCTGTTAGCAACTGCCAGTCCATCCTTAAATTGCTGAATGACTTTAGAAATTTCAACATCTTTGGTCCATGACTCTTTAATTCTGTCTAAAAGCAAAGGATCAAGAGTACTTATGCCCTGCTGCAAAAGAGTTAAACTATAAACTCTGGATAACCCATCTGCCACTACATTGTCAACTCCTTTCTTGTAAGATATCTCAAAGTCATACCCCATGAGTTGAGCCAACCATTTTTGTTGTAAAGGAGTAACAATCTTCTGCTCAAGTAAATACTTTAAGCTCTTGTGATCAGTTTTGATTATAAAGTGACTAGTAATCAAGTAATGGTGCCAATGTTTGACAGCCATAATGATTGCTAGCAACTCCTTCTCATAGACTGAAAAACTCTGCTGTTTGGCTGATAATGCTTTACTAATGTAAGCCAATGGTTGATTTTCCTGCATTAGGACAGCTCCAATGCCTTTTCCAGAAGCATCAGTCTCAAGTACAAAAGGCTTCTCAAAATTTGGTAATTTCAGCACAGGTGGAGACATTAATGCTTGTTTAAGTTCCTCAAATGATTTCTGAGCTCCTTCATTCCATATGAAATTATCCTTCTTGAGCAAATCAGTTAGGGGTCTTGCCATCACCCCAAACCCCTTAATAAAATGCCTATAATACCCTGCTAAGCCTAAAAAACCCCTCAATTGTTTAACAGTAGTAGGCAGAGGCCAATCCTTGATGGCTTGTATTTTTGCAGGGTCAGCGGCAACTCCTTTTTTGGAAGTTATGTGGCCTAAATACTCAATTTGTTCACCAGCAAATGCACATTTTGACTTCTTAGCCTTTAGTTCATTCACCCTCATTATTTCCAACACCATTTGCAAATCTTCCATATGTTTATCCCAAGAATTGCTATAAACCAGAATATCATCAAAAAAGACCAATGTGCATTTCCTCAACAGGTCCTTAAATGTGGAGTTCATTAAGGATTGAAATGTTGCAGGTGCATTGGTGAGGCCAAAAGGAAGTACCAGAAATTCATAGTGTCCTTCATGAGTCTTGAAAGCTGTCTTATACACATCTGGTTCAAACATTCTCACTTGATGATAACCAGACCTTAGATCCAGCTTAGAGAAAATTGTGGCTCCTTGTAATTCATCTAATAACTCCTCCACCAAGGGAATGGGGTAGACATCTTTGATAGTAGCATCATTGAGTCTTCTATAGTCTACACACATTCTCCAAGACCCATCCTTCTTCTTAACCAATACCACAGGTGCAGCAAATGGACTATTACTGTGCCTTATAATACCAGAATCCAACAATTCTTTAGTCATTCCCTCAATGATATCTTTTTGAGCTTTTGGATACCTATAGGGTTTCAAATTTAGATCCACCTCCTCTTCATTCTTGAGCTTAATTCTATGATCACAATCTCTTTTTGGTGGCAGTCCCCTTGGCAGCTCAAAAACATCCTTAAATTCTTCCAGAATCTCATTTAATCCCTCCTTATGACTACAATTCTTCAGCACAGGCTGATGCATCTTAATTTCACTAGCAGAATCTTGTATAGTGAACAATTCTACTTGTGCCATATGATCTACTTCCCTTAACAATGAATTCAGTTTTTCAACTGAACATAGGCTTATTCCTTGTTGACTAACCCCCTTCAGCTCAATACTCTGACCATTTACTAAGAATTTCATGGTTAATTGCTTAAAATTCCAAAAAAAAAAAAAAAAAAAAAAAAAAAAAAAAAAAAAAAAAAAAAAAAAAAGAAAAAAAAAAAAAAAAAAAAAAAAAAAAAAAAAAAAAAAAAAAAAAAAAAAAAAAAAAAAAAAAAAAAAAAAAAAAAAAAAAAAAAAAAAAAAAAAAAAAAAAAAAAAAAAAAAAAAAAAAAAAAAAAAAAAAAAAAAAAAAAAAAAAAAAAAAAAAAAAAAAAAAAAAAAAAAAAAAAAAAAAAAAAAAAAAAAAAAAAAAAAAAAAAAAAAAAAAAAAAAAAAAAAAAAAAAAAAAAAAAAAAAAAAAAAAAAAAAAAAAAAAAAAAAAAAAAAAAAAAAAAAAAAAAAAAAAAAAAAAAAACATTGTAGAGAAAGATGGAATCCCCATCAGTGCATTTAAGGACAATTGTGGTTCCCCTTGCACCAACTGATTCATCTGTTGTACCACTGCCAAAGCAGTCTCCTCTGTAACCTCCTTATTCTCTTCTTCCTCCTCTATTTCCACCAAAAACAGTTGTTTCTTACCCTTACACACCTTATTATGCCCTGGCACAAACCTCTCATTGCAATAAAAACATTCTCCCTTAGCTCTCTTATCATCCATATACTTATTAGTAACTCTAGTAGGAACTAAGGCATTAGAGGGAACAGCATTGATAGGTGTAACTAAAAGAGGTGGTTTGGCAGCATTAGTTAATTGTGAGGTGCTTTTGGTGCCTCCTCCCCTGTAACCATAACTTCTAGCATATGTACCAGGCTTATGCAAGGTCTTATTGCTATTATTTTGCAATTTAGCTAAAATATAAGTCTCCCTAAGTGTTTTTGGCTTAAACAAACGCACAGGACACTTAATATCAGGCTTAAGACCTTCAATAAACATGCTAACAGTATACTCTTCAGGAAGGCTAACCTTAGTGAGCAAAGCATCAAATTCGTTACAGTAATCATCTAATTCACCAGTCTGTTGCAACGCCTTCAATGAGCCTATCGCATCATCCACAACTGTAGCTGAAAACCTGGCAGTTATTGCCAGAGCATAATCAGTCCAGCGAATATCCTCCATCGCCTTCTCGCTTGAATTCATATAACTTAAATGCCATGCCAAAGCTCTTCCATCCATATGTATAGCCGCATATCTTACTTTGCTCCTTTCAAGTGTCTCATCAATTTTGAAGAAGTGATCGCACTTGTACAACCATGAATCAACGTCATCGCCATCGAATCGTGGAAAATCAAGCTTTGTGAGTTTATTAGGGCTCCGATGATCATTAACAGTTAATTGATTATTATTTTTCAAAATTTCAAGCTCTTTTGATAGATTTTCAATCATAGATCTTAGATTCAATGAATTTTCAATCTGAGAAGCTAAATCCTTCTGAGATTGAGCGAATTCCTTCTGCATCCTTTCATAATCCTGATTTCTAGTGTCAGGCGCCGTTGATTTCAGGAGGAAGGGAATCAATTAGTCGCCGGAAACCTAAATCGGAATATTAATCGGAGTAATTTGATCGGAAACGGTTATCGGAAGCTCGAATCGACGGAGCTCTGATACCAATTTGTTAGAGAGAGAGAATTGAGAGATTGAAGAAATGATTTACAATTGGAAATTGGGGATTTTATTACACTGATAGTATATATATATACAATGACAATATTAACCGTCCCATTGACTAGTCAAAGGCGGTCTACAAACTATTCAAATATTACACAAGAACACCCCCTGAACTATTAACAAATGATACATACGCCCCTGAACTTGATAAAACTATAACACTCGTAACAGAGTATGCCAAGATCGACCCAAAGATCTTCATGTCAGCATGTATTTTATTCCATTATCCTTTTAGTTGAAATCCGTTGTTTTTTATACCAACGAGCTGTAGGTGTTTATGATGTTATTTTAAAAAAATGTCTTCCGATTAATATTTTCCAATTATTGGATTTTCGGACGCCTAGACCAAATAGACCTAATATTGTGCCAAAATCACTTTCTTTTTGTTAGTCCAACTAGTTTGCTTCTTTTTACAGTTTTACCCTTTTTTATTCGCGTAGAGGATTGTGCGCGTTGCACGACATTTGCCTAGTTCCCCACCAATTCATCGACGAGGTTAAAACCGGTTTGTTGATAACTTTGTACACTACAAATTAAATTTTTTTTAAATAATCACCTTTTTAACACTGGATAAAGTAATGAGAGGATGAGATGTTATTGCTAAGGATGTGTTACTTTGATTATCTTTTTAAAAGTATTGACGTGACATTGGTGTGATAAAACTGATAAGTAAAAAGTATTGACGTGACATTGGTGTGATAAAACTCATAAGCAATGGTGTAAGTGATGTACGCCACCATTTAAAGAAGTTTAAAGAAGTGATAAAATGCCATTAACTGGAGTATGTCACTTATGTGTCAGTAGCTATTGACGTAACATTAATTAATTAATGAAAGAAGTAATAAGAACCCATTAAAAGTGTCATAATGAATGTAACACAATTTGATAGTATGAAAATTTGATATTTTTCCTTTTTAACGGCGAACTAAATACTTTAACTATAAGCCGACCTTTGTTTGCAGTAAGCCAATGGCTAAAGGTTACCGTTAGTTGGCCAAACCTAGCCAGATGGAGTGAACGCCCGTTAGTCCCACGATCTTGAAAAACCCATCAACCGGCCTGCCTGTGGACACGATGACAAACTAATGATAAAACCTGATGCTTGCTAAAAATTGAACTTAGATCCCCAAGCTAAAACTCTCAATGCGGGACTCTCATATCATTTTTTTTAAAGGAGTTGGGAAATCCTATCTACAAATTTCATTTTACTAGAAGAGTACCCGCGCGATGCGGCAGTGTGTTGATGGCAGTGGCGACGTCAATGATGTTGGTGAGGATGGTGTTGATGTTGGTGGTGGTTGGTGGTCGTTCGCCGGAGAGGAAGAAAGAAAACAAATGGGGTGATTGGGTTAGGGGGAAACGATTGCTGGTGGTGTTGATGGCGGCGAAGATGATGATTTTTGGGAACGATGGAGGCGGTCATGATGGACAGTGGTGGTGTTGCCGGCCGACAGTGATGATGGACGGTGGTGGTGGTGTTGCCAGCCAACGGTGATGATGGACGGCGGTGATGTTGAATGTGTGTGTGTGTGTGATAAATCGTGAATTCGTGATTGTGTGTTTGATGTGTTAGAGGGCAATTAGGGGTATTTTGGGAATATAAAAGTGCTTAATTTGCTTAAAATGAGGCTAGTTTGTTTTAATAGAGAGTATATACATATATAGATATAGATATTCTGAATATTTACATTTTGATATTACATATGAATGCGATATTAATTACTTGCATGATATAGATTCAATATATATAGAGTATAGACATATAGTATACACTAATACACATATATGTGTAATACATGCGCTCACACCCAAAATCAGTAAACCATCCGGCCATGGCTCCTCATTCCTTATTCATGTGTACCCTTTTAACCATCTCATTATCTACACATGGAGTCTTTTCCGTAGAGTACCAAGTAATCAACTTCACAGAAAAAACTCCTGGTGGAATCCGTTTCACCAACGAAATCGGAATTCCTCACACACAACAAATAATGGGCACCATCAATGACTTCGTATGGTCCAATGTCTTACAAGAAAACGATCCCTCTGATAGAAAATCTATAGAAACTGTAACCATTAATATTGTAGAGTACGATGGAGCAGAAGCAATCACATATGGAGAAATGATTAATGTTAGTTCAATTTATTTAAATGGGTACGAAGGGGACGTGAAATGGGAATTCACGTCCCTTTGTACCATGAAATGACCCACGTTTTTCAATGGAATGGTGAGAGTCAAGCGCCTAATGGATTAGTAGAAGGGGTTGCGGATTATACGATACTAAGAGCTAATTATTATCACTACTACAAAACAGCAAAATACCGACAGATTTTTCCAACAGAATACATCCGTCGGAAACTTACGACGGAATACCGACGGACTACCGACATAAGGTCTTTTAAATTTTTTCCCAGACAATTTCTGACCGATTTCCGACAGATTTCCGACGAAATCATAAGTCCGTCGGAAATCAGTCTGGAAAAATAAAAAATTTCCGACAGATTTTCCTACGGATTACAAAAATCCGTCGGAAATCCGTAGGAAATATTTATTTATAAATTTTATTATTAATTCCGTCAGAAATCTGTCGGAATTTTCTACAGATTTCCGACGGACTTAAAATTCCGTCGGTAATCCGTAGGAAATATTATTAGTTAAAAATTTTAAAATTTATTATTTTATCCGTCGGAGATCTGTCGGTAATTTCCTACGGATTTCCAACTGACTTTTAGAATCTGTCGGAAATCCGTAGAAAATTTTTATTTTATATTTGTATTCTTTAACGAGTTTGATTATCCTTGTCTTTGTTTATGTCTTGGGTTGGAACAAATTAATCCGTCGGTAATCCGTAGGAAATATTATTAGTTAAAAACTTTAAAATTTATTATTTTATACGTCGGAGGTCTGTCGTTAATTTCCTACGGATTTTCGACGGAATTTTAGAATCAGTCGGAAATCCGTAGGAAATGTTTATTTTATATTTTATTATTTAATCCTCGGAAATCTGTCGGAATTTTCCTACAGATTTCCGACGGACTTTAAAATTCCGTCGGAAATCCGTAGGAAATATTTATTACTTTTGGCATTTTTAATTATTTTTAAGTGATGAATATACAATTACATAGATTTTTTTTTATCAATTCACTACATTGTGCGGTATATTATGGTCAAGTGTTAAACCCTTAGCAATTATGTGCCAAAATCAAATTACGTAGTAAAAAATTAAATTCGAAGTGATTTCTTGATATTTTAAGTGATTTATATGCAATTATATCGAATTTTTTGTCGACAATTCACTATATATTACTAATTGGGAGGTATATTAGGGCAAATGGTTGAATCATTTGCATAATTGTGGCCAAAATTTGAATTGCGTAGTAAAAAGTGAATTTTAGTGGATTTTTAGACATTTTTAGCCATTTTTAATTGACTTATTAACAATTAGCAATGAGGTGGTCAAAAATCGAATTATGGGTTTTGGACCCGACCCGGTTCGTACCTCATTTGTTTTTCTCATGTATATATATACTAGATTATACCCGTACGTTGTACGGTAAAAAAAATATAATTATGATAATTATTGGCTAAAAATAAAATTTAATAATTCTGAATATATTTCCATATAAAAACTCTAAATAAAAAAATTATGAACTCTATATAACTAGTTCTTGAATACCATATAAGATTAAAATGAGATGAGTGTACATGTTAATAGCACTTAAATAAAGACTATTTATTTAGTTCTTGACAAATAAGCAAACCTTACTTGTAAGCAAGATAAATATGGCACATAAGATTTTTTCTATCCTCTCTTAGTTATATAGAGAGATGTGTGTATGTATGTCTCACTTAACTTTAATAAGCTTAATTTACAGTGTTCGTCTCATCATTGGGCCTAATGGGCCTGATATGCTTTCCTATCATTCGTTTGGGCCTAACTCGACACATATGCATATAACTCGCCTATTTGGGGCTATTGGGCCCTGTATATTCGTCTTTCATTCGAATGGGCCTATTGGGCCTTTAAACCTCATTTGTTTTAAAATCATTATTTGGACTTAACATCGTTCATCGATAAGTATGTACGTATGTATGTATGTATGTATGTATGTATTGGGCCCATTAGGCCCAATTATTAGATGAACACTATAAATAAAGCTTTTAAAAGCTACGAAAGTCGAGTCATGCCATTACTAGATGTATGTATGTACGTATGTATGTATATATCGGGCCCATTAGGCTCGCTATGATCATCTCCTCTCTCCATTTTCGACTGATTTTTCTCTCTCTCTCAATACAATCGATTTTTCACTTGATTGGGCCTATTGGGCCCTAAACATTGTTTGTTATCCCAAACAAACTATTGAGAAACATATTGGGCCATTAGGCCCATTTATAGACGAATACTATAAAATATAATCAAATTTTTATAGTCGTTTGAAAGGTAACTGAAAAATATAATCAAATGTTTCGACGAAATAAGTTTAAGGATCTTTGAATTATAATCAAAGGTACATTTGTTTGTTTATATATATATATTATCTATATATATACTAGATTAAACTCGCACGTTGTGCGTGGCTGACTGAGAACGTAAACTAAAATTAACTGATAATTACATTATTATTCATAGTTTATGATAATATAAAAAATAGTCATACAACTGATATAGTATCATATATGTTAAAACATGACTAATAAAACGTAATATTTATATTGAGAGAAAAATACTATTTCCTATAAAATCATTGTTACTCATATCATTAGCAACAATCCATTCCTGAGTCAGTACATACATACAATATCTTAATTTGTAACAATTACTTAAAAATCATTACTTGATATAATTAACTTACCTATGATTTTTAACTAATAATCTTAACTAAATTAGTGTAATTATCTTTTTTTTTTCTTCTAAGAAACTCGTAGTTCCAGCAATATACATAATTCAATACAACATTACAAGTCAAAGAATTAAATTTAAGAATTTACTTACCTCTATCTTAATTTGATGCTAAAACCAAAGTTTAATAGTTAAAAGAAGCCTTATCCTCCTTGTTTGTAAATCGGCAATCACACACCCGAAGCCATATCCATTCACAATTTAGATTTTCTTATAAATTAGTTAGTTACTTTATGACTATAACTTTTATTTTGGAAATCAAGATTTTCAATACTAAAAGTCATTATATTTTGATTACTAGACTATGATGGCATGTTATTAAGGGGGTGCTTGGTTAAATGTATTTGGGGGTGAGGAATGGTAATGATAATAAAATATTATGCTTGGTTAGAAAAAAAGAGGTTAATCAATACCAAAAGTGGGTAATAATCCATTATAGAGTAATTTGGGGTAATCAGAATCCATTACTCAGTTTTTGATTTCTCACCACTAACCACCTCCTAATTTTTCTCTCCACCCACCTCTACCAAAATAACCTCCTGTGCGATATTCTATTCTCATAAGATAATTGTTATTATTAATGAATTATGGGCATTATTATTTAATATTAAATTAATATATCTAATATTTAAAAAAAGAATATATAACTCGTAGCAATGTTACTGATACTCATCACCTAAACCTTTTTTTTGTTATTATTATTTATATATTTTTTATGTATATATCGAATTGTTATCATTTATATATATTAATAGTAATTTTCTTACTTATATCTTATATATATAAAATAATATATACATCCATAAATATTTACTAATTTTATATTATTTTGTTATATTGTATATAGGTTTAGATATATACAACTAATACAGTTATATAATATAAAAATTTTTACAAATTGTATATCTATAAATACATACAACTTGATATATAGTATTACTAACCAAGCAACTTCAATATAATGGAATACTTTGATTGCATTACTTAGCATTCCCATTATGTTTTCCATTGCCATTACCCTATTTAAACCAAGCACCTCCTAAATTCGTACTCTAAAATCACACAACTTTAGCCAAGATTTTTATATTTATAATCTTAAATATTAAAATTGTAACATCCCAATCTTTTTATTTAACGGTTGACTAGAGTCGTTAAGTCAACATAACGTGTCGTTAAGTCGTCGATAGATTTGTATGCTTATATGTAGTTAATGTGTTATACGTGCGAGACTTGAATGTCTTATTGATTGATGTAGTAATGTGGTTAAGATGTAGTTAAATGCCTTTTTGAGGTGTTCAAAGTGTTTAAAGAGTTGTATATAGTCCATAGAGGTGTTTTGGGCAAGAAATATGACTTTATGAAGCTTAGGGACCAATTTTGACATGGTGTGAAAGTCAAAAACGGGTTTAGGGTCTTGGAGGGAGTCATTAGTTCATCATTTACAGAAATATAACTTTTCTCTCAAGCCCTAGCCACCCCTTTGATTCCCTATCAAAATTCTAAGCCGAAAATCCTTCAAACGTGTGATTTAGGAGTGATTGATCGAGTATTTTGCATCCCCATTGTGATCTTCAGGTAATAGAGGTATATTGATTTTGATTTTATGTCTTTTTGATCATATGAGTCATTAGAAATCATATCTAGACCATTGGAGGGTCAATTGATGTCGAAATAACGTTTGTTTTGATAATGCAAATCATGAGTGGTTTAATAAAGGAGTTACTTGCATTATTATGGTTTGAAAATGAAGGATTTTGATGTATGAAAATCATGTAATTGATTTGGAGTCGTTTGGATCTGGTTTGGGGTGTAATCGATAGAAGTTGTGCAGAATTGGGGCTAGTTGCGGCGCAACATAGTATGTTGCGGCGCAACTGAAGGTTTGAATTGCGGCGCAACGTATGGTTGCGGCACAACTCTAATGCAGACAAATAAGTTGCGGCGCAATGGTTGCGGCGCAACGTGGTATGTTGCGGCGCAACAGTGTCAGTTTCGAAATGAGTTTAACTTTTGAACCTCCAATGCGTAGTCGTTGTCGTGAGTCTTGTTTGTAGGTGTGGAGGTCTGAGTTATGACTTAAATAACGTGAGTATTGGCATGTCTAACGGTCGTTTACTATATATAGGTAGACGAGACTAGTTGCTTTACACGGTAACGTAGTTACCTATTGTTGTGCGCTTCTTTGAGGTAAGATACACTACTTTTGACACGCTGAGGGTTCAACAAACGATGGTTCCATATTTATAACTTCCCAATTGGTAACTTACGTTGTTTATGGGTATGTGGGTTACACGGGAGGTAATATGGGTTATGTAGTTGACCTTTGAGACCTGAAATGCAGTCCCTTATGATATGTAATGTAGTGCATGTTATGATATTGTAACAACCCTCAATTTCCGACTAGGACAATTTACTTAGACTTATCTAGGTATCAAACCCTAGAGGTTTATTAAGAGAATTGGCCTTCTAGACATTTCGGCATGGTGATAATTGCCCTCTAGTTCAATGAAGTATTGTAGGTGGCTAGCTATCTTAGAAATGCCATAAATAATAACTATAGACGATCTCAAACTATAAACTAGTTCTAACCGAACTTGGTGAAATGTCAATGAACCAAAAACTTCATTTCAAGAAGACAAGCTATATAAATAATAATGTAAGACACACAACTTGTGACAAAGTCAATAAATCTTACAAAATGTCCAACAATTCAATCACCAAGCCAATTAAAGTATATGTGGTCATGGAGATAAAATTTCTATCTCAAGGATGAATTTATAAACTAATATGTACATAAAATGCTTGAATAATAATAAGCATATATATATGTCTAATACAAATACAAAATGTACATAAAATGACTTAAGTAGCTAAATTAAAAACACAAAAGTATGTATATACATACATATACACACGACATACATATACATATATATACTCTTGAAACACAAAACAACTAATTATACTTACAAATAAACATATATTACTCTTACAAAACAAATACCCACCCAAATATACATACATTCATACACACTTATACACTTATAAAATAAAATAAAAAAAAAAAAAGGGAGAAACCCTACCTTTATACCTTTGGCCGTCCCCCTCACACACATTCTACACACTTTTCACACACACATTTTCTCTCATCCAAAAACTCTCTCTTTTCCTCCCTTTCTTCTTCATTTCGGCCAGCCCAAAAACAAAGGCCAAACAAGGCAAAAATTCATCTAAACTCATATTAATAATAAGGGTTGTAGGCTAGATTAATAAAGGTTTGATTCAAGCAAGGTTCAAGGGTTGTTTAAGGCTTAGATTAGGGTTGTTTGAGGGTTTGGAGGCCACGAATTTTCTGCACTTTTCCATCATCAAAACCAAGTTCTTCAAGGGTATAAATCTTCATCTCTTTACTAGATCTATCTTGTTCTTGCTTATTTTTCAGAAATCTTATCAAAACTTTATGTTTTCTTCTTGTTTTCTTTGTAATATACACTTGATGAAGGCAAGTTGATAGGATCTTTCTCCTCATGCATATGCATGTCGAAATCTATGAGAAAGATCCAAGGATTCAACAAGTTTAAGACCCAAAAGTGTTGTTATAGATTAGTAGCTTTTAAAGTGATTTTCCTTTTCATAGATCTATATGTTTTTGTATATTTTGAAGAATATATTTATGAGATTTTTCATTAAAAAGATGTTTTTATGTTGTTGAAAGTTAGATCTATAAAGATTGGTATTGAAAAGTGTTGATTCGAATGAATGCATGTTAGATCTAAGAAAGTTGAATCTTGTTGTTGAATTATGAGATGGATGGACTTGTATTAAGTGAAAAATATGTTAAAAGAAGTATAATAATCTGGAAATTTGATGTTGAGAGATATAAAAATAAAGTATTAATCTTGTAAATGATGAACTCAAGTGTTAATAAAGCAAGAATGGTCATTGGTGAGTTGTTATAATCAAAGACATTCTGGCAGAAATAATTTTCTGTATTAAATCGGGTGAACTGAACATGTGAGGGCCGTTTAAAGCAAAACTTTCAAAATAAAAGTTGTAGATAAAAGAGTTAAGTTTAACCTCCAACTGGAATCACTCAAAAATACTAAACCAAACCAAAGATATGATTTTTCTACCAAAAGTGGTCAAAACTGGATTTTTGTCTTAATGTTGAGTCAACTTTGAAGATTTTTAATTTCTTAACTAATAGGTTTCAGAAGTTTAAACTTGGTGTGAACTGAGTTCAAGTGTCCCTAACTTAAAATAAAATTGGGAGATTTTTCTTAAATGTCCATCATAGAAATCTTTTATAAAATATTTTGAGTCGCACAGCAGCTCTTGTTCTGACCAGTTTTGGTTTGGTAATTTTTAGAGGTAGTAAACAATGTCTAAAAATTTAGCAAATATTCACATAAATATAGGACACATATATGTCTCTTTATAAAAATCACCAACGTCCAAATAATTCAAATTAACCAAGAATGACTACTCAACATTTTATGAAAATAAGTGTTAAAACAGAAAAATTCCAAGTAAAAGTTCTTCACAACAAAATAAGCTAAAAGTCACTAGATTGCAACTTTGATCAACTCCAACAATCTCGTAACAAAAAGTATTATAAACCTACTGAGAATATGTCAAATAAAAGTTATAAAACTTAACTTGGTTATTAAAATGGCAAAGACAAGCCTACAAATCACTAATTCGGTTCCTATAAGCACTAACCGAAAGCTTTAATTTGCACGTATCACACCACCACCACTATCACGACTTAAGACACCAAAATATAATGAACATTCTGTAAATAATGAAGTAAGGATGAAAATCCATTTTGACGCATTTGAATTGCTTGAAAAATGAGGCTAAAATCACTATTTCGGTAAACGACTTATAAGCTTAGAATCCTCAAAATGAGCAAGACACAAGAGAGGTTGAATTGATATGATTTTTCCCATGATAAAAGTTGCCAAAAGGCCTGGGATTTTTAGCCAAAATGTTATGTGTTGATTTCTAAGAATTTCTATTAATTATTAAATTTAAATGATAATTAAAAAGGTAAATAAATAAATAAATAAATTATATAAATCATGGAATTGGTTAAATAATCACAACCAATGATGAAAGTGACTAAAACCTACTGGAGTGAAATCATTTCAAGTCAAAGAACAAATGTCATATAATTTAGAAATAATTAAGTAAGTGAAAATCACTAATTAATAACTATTTTTAAATTAATAAGAAAAATTACATAAATAAATATATATATCACAATACTCTAAGTTAAAAAGCATAATAATCAGAATATAACTCAACTATAATTATTCATAAGTTACAAAGGCAACTATGATACTTAAAAGTATTTTTAAGGAATTATATAATTACTAGATCGATAAAATGAATAAATAATTAAATAAATAATATTAAATTGAATAAATGATTATAAATCAGAAAATATTCATGAATACCAATATTATAAAGTTACTAATGCCAAATGACATGATTAAGCAAAGCGTACAATGGGAACCATGATAATCAAAGGCAAGTTACCGAAATTCTAACAACTTATAACTACATGTATAATGAAAGTGACCCTTTTACACCAACACTCTCAACAACCAAAAAGATGCGAATATTAACAATATACTTGGGCCCCAAAATTTATGACAACATAATGAAAGTGGCATTTCTTAGTGATGGCTTAAGATAGGAACTTACGTATATTAGTCCTATCGTAGGGATAGTCTTGGCTTTGAGTATGGTTGAGGACCACGATGGAATATTTGATCAAGGGAGCTATAGATGGGAAGTACCCATTTTGGATAAGTGAATATAATATGCGACATATCAAGGTGAGTCATAGCCCCCTTTCAAACTCTTTTATATGTTTTACTTGCGGGGTGAAAAGCATGATTAATTAAAATGACTTTCTCTTATGAAATGATTCTTTGAAATAATGATAATGATATGGGACTTATATTGTATGTTCAACGTGTTATATGTTATATGATGAGCTTGAGTACTGTCAAACGGTGGTCCCCTGTACACTACTATTAACTCATTTAAGGCCTGTAGTTAGAGGGTTGCGCAACTAGGATTTGTCCCCTCATCCACTATTATAGGTAACGGTGGGATGTTTGGTCTGCCTTTGTGGCCACCTTCATTGCCAGTCCAGCCTCGCGGTGCTCTAACTACTATATATTTATGGTCGTCTCCATGGCACGACCCTTGGTTATCTTTATGCACGTGATTGACAACATGTGCTTATCATCATCTTATCATTTGGGACTATATATTTGATTATTGGGACATAACCGGTCTTAGTAGTGGCTCAAGAACAATCTCATCGAATTACGTCATGGTAGTCTTACCATTGACCAAGTGGTATTGATATTATTTATGGTTGGATATTATGGATTGAACATACGGTTTGGGTATTGGACCTTATATGGAATCTTGAAAGTTGTTGAAATTGGCGATATTGAAACATTGATGACCGAATGGTTTTGGTATGATGAATGATCAATCGATTGATATATTTTTCTCTCACGATAAATGTGACAAATGAAAACTTTATAATTTACCATGGATTTCTCAATTATTTTGAAATGGATATGTAACGAGGTTTACTTGCAAACCTATGCACTCACCAACTACGTTTTCGTAGTTGACACTTTTTCTTCATGCTTTTCAGGAATTAGCGTAAGCTTTGAGGAATTATATGCATCATGATTGTTTGCATTGCACTTTGGAGTCAAAGATCAAACCTTGTGACGGGCAATGGAATCCGCCCTGATCATTGTAGTATACCATCTCATGTATTTGTTATTTGTTTCGTGGACTCAATATCCAAGTATAGTAGACGTATTGTACTTGGGAATTGGTTCACATGCTTGTGCATTGTAAAATTATTTTTATCCAATAAAGCTATGGTGAATGTTATCTATTATCCTTGGTTTTGAATACTCGACTTTCTGTACATCTCAACGTTCCGCCTTAGTTGGGGTGTTACACAAAATGGTATCAGAGACTAAGGTTATAGAGAACATTGGGGTTCCTCCGGGAATTCCAAAACTATAGCCACTTTTCAAAACGAATTTTTTATAGTCGAGTCGAGCATAAGGTTAAGCGGTTTAGTTTGAGCTTTACATGGTAGGACCATAATTAAACGTAAAGTCATGAATCTACGTTTAATTATGAGAGGACCATGTAAAACTCAAACGACCACTTGGACTTATGTTCAAAAGGATTCCTTTTCAAAAAAAAAGAGAGAAGAAGATCTTTAATAAACTCGTTTTTATGAGCCTACGTGTTGCATTTAGACATTCACCTAAGCATATATAACGATTCGAGACATGCTTTACTTGAGGATTATGCTAGTTTAGTAGGATTCCCCTCTGCACATTAGAAGTGAAATGAATAAGATTGAAAGATATTTGTTGATACATGCTACTCTATGCTATAACATGTGAATTTGGGCATGATTTGATTGCAATGTGAAAGCTTATAGTGTGCAATGTGAAAGTTGTAATGTGCAATGTGAAAGTTGTAATGTGCAATGTGAAAGTTGTAATGTGCAATGTGAAAGTTGTAATGTGCAATGTGAAAGTTGTAATGTGCAATGTGAAAGTTGTAATGTGCAATGTGAAAGCTTATAGTGTGCAATGTGGAGATTATGGGAGAAATGCATGCGTAAAAGCCTTATGATTCATGATGTTGAACTTTAAGTTGCATATGCACTTTAAAATAATGAGATTATTATAAGGCACGAAATCATTTTGGGGTATGACTTGTTCAAATTATTGAGTAATGACGTTGACTATTTATGATCGATTTAGAAAGAAAATATAGGCATGACGAGTTGATATGAAATTTCATGGACGATATGGATATAAGAGCCTTTACTTTCTAAGTTTGAGCTATTTGAAACTAGCGCGTGAATATTGCGACGATTATGTAGTCATGCCTTACTACTAAGATAGTTATTGCGCCCTAAGATTGAGCTAATTGAGGGCTAGTGCATGAACGATTTAATGATTATATAGTTGTGCCTTATTATTGAGATAGTTATTATGCCCTGAGATTTGACCGCTTGGGAACTAGTGATTGTCCCTGAGAAATGCAAAATGAATTAGAAATTTCCTAAGTATGGAAGTTGTCATTTAAGTACCCTTTCAATCTAATATTCGTTCACTCGTGCTCTTTTGAAATTATCCCACATCCTATTTCTTACGACACCACTATTCATTATGGACATATGACAACGGCGATATCATCGGTGGAGCATCTTTCCACGTACGTTGGACGATATACTCTGAGAATTGTAGACCCAAGATATGACGCGACTCTATCCTCTTAGAAACTACGCATAACCTTGGTATTCGATCTGAAATGGTGCGAAACATATGTAAACGTCGAATGAAGTTGGAGACTTATGAAAGACGAGCGGTATTAAAGCCATATGACGATACAACGACACTAGTAGGACGCATTCCCATGTATATTCTAGACAACACGTCCTGAGAATGGTAACCCTGAAATTTGGTGCGATATTTCTATTCTAACACGTATACGCGAACATCTATCTATATTATCTAAGTCGGTGCGACATATATTGACGTCATTGAAAGTTAGAGTCCATTGGGCAACGAAAGACAGAGAAGTGATTTAATTAACTCGCGCAAGGAGTCTGATTCGAGTCTTAATGACTCTTTTGTTTTTGTATTCCCTATTTCATTCATTCGAAACCAAATTTTATCCTTGATATTCTCGATTAATCAAAGTAACTATCACCACCGTTTCTCTTCAAAGGTTAGTGACCTAACAACATACAACTCACTCACGCAACACTCTGCAATAGCGAAATCGAGTAATTAGTACCCTGCTCTTACTGCGACATCAAGGGATGCGAAAGACGTTGAGACATCAGTTCTCATAAGTGAAATACTTGGGATAATTATATAGCATAGAAGATGATATTAGATCATGTACATAAAGCAGGGCGGAGAAGATTGGTGGTGTATAAGTCAAAGTACATGGAAGCACAAGCGAAGAGTATACTAAGCTTTAACTTGGAGAAAGAATTGAAGGTCTTCCCTATCTATGTCAATCAACCCAAAATGAAAATTGAGCGGCCAACGAAAGGAAGGTTGTGTGACATGAAGGTCACTTTTGGTTAAGTACAAGGACGTCCCTAAAACTTGGAGGAGATCACTAGCAATGCTGGAAAATGAAGGTAATTGGAAGAAGAAAACTAATTAAGGGCAATAAGATATTAGGAGGGGTTGAGTAACCCTCATGATTAAAGAGTAACAAAAAGGATTCCGAGCTATCCTTTCTTTTTCGAAACAAGTGTGTAGATGGAGATTTGTTACACGAAGGAATAAGGAAATTGCTGAGTTGAAGATCGTCAAGGAAGGCGAGATGAAGTGAAGAGCAGGAGATCCCTCACATTTTTCTAGAGGAAAAATGTTAAGGGGGTAATCACAGCAAAGGTAGATACTCGAACAAGGAGTATGAAGCGCAAGATCTTACTTTGTCTTTCAAGAAGAGTTACTCACTAGCGTCATTGAAAGAGATATGAAGTAGAAAGTAAAGTAAAGGAAGGCGATTAACCCAAACGGAAGGTGAAGGTATTGACGTCATCTACAAGATGTAGTTCTGAAGGTGTTCATCTTTATGGCGCTCCACGCGTTATACTTTAAATACCTATTTGAAAACCTTTATCGAAAGACAAACTATTAGTAGAGCATATCAACTAAGCTGAGAGGAAGCGGTATACGCCCAACACCCGATGGAGGCAAGCTTTGCTAAAGAAGGGGAGTATGGTCGATAAGTGGAGGAAGCACGATGACCTGTGATGGATATTCCCTCAAGGTCAACGGTCGTATGGAAGTACGCTAAAATAAGATGAACTTTGGTGAGAAATATGTGGCAACACATGGTGAATCATCAAGGACCATCGACCCACGGAGTAGTGCGCCCAAGAAAAGTGAAGAAGGAAAATAACATGGGATCGCTAAAGTTAGTAGTGAAAGCAAATAAGAAATACGACACTAGAATTCAAGGCACATACTACCGCAACGATCAAGGAAGTTGATCGCTGACCTAAGTCCCAAACAACTACAAACTTTGGAAAGAGCTAGTCATGGAACGTTTGAATGAAAGTGTGATAATGATAACTCGCTTATGTGATAAGTCAGGACTAAAGACGAGTACCCCTGAGATAAACTCCAAGGACTAACGATTGCGCGTGTGTCATCCAAGATGACAATTACTCTAGTAAGAGATGGACCCGAGTGGCGAAATGGTAAGGAGTATGGTGATCCAGAAGAACACGAAAGAAAAATGGAGAAAACTAAATGGTGGAGAAAAGGACGAGGTGTGAAGTTTCACCTAAATTACGTTACATTACAATTCCTAAGAACATTAGGCTAGTGTACTTGAAAAGAAGTTTAGCTTAGAAAACTAAAAATAGATATGAGGCTTTAGAAAGCAAGGTCATTGGAAGTTTTGTAGAGGTCTGAAGGGACCTAAGAAGGATTGTAGTCCTTGAGAAGGGATCCATACTAAAAAGGGCTTGAAGTGTTTGTCTTTCCAAGATGGTGGTGATATGATTATTTGTGAGTATAAGGATTTTGTAAATCCCATCGCGAGCAATGCGTAGGAAGAGAAGAGAAATGGAAAAGGTTATATGTGCAATGTCAAAAAGGAGTTTAGTCGGCAATATGTCATAGATGGTAGTACTTCTACATTAAAAAGGAAAAATTTAAGGTGCCATTAAACGATTTGAAAGCCAATATCAGCAAGAGCAAGAGAAATTAGTAACGATGTGACATAGCAAATAACGAAAAAGGCGACTTTGGGAAATTAAGGACGAAGTTGAAAGACAAAGGTGAGTATGAGGAGTAAGATGGAACTATCATCAACCAATTCATGACTTCCTTTCACGCCATAAAATAACAAAGACAACACTAGAAAACCCTAAAGTGAGGTACTACGAAGATGTACCATCGCAATTTTAGTGCAACTTGACATATTGGGTTAGTATCACTCTTGTTAAGGGGGTAATCCCTTAACAAGTGATTAGTCACAAACGAAGTCAATATATTCACGTAGCGGCAAACGTGTCTAACTTCAGTCTGAAGAAAGATGAAAATGGGCGAGAAGCCATTGAGACGTTTCTTTAATTGTGAAAGAAAACGATAAAGGAAGGTACACCAAGTGACAATGAGAATGAGTAGCCACCAACGAGCGATAACCCAACGTCTCTCACTACTTTATTGTAACTCACGTTACGAACCGTTTGTTCATTTTACACCTCCGTGTTGATAACCTAATCATCATCTCATTCATCACTATTGCTCTATGTGACATTACATACGATTAATCTCTAGTCGTCTCATGAAGTGAGCGACATTTGTAACCTTTTTCGAAGTTTCTATTCACGAGAAATGTTAGGGCACAGAGCAATGGATGCCCCCAACTACGGAGATCAAAAGCTTGTAAGTAACCAAAAAGGTCAGGATGAAATCCAGTTGAATTTTCACATTTTATACGCCTCCGTGAAGCTATCCTTATCGTCAACCTATTCATTCTTGCTACCGTGTGAACGAGCGAACTTCGAGGACGAAGTATCTGTTAAGGGGGTAATGATGCAACAACCCTCAATTTCTGACTAGGACAATTTACTTAGACTTATCTAGGTATCAAACCCTAGAGGTTTATTAAGAGAATTGACCTTCTAGACATTTCGGCATGGTGATAATTGCCCTCTAGTTCAATGAAGTATTGTAGGTGGCTAGCTATCTTAGAAATGCCATAAATAATAACTATAGACGATCTCAAACTATAAACTAGTTCTAACCGAACTTGGTGAAATGTCAATGAACCAAAAACTTCATTTCAAGAAGACAAGCTATATAAATAATAATGTAAGACACACAACTTGTGACAAAGTCAATAAATCTTACAAAATGTCCAACAATTCAATCACCAAGCCAATTAAAGTATATGTGGTCATGGAGATAAATATTCTATCTCAAGGATGAATTTATAAACTAATATGTACATAAAATGCTTGAATAATAATAAGCATATATATATATGTCTAATACAAATACAAAATGTACATAAAATGACTTAAGTAGCTAAATTAAAAACACAAAAGTATGTATATACATACATATACACACGACATACATATACATATATATACTCTTGAAACACAAAACAACTAATTATACTTACAAATAAACATATATTACTCTTACAAAACAAATACCCACCCAAATATACATACATTCATACACACTTATACACTTATAAAATAAAAATAAAAAAAGGGAGAAACCCTACCTTTAAACCTTTGGCCGTCCCCCTCACACACATTCTACACACTTTTCACACACACATTTTCTCTCATCCAAAAACTCTCTCTTTTCCTCCCTTTCTTCTTCATTTCGGCCAGCCCAAAAACAAAGGCCAAACAAGGCAAAAATTCATCTAAACTCATATTAATAATAAGGGTTGTAGGCTAGATTAATAAAGGTTTGATTCAAGCAAGGTTCAAGGGTTGTTTAAGGCTTAGATTAGGGTTGTTTGAGGGTTTAGAGGCCACGAATTTTCTGCACTTTTCCATCATCAAAACCAAGTTCTTCAAGGGTATAAATCTTCATCTCTTTACTAGATCTATCTTGTTCTTGCTTATTTTTCAGAAATCTTATCAAAACTTTATGTTTTCTTCTTGTTTTCTTTGTAATATACACTTGATGAAGGCAAGTTGAAAGGATCTTTCTCCTCATGCATATGCATGTCGAAATCTATGAGAAAGATCCAAGGATTTAACAAGTTTAAGACCCAAAAGTGTTGTTATAGATTAGTAGCTTTTAAAGTGATTTTCCTTTTCATAGATCTATATGTTTTTGTATATTTTGAAGAATATATTTCTGAGATTTTTCATTAAAAAGATGTTTTTATGTTGGTGAAAGTTAGATCTATAAAGATTGGTATTGAAAAGTGTTGATTCGAATGAATGCATGTTAGATCTAAGAAAGTTGAATCTTGTTGTTGAATTATGAGATGGATGGACTTGTATTAAGTGAAAAATATGTTAAAATAAGTATAATAATATGGAAATTTGAAGTTTAGAGATATAAAAATAAAGTATTAATCTTGTAAATGATGAACTCAAGTGTTAATAAAGCAAGAATGGTCATTGGTGAGTTGTTATAATCAAAGACATTCTGGCAGAAATAATTTTCTATCTTAAATCGGGTGAACTGAACATGTGAGGGCCGTTTCAAGCAAAACTTTCAAAATAAAAGTTGTAGATAAAATAGTTAAGTTTAACCTCCAACTGGAATCACTCAAAAATACTAAACCAAACCAAAGATATGATTTTTATACCAAAAGTGGTCAAAACTGGATTTTTGTCTTAATGTTGAGTCAACTTTGAAGATTTTTAATTTCTTAACTAATAGGTTTCAGAAGTTTAAACTTGGTTTGAACTGAGTTCATAGTGTCCCTAACTTAAAATAAAATTGGGAGATTTTTCTTAAATGTCCATCATAGAAATCTTTTATAAAATATTTTGAGTCGCACAGCAGCCTTGTTCTGACCAGTTTTGGTTTGGTAATTTTTAGAGGTAGTAAACAATGTCTAAAAATTTAGCAAAAATTCACATAAATATAGGACACATATATGTCTCTGTATAAAAATCACCAACGTCCAAATAATTCAAATTAACCAAGAATGACTACTCAACATTTTATGAAAATAAGTGTTAAAACAGAAAAATTCCAAGTAAAAGTTCTTCACAACAAAATAAGCTAAAAGTCACTAGATTGCAACTTTGATCAACTCCAACAATCTCGTAACAAAAAGTATTATAAACCTACTGAGAATATGTCAAATAAAAGTTATAAAACTTAACTTGGTTATTAAAATGGCAAAGACAAGCCTACAAATCACTAATTCGGTTCCTATAAGCACTAACCGAAAGCTTTAATTTGCACGTATCACACCACCACCACTATCACGACTTAAGACACCAAAATATAATGAACATTCTGTAAATAATGAAGTAAGGATGAAAATCCATTTTGACGCATTTGAATTGCTTGAAAAATGAGGCTAAAATCACTATTTCGGTAAACGACTTATAAGCTTAGAATCCTCAAAATGAGCAAGACACAAGAGAGGTTGAATTGATATGATTTTTCCCATGATAAAAGTTGCCAAAAAGGCCTGGATTTTTAGCCAAAATGTTATGTGGTGATTTCTAAGAATTTCTATTAATTATTAAATTTAAATGATAATTAAAAAGGTAAATAAATAAATAAATAAATTATATAAATCATGGAATTGGTTAAATAATCACAACCAATGATGAAAGTGACTAAAACCTACTGGAGTGAAATCATTTCAAGTCAAAGAACAAATGTCATATAATTTAGAAATAATTAAGTAAGTGAAAATCACTAATTAATAACTATTTTTAAATTAATAAGAAAAATTACATAAATAAATATATATATCACAATACTCTAAGTTAAAAAGCATAATAATCAGAATATAACTCAACTATAATTATTCATAAGTTACAAAGGCAACTATGATACTTAAAAGTATTTTTAAGGAATTATATAATTACTAGATCGATAAAATGAATAAATAATTAAATAAATAATATTAAATTGAATAAATGATTATAAATCAGAAAATATTCATGAATACCAATATTATAAAGTTACTAATGCCAAATGACATGATTAAGCAAAGCGTACAATGGGAACCATGATAATCAAAGGCAAGTTACCGAAATTCTAACAACTTATAACTACATGTATAATGAAAGTGACCCTTTTACACCAACACTCTCAACAACCAAAAAGATGCGAATATTAACAATATACTTGGGCCCCAAAATTTATGACAACATAATGAAAGTGACATTTCTTAGTGATGGCTTAAGATAGGAACTTACGTATATTAGTCCTATCGTAGGGATAGTCTTGGCTTTGAGTATGGTTGAGGACCATGATGGAATATTTGATCAAGGGAGCTATAGATGGGAAGTACCCATTTTGGATAAGTGAATATAATATGCGGCATATCAAGGTGAGTCATAGCCCCCTTTCAAACTCTTTTATATGTTTTACTTGCGGGGTGAAAAACATGATTAATTAAAATGACTTTCTCTTATGAAATGATTATTTGAAATAATGATAATGATATGGGATTATATTGTATGTTCAACGTGTTATATGTTATATGATGAGCTTGAGTACTGTCAAACGGTGGTCCCCTGTACACTACTATTAACTCATTTGAGGCCTGTAGTTAGAGGGTTGCGCAACTAGGATTTGTCCCCTCATCCACTATTATAGGTAACGGTGGGATGTTTGGTCTGCCTTTGTGGCCACCTTCATTGCCAGTCCGGCCTTGCGGTGCTCTAACTACTATATATTTATGGTCGTCTCCATGGCACGACCCTTGGTTATCTTTATGCACGTGATTGACAGCATGTGCTTATCATCATCTTATCATTTGGGACTATATATTTGATTATTGGGACATAACCGGTCTTAGTAGTGGCTCAAGAACAATCTCATCGAATTACGTCATGGTAGTCTTACCATTGACCAAGTGGTATTGATATTATTTATGGTTGGATATTATGGATTGAACATACGGTTTGGGTATTGGACCTTATATGGAATCTTGAAAGTTGTTGAAATTGGCGATATTGAAACATTGATGACCGAATGGTTTTGGTATGATGAATGATCAATCGATTGATATATTTTTCTCTCACGATAAATGTGACAAATGAAAACTTTATAATTTACCATGGATTTCTCAATTATTTTGAAATGGATATGTAACGGGGTTTACTTGCAAACCTATGCACTCACCAACTACGTTTTCGTAGTTGACACTTTTTCTTCATGCTTTTCAGGAATCAGCGTAAGCTTTGAGGAATTATATGCATCATGATTGTTTGCATTGCACTTTGGAGTCAAAGATCAAACCTTGTGACGGGCAATGGAATCCGCCCTGATCATTGTAGTATACCATCTCATGTATTTGTTATTTGTTTCGTGGACTCAATATTCAAGTATAGTAGACGTATTGTACTTGGGAATTGGTTCACATGCTTGTGCATTGTAAAATTATTTTTATCCAATAAAGCTATGGTGAATGTTATCTATTATCCTTGGTTTTGAATACTCGACTTTCTGTACATCTCAACGTTCCGCCTTAGTTGGGGTGTTACAGATATGACGTAGGATGTAGTGCTATGTATGAAGTATAATGTAGTGTTATGATATGCAGTAACTTGTGATGTTATGAGATGCAGTATATGTTGTTATTGATTGATGTTGTGCATGTTTGTATGGCTTGCTCATCTAGTTCACTAGACTTGCTAAGTTGCCATGTCACGTGCACGTTTAAGGGCCCAAAACGTAAAAGCAGTTAACGTAGTAAATGTTTAGGTAATGTAGTCACCTAAACTAAATGATGCAGTTTCGAGCTCGTAAAACTTTGATGCAGGAAAGTGTTAAGCTTAACCCGTACTTGCCCTAGCCCGGCTAAGTGCGTTGACGTAGGTTGCTTGGGTGGCTCCTTGCAACATGGTCATTGAGATGCAGTTGAGTAATACGAGGGGTATGACCCGCCCTCATTTGTCTTGTACATACGGATTACTCGGAAGTGGCTTGCCATTCCTTAACGACGTTTGATGTTCAACTGAATGGTTGGCATCTAGTCGGGTGTAACTTATGTTGCACATTGACGCAGTTAAAATGTAGTAAAGCAGTTAAAATGTAGTAAAGCAGTTAAAATGTAGTAAAGCAGTTAATGTAGAAAGCAGTTATGTGGTTATATGTGTGTAATGAAGTAAAGCAGGATAGACACATTTAGGGTGGTTCATCCTATTAGGAAGTATTGTGTGTTTGATGTGTGTTGTGCCTTAATGAAGTATTTAAATCCATAATGTTTGAAATGGACAATTGTTTTATAACTTGAGTGTTATCTTACTTAGCTAATTCGTTAGCTAACACTTGTCTTTTGAAATGTATTGCTCCCTCAGGTTTAGCGTAGCTGAGGTTGTTGATGAAGATGAGTGAGGAATGGGTAGAATGCTTGATGAAGTCCTTAGCTACCCATAGATGCTGAACTTCTATAGACATTTGTTTATGTTTGTCTTTAATGGAGTTGGATTATTATGTAGTCGGTTGTTTTGTGTTGGGCAACCGACGGGTTTCTATTAAACTTGTTTTGATGATGCGATTAGTAACACCATTGAATAAGTAAACCAAACAGATTTTAATTGGTTTGGACTTTAATGTTTCTTCCGCTTTATTTTGACGCCGTTAGGCGAAAATTTTTGGAAACCCATATTTTTAAATGAAGGGTGTTACAAAAATAAAATGTAAGATGTTACAAAAGCCACACAAAACCCTAGCTAACACTCCCTCCATTCCATATTCTCACATACCCACTCTCTCATTTCTCTCTCTCTCTCTAGGCAGCCGCCCCCTCCCCTCTCTCTCTAGAATTTCTCTTCTTCATCATCTTTTCTTCAAGATATGGTAAGGATCTTTTAGATCTATGAAAATAAGCAAAGTTTTAACACAAATCTATACAAAAAACGTATTATATATGTATATATGTATTCGGATCTATCGATTTAAAAGAAAAACGAGATGAATTTCACTAAAACTATAACAAACCGAAATATACAAGTTATTAACATCTGGATCGGGTGGTTTGAGGGTAATATCCGTTCGGTTTTTTGTGTGTTTGTGTGTTACTCACTCCGTTTTCGTGTGTTTGGTTCATCTAAAACCGAAATATGTATGTTTTTGTGTTGTTAATATCTCTTTTCCTCTTTTTTTTCTCTTGCGAATCATACCCTTTTATGGGTTAGTGTTTCGATTGCAGATTTCGTTGGGATCTAAGGGTTGCTTGTTGGTCTTCTTCGCGATTCCTATCTAGATCTAAAAGGTTGTTAATCTCTCTTTTTTCGATTGCAATTTTCGTTCAGATCATGTGTTGTTAAATTTTTTTTATTTGTTTGTATAATTTAAAAGGTGAACAGATCTAATGTTTTATGAGTTTCTGTTTTAATAAAAAATGTTATAAATTTTTCATGAGTTTTTGTTTTTTATAAATTTTGTATTTATTCTTTTTAGTTTCTGTTTTTCATAAAGTTTTTATTAATTGTTGTTAGTTTCTGTTTTTATATATTTCTTTTATAGTTTCTGTTTTTAATATATATCTTGTTCATGTTCTTTGTTTTGTTACAGATAATCAGTTGATTACTAGGTTTAAATGGAAGAAAAAAGAGATCCAAGATTTTGGTTGTATATAGATTAATGATGTTGTAAATGAAATTTAATTATTGTATAAATGGATTTTATTATATGTAAATGAGATTTATTTGGTTGAATATAATATATGAGATTTATCTATGTTAATTATTTGTTTTGCTCCATTGTTTTATGGGATTTTTAAAATGGATATTAAAAAAATTAATATTATTGTTTTTATTTTTTTTGGAATATGTCGGAAATTAAATTTAGTCAGATAGCTTATCATAGTAAAGTATTCTGTCGGTATTTTTGTCGGTAAAGTTTTATTTTTCCGACGGAATTTAATTTTATTCTAAAAGTTTTACCGACAAAATACCAACAAAAAGATTCTGTCGGAAATAAGAGTTCCGACGAAAATTTCCGACAGACATGGAATTAACCACACAATTATTCCGACGGCCACATTCCGTCGGAAATCCGTCGGTAAAGGCCTTTACCGACGGATTTTCGACGGAAAGTGGCCGTCGGAATAGTCCTGTTTTGTAGTAGTGTATCCTCCTGCATTTGCTAAGCCTGGGGATGGGGATAGGTGGGACCAAGGGTATGATTTTACGGCCCGTTTTTTAGTGTATTGTGATGGGATCGTTTTAGGTTTTGTGGGAGAGCTTAACAAGAAGATGAGATATTCTTTTGATGTCAAGTATTTTGAAGACTTGACAGGAAAGCCCGTTGATCAACTTTGGAATGAGTATAAAGCACAATATGGAAATTGATCGATAATATCAAATTGTGTAGAATGTAGTAATGAATTTGTTATAATTGGAAACTAAATTTGAAAAGATTTGAAAAAAGTGCGATACATTCCTAGAAACTTATGTCCATGATCAATACATAGTCACTATCTAAAACTATTTCATTATATTTTTGGTTATGTCCTTACAAGTCACGTGTTTACATACATTAAATAAAAAAATTAATATTATTGTTTTTAATTTTTTTATTTGGAATATGTCGGAAATTAAATTTAGTCAGATAGCTTATCATAGTAAAGTATTCTGTCGGTATTTTTGTCGGTAAAGTTTTATTTTTCCGACGGAATTTAATTTTATTCTAAAAGTTTTACCGACAAAATACCAACAAAAAGATTCTGTCGGAAATAAGTTCCGACGAATTTCCGACGGACATGGAATTACCCACGCAATTATTCCGACGGCCACATTCCGTCGGGAAATCCGTCGGTAAAGGCCTTTACCGACGGATTTTCGACGGAAAGTGGCCGTCGGAATAGTCCTGTTTTGTAGTAGTGTATCCTCCTGCATTTGCTAAGCCTGGGGATGGGGATAGGTGGGACCAAGGGTATGATTTTACGGCCCGTTTTTTAGTGTATTGTGATGGGATCGTTTTAGGTTTTGTGGGAGAGCTTAACAAGAAGATGAGATATTCTTTTGATGTCAAGTATTTTGAAGACTTGACAGGAAAGCCCGTTGATCAACTTTGGAATGAGTATAAAGCACAATATGGAAATTGATCGATAATATCAAATTGTGTAGAATGTAGTAATGAATTTGTTATAATTGGAAACTAAATTTGAAAAGATTTGAAAAAAGTGCGATACATTCCTAGAAACTTATGTCCATGATCAATACATAGTCACTATCTAAAACTATTTCATTATATTTTTGGTTATGTCCTTACAAGTCACGTGTTTACATACATTAAATAAAAAATATTACAATTAAAAAATATATAAACGCTAATGAAATACAAAAATACTGTATTTAAATTAATATTTTATACTCGTATTTCAAAAAAGACCGATTTCATTTTATATGCTTAACACGGATTATCTATACTATATTATAAAGCAAATCTACTTTTCAACTTTCAACATTCAACATTTCAATTTCAACATTTAAGTATTTAACAATATACACCATATCATAACCTACACTACTCGGCGCCACCGCCACCACCGCCATTACATCACCACCACCTCCATCACCGCCGCAACGTGCGGGTACTTTTCTCTCGTATAGTTTAAAAATCAAACTATTACCCACGCCTTTGAAAAGCCCGACTCTGTTTAGGCTTTCTCCACACTAAAACTCCAACACACTATCACCAATGGCGGATCTAGGTAGGAATGAAAAGCACGTATCCAATTTTTAATCCACCCTCTTCATATGCTTAAAAAGGACACATGGTAAAAAAGACCGATTTCATTTTATATGTTATCACGGATTATACAGTTAAAAAAATTCCATGCAGGTTTAGATGAAGGTATCACGGATTATACAGTTAAAAAAATTCCATGCAGGTTTAGATGAAGGTATCACGGATTATCTATACTATATTATAAAGCAAATCTACTTTTCAACTTTCAACATTCAACATTTCAATTTCAACATTTAAGTATTTAACAATATACACCATATCATAACCTACACTACTCGGCGCCACCACCACCACCGCCATTACATCACCACCACCTCCATCACCGCCGCAACGTGCGGGTACTTTTCTCTCGTATAGTTTAAAAATCAAACTATTACCCACGCCTTTGAAAAGCCCGACTCTGTTTAGGCTTTCTCCACACTAAAACTCCAACACACTATCACCAATGGCGGATCTAGGTAGGAATGAAAAGCACGTATCCAATTTTTAATCCACCCTCTTCATATGCTTAAAAATGACACAGGTAAAAAAGACCGATTTCATTTTATATGTTATCACGGATTATCTATACTATATTATAAAGCAAATCTACTTTTCAACTTTCAACATTCAACATTTCAATTTCAACATTTAAGTATTTAACAATATACACCATATCATAACCTACACTACTCGGCGCCACCACCACCACCGCCATTACATCACCACCACCTCCATCACCGCCGCAACGTGCGGGTACTTTTCTCTCGTATAGTTTAAAAATCAAACTATTACCCACGCCTTTGAAAAGCCCGACTCTGTTTAGGCTTTCTCCACACTAAAACTCCAACACACTATCACCAATGGCGGATCTAGGTAGGAATGAAAAGCACGTATCCAATTTTTAATCCACCCTCTTCATATGCTTAAAAATGATTACTTTATGATTTACCTAGGTCCAAAATCTTGAATAACATGTGTCCAAACATAAATCTCCATATATTTGTTAAAAAAAATTCAATCTAACCTAGGTCCATGGACCTACGTAGAATACATATAGAACCGCCCTTAACTATCACATCTTCTTCTTTATATCTACTAAAAGACAGTTATTCTAATGACTTATCGATCAATCAAATAAGTTTCTGATTTTATCAAATTGACTTTTGCTATTAATTTTGACTTTTATTATTATAACAATAAATTGAAAAATATGAAATAAAATTTAATTATTGTATAAATGGATTTTATTATATGTAAATGAGGTTTATTTGGTTGAATATAATATATGAGATTTATCTATGTTAATTATTTGTTTTACTCCATTGTTTTATGGGATTTTTAAAATGGATATTAAAAAAATTAATATTATTGTTTTTATTTTTTTTGGAATATGTCGGAAATTAAATTCAGTCAGATAGCTTATCATAGTAAAGTATTCTGTCGGTATTTTTGTCGGTAAAGTTTTATTTTTCCGACGGAATTTAATTTTATTCTAAAAGTTTTACCGACAAAATACCAACAAAAAGATTCTGTCGGAAATAAGAGTTCCGACGAAAATTTCCGACAGACATGGAATTACCCACGCAATTATTCCGACGGCCACATTCCGTCGGAAATCCGTCGGTAAAGGCCTTTACCGACGGATTTTCGACGGAAAGTGGCCGTCGGAATAGTCCTGTTTTGTAGTAGTGTATCCTCCTGCATTTGCTAAGCCTGGGGATGGGGATAGGTGGGACCAAGGGTATGATTTTACGGCCCGTTTTTTAGTGTATTGTGATGGGATCGTTTTAGGTTTTGTGGGAGAGCTTAACAAGAAGATGAGATATTCTTTTGATGTCAAGTATTTTGAAGACTTGACAGGAAAGCCCGTTGATCAACTTTGGAATGAGTATAAAGCACAATATGGAAATTGATCGATAATATCAAATTGTGTAGAATGTAGTAATGAATTTGTTATAATTGGAAACTAAATTTGAAAAGATTTGAAAAAAGTGCGATACATTCCTAGAAACTTATGTCCATGATCAATACATAGTCACTATCTAAAACTATTTCATTATATTTTTGGTTATGTCCTTACAAGTCACGTGTTTACATACATTAAATAAAAAATATTACAATTAAAAAATATATAAACGCTAATGAAATACAAAAATACTGTATTTAAATTAATATTTTATACTCGTATTTCAAAAAAGACCGATTTCATTTTATATGCTTAAAAAGGACACATGGTAAAAAAGAAAACCATTCAACATCCATATGTTACACCATTTTGCAATGGGGAGTGATATTCGTATCACATATTTTGATAAATCTACCACACAGTACAACTTTTTGAACACACTATACAAGCTACTAAAACACATGTGTGGTAGATTTATCACAACCTGTGGTACGAATATCACTTCCCTTTTGCAATACAAAACACCCTTGGCGACCGAAAGCCCATGGTAAAAAGGACACATGGTAAAAAAGACCGATTTCATTTTATATGTTATCACGGATTATACAGTTAAAAAAATTCCATGCAGGTTTAGATGAAGGTATCACGGATTATCTATACTATATTATAAAGCAAATCTACTTTTCAACTTTCAACATTCAACATTTCAATTTCAACATTTAAGTATTTAACAATATACACCATATCATAACCTACACTACTCGGCGCCACCGCCACCTCGCCACCGCCACCACCGCCATTGTCATTACACCGCCGCATTGCGCGGACATATAATCACCACCACCATAGCCACCAATCTCCGCCGCCACCAGCCGCCACCACCGCTCGCCACCACCACCTGTCACCACCACCACCGCCATTACATCACCACCACCTCCATCACCGCCGCAACGTGCGGGTACTTTTCTCTCGTATAGTTTAAAAATCAAACTATTACCCACGCCTTTGAAAAGCCCGACTCTGTTTAGGCTTTCTCC
This sequence comes from Erigeron breviscapus, assembly GCA_034093135.1. Taxonomy (NCBI): domain Eukaryota; kingdom Viridiplantae; phylum Streptophyta; class Magnoliopsida; order Asterales; family Asteraceae; genus Erigeron; species Erigeron breviscapus. Next base: position 11,144,851 of record CM067174.1, on the reverse strand, counting down.
ACACTAAAACTCCAACACACTATCACCAATGGCGGATCTAGGTAGGAATGAAAAGCACGTATCCAATTTTTAATCCACCCTCTTCATATGCTTAAAAATGATTACTTTATGATTTACCTAGGTCCAAAATCTTGAATAACATGTGTCCAAACATAAATCTCCATATATTTGTTAAAAAAAATTCAATCTAACCTAGGTCCATGGACCTACGTAGAATACATATAGAACCGCCCTTAACTATCACATCTTCTTCTTTATATCTACTAAAAGACAGTTATTCTAATGACTTATCGATCAATCAAATAAGTTTCTGATTTTATCAAATTGACTTTTGCTATTAATTTTGACTTTTATTATTATAACAATAAATTGAAAAATATGAACCCACAAAAAAATTTAATTATTAATTACAATAATTGCATTAATTTACATTTTGTTTTGCTTTAACTTCCATCACTAATTTACATTTTTTACTCAATAATTATTAATTTACATTTTGTTTTGCTTTAACTTCCATCACTAATTTACATTTTTTACCATTTCATAAAATAATAAATTTTACAAAATACTTACGTTAATATAAAAAAATACATAAATTAAAAAACACATAATACCAGATTGAAAAACACGTTAGAAAAATTGAAAAACCGTTCGGATTAACAACGTATATATTCTTAAAAGCATTAGAAAAAAAATTATGTCTAATGTAGTGTCCCTCGATGGCATCTTAATATCTTACAATTACACAGGTCCGAATTGGGACTTCAAAAAGATCTTATATTACATGAACTGGCCCATGTTTTACAATGGGCCATGGGGCTAGCTAAAGCACCTGAATGGTTGCAAGAAGGGGTTGCTAATCAATGAGGCCCATCTCATTGGCGAAGCTTGAGGTAACAGACTGGGGACAAAAGTCGTCACAAGACATTTTACAATGCTTCCAGGATTTGAGAAAAACAAAGAAGGGAAAAAGTGAGATTAAAGGCCTGATATCATATCCTTTTAACCGTCTCATTATCGTTTCATGGAATCTCTGCCGTGAACTATACGGTGACCAATTGCGTTCCACAATCTCCCGGTGGCATACGTTTTGAAAAAGATCTCGGAATTCCCTTCTTTAAGCAGATAATGGAAGAGGGCACCAACTTCATATGGTCCACCGTCTTCCAACAAAATGACCCTTCTGAACGCAAGCCCGTAGAATCTATCAATGTTTATATCATCGACGAATGCAAAGAGAGGGCGGATGGTGTAGCTCTCATGTGGGGAGAAAACAACCTTAACTTTAGCAGTGTTAAGATAGAAAAGTATGATTACCAAGGGCCAGAGAAATGGGACTTGAAAAAGGAATACACCGCGGTTATGTACCATGAAATGACTCATATTTTACAATGGGGTGGTGGGGGTAAGGTGTAACACCCCAAGCCGAGGCTCGGAATATCACGGAAATCATACAGCACCAGGTGGAATTACAATAGAACAACTAAATGCAATTTAAGATTCAGTGAATCCGAAACACAATGAAAACAAGTAACAATATACAACAGGAGCAAGTAGCCATCAAAGTTAACAAAACAACATCCAAGATGGCAAACGATCCTAAGTATAATGCAAAAGGGAGGCCAATGAATCCTTGATCCATAAAGTCCAAAGTCCGGGTACACGGCAAGCAAGCAACTAAACTCCACGTCCTGGGAGTACCTGATTTCCTGAAAAGTGTACTAAGCATAGTCAACACAAGGTTGGTGAGTTCGTAGTAGTGGTTCGTAACGAACCAACATCAATAATCACAATATAAGAATAGAGGCTAGACATGACTTACAGCGAGCCTCTAAGCAACACAATATCGCCCAACAACAAGATTACACAAAAGAAATGAGAGTGTAATGAGGATGCACAAATGATGTATGTATCAATGTATGTGCCAAATGCATGAATAAGCAAACATGCCTATCCTATGCGTGACCTTCAGTCACCTATGCAACGATACCCTTCTGCCATCGCAATGGACAAGGCTGTATCTCAAAATCATCGAGTTATATATGTCTATATACTCGGGGTCAGGACTACATCCAAAATGGGTGCATACATCTATGCACCAGGATGTCGGCAATCCCCTGCCGAGGGTTATCAACAATGTATGCAATGCTTACAAACAAATGTAAATGCATACTTCATAAACCAACAACCAATATACGATAACCTGTGCCAACAATCAATATTCCTCAAACATAACCCAGCAATCAATGTATGATAACCAAAAGCCAACGATCAATAATCAACAAAACATGAGCCACTAATCACAATATAAGAATAGAGGCTAGACATGACTTACAGCGAGCCTCTAAGCAACACAATATCGCCCAACAACAAGATTACACAAAAGAAATGAGAGTGTAATGAGGATGCACAAATGATGTATGTATCAATGTATGTGCCAAATGCATGAATAAGCAAACATGCCTATCCTATGCGTGACCTTCAGTCACCTATGCAACGATACCCTTCTGCCATCGCAATGGACAAGGCTGTATCTCAAAATCATCGAGTTATATATGTCTATATACTCGGGGTCAGGACTACATCCAAAATGGGTGCATACATCTATGCACCAGGATGTCGGCAATCCCCTGCCGAGGGTTATCAACAATGTATGCAATGCTTACAAACAAATGTAAATGCATACTTCATAAACCAACAACCAATATACGATAACCTGTGCCAACAATCAATATTCCTCAAACATAACCCAGCAATCAATGTATGATAACCAAAAGCCAACGATCAATAATCAACAAAACATGAGCCACTAATCACAATATAAACCAACTATACGTACATATACTTCAGAGGATTCTACTTTCTTCAAGTCCCAGATGCTTATGTATTGGGTCACCCGCAGCCTTCCCACCACATCTAAAACCCAATGAAGGCATAACCGACTTCCATGTATGTACGTCTATCCTAATGTATAAGTAATACTTAACGAAAACACAACCCAAGTCAATCAAACGAAAGGATACGTCACATCAATCCAACAATCAAGTCAAACAAACAATACATCAATAAATACAAGTAAACACGCCAGGATTACACTTTTCAGCCCGAATCCCAAGCGGGTAGGGAGATACGAAACTCACCTCGATTGGTTATGAAAGCTAAGATCGATATAAAGTTAGGTTATCTCCGTACGAAGTTCACCTCGCGTCCAACACCTAATTATTGATCATATACATTCGCATCAACACACATAAACACAATACGCAATTATTGAATAAACGGCAAAACCCTAATTAGGGTTCCAAAGTGCTTTCCGACGTTAAATGACTTCTACGACTCTTAAACGGTGTTATATAAGATAAGAAGTGAATTAGATTAAGACTCGGCGCGTAAAACGGTCTAGAAGATCAAACTAGGTCAAACAAGGAACATTTCAGAAAACAACTGCCGTAACTTACGGCCAACAGGGGCGTAGGTTACGGCGGTCAGAATTAAACAGGCGTAAGGCACGGTGGCAAGGGGCGTAAGCTACGCTAGGCAAAGTCTGGATGGGCGTAAGGTACGGTCAACAGGGGCGTAACCTACGGTCCTCTAGAAAATACATTTTTGGCGTAAAAGTTGGCGTAGACAGAAGCATTTTGGCGTAAGGTCCAATTTAAAGATGGGGATAAGCGTAAGCTACGGCCCAAATGGGCGTAGCCTACGCCCAAGGAAAAACAACTAGCGTAACCTACGGCCCCAAGGGGCGTAGGTTACGCCCCATACTGGGCAGCAACTACACCAGCAGCATCAAGTGCAGAAAAACGAACCCAAAACCCCCAAATTCAACCCAAACCACACCAAAACGATTTGTAACCCATTTTGAAGCATAACTAAACATCAATGACCATAAATACACATAACCCAACCCACAATTTCGACCAAAACATCAAAATCACTCAAGAATCATTCAAACCCTAACCCTAACCCTAACCCTAATTTCCATTTTTACCATAAACATGTCTTGAAATCCCATAAAAACGACTAGAAACATTTGAACAAGTATAAATAGAAGTAAATGGGATGAATTTGACTTACCAAAACGTCTCCTTGAGCTAGAACCCGAAATTAGGTCAAATGGATAAAATGGTAAGAACTTGACTTGATTCTTCGATATGAAGCAAACGAGGTTAAGATTCTTGTGTTATAATCGACCCACTACTAATTTGATGCAAGAATTGGTGAAGAGATTAAATTGGTTCTTTTGCTAGTTTTTGAGAGAAAGAAAGAAATGAAGAGATAGATAGAATGAGAAGAAAGAAGGAAGGAAAGGATAAGGGGGGGAAATGGGTCATTAGGGCTGGTGGGTCATGGACTACCCACGGGCCGACCCGTTTCTCCCACAAGCCATAAAACAATCGATTACACTACTAAACGCCAAACAACAAATTAACGACTCGACTAACATACCACATAGTCATAAAATCATAAATGGGCCCAAATTACTTCATTCAATAAGTTTGTTAGTCAAATTACACAAAAGTCAACGGTCAAAATTCACGGGTGTTACATTATTCCCCCGTTAAAAGAATTTCGTCCCGAAATTCAACAAAACCCTAATTAACAAATAAATGCGGATACTTGGACTTCATATGGTCTTCTCTCTCCCAAGTGAACTCGGCTCCACGCCTAGCATTCCATCTTACTTTCACAATGGTGTAGCGCTTCTTCTTGAGCTTCTTTTCTTGACGGTCCATGATCTCTACCGGCTCTTCAACAAAGTTCAAGTTTGAATCAACCCTAATTTCGTCCATAGGCACATGATGTGTAGGATCCGCCAAACACTTGCGTAAGTTACAAATATGGAACATGTAACAACCGTCTTAGAAATGTTCTAAATAAGTTCTTTAGAAAGTACCTTCGCCACTCGAACGGCTAGACAGTTCAATTTATTTAAGTTCTTGACGTACTTTAGACTGAAATTATGTGTTTATATGAAGGTCAACTTGATCTTAATTCTTGATTTATATGACGAATTTATGATTAAGTTCAATAAAATACTAAAGTGCAGTGCGTAAACGTTCGTGTTTAAAAAGTTCTAGTTCAAAAATGTTCACATATAGCCCTTGCATTTAGTAAGTTCATTTATTATGGAAGACTATAAATAGAAGAGGTTAGAGTGAGAAAACCCTATTCATCATCTCTTCCATTTTTCACTTCTCTCACTAAAACCCACACCTCTGGCAGCCATAAAACACACAAAAATTCACCTTTTGATTTTGGATTGTTAAATCAAAATCGTTTGTACTTTTAGCATCCTTGTGATAATCAAAACATATTTCTGGAATCAAATCTCAGGTAACAACAACTAATTATGAGTTTTTGATCAAATTAAAAGTGTACTTTTTCAAGTTTATGTTCTTGATGATTTGGTCCAGTTCTTGAACGAAAATCATGTTCAATGTTAATGGGTTTGTGTCTAAATGTGTTTAACAACATTTTTATGAACAAATTTGGGTCATAACGTACTCTAATCTCAAAACCCATTTTTGAAAAAAATGAAGAAAGTGTGTTCTTGAGTACCATGACTAGTCCAGGTGTATTTTGATCTTGAAAAGCCTTAAAAGTGATATAAGTTGTTGTTATTATATATATAAGTACTAGTGCTATGTTCTAACATGTCTTAAAATCGATCTAGACCTCCGTTTTATGTCCATGCTTTGTTCAGCCCGTTTAGGACCTGGAACGATCCTGGCTGGGACGATCTTGACCCCAAGATCGTCCTAGGCAGCCCACCTTGGTGCCTTATGCTTGTTCGTCGATCTTGTGTGGTGTTGTGATGTTGTTGGAGCGTTTATTGGGTAACTAATCCTTTGGATCGGTTTTGCTCAAACACTTGTTCTTGAAAGGCTAAAACGACCTTGAACCTTGACCTATGAAACGGTCTTGTGCATTAATACTTAAGACGATCTCGATTCTGACCCAGACGACCTCGATCAGGACCGTTTCACCTTGGAGACCAATTTTGCTAAGTACTTGGAGCTAGGACGATCTTGGGATAATCGTTCCACCCTTGAACCTTAAGACGATCCTGATCTAGTATCAAACTCCTAAGACGATCCTGATCTAGTACCAAACTCCTAAGACGATCCTGATCTAGTACAAAACTCTAAAACGATCTCTTTGAGGTCGTGCCACCTGAAGCATGTAAACTTAAGACGACCTCGTGCAATGCTTATCATGCTTGAACTTAAAACGATCTTACCTAATGTTCTTCAGAACGATTTTGTTCAACGTACTTAAAATGATCTTTGGACTTGTGCACCTTAAAACGATCTTGAGCCTGAAACACTGAAACGATCTTGTGCTTGTACATCTATGAGACGATCTCGAACCTTGAAGCTAAGACGATCTTGTGTACTTGACCAAGGACGGTCTTGCCCTAGTTAAACTTCAAGACGACCTCGAATCCTAAAACGATCCTGATCTAGTACCAAACTCCTAAGACGATCCTGACCTAGTACAAAACTCTAAAACGATCCTGAACCAGAAACAGTGGGACGATCTTGCAGTCCAAAACCCTAGACGATCTTGTACTTGTCACTATGAGACGATAACCAACTAAGACGATCTTGTACTTGTTCTATAACATACCACACTTGATCATTAATCACCAAACCAGTTCATAACATCATCAATATCATTCAAGGCTACTTACTGACAATGCAGCTAGTTCTTGAATCGACCTAAAACGACGTACATTGTGCAAACCCTAATTAAGTACATTTAAGACACGTTCAACTCATTAACACGATAAGTACTTATGTGTGAGTTCTAAGACGTTCAGTTCGAGTCCAGTCCATGTACTTAAAGTTCATTTAAACTCATTTTGAGTCAAAACGTTCAAAGATCATTATGGACCAAATCATCAGTTCATCAAGGACATTTCAGTAATTAATTAGTCATTTGAACTAATATGTGTGCACATCTATGAACAATAACTTGTACTTAGGCATCCATCAAGACGTACTTGGATTTCGATAGATATAACGTATTTATCGCGGTACTTGCTCTTTGTGCTATAAATTGTGCTTGTACCAGATCACTGTGAGTTCACTAATCCCCCTTTTTGTACATTTTGTTCAAGTTCTTTTATCGGGGACTGAAAAGCATGAAAACTACTTCGTACTTATACATATGTTCTTGAACTACTTTACGTACTATTTATGATCTTACGAGGTACTTATGACATGATTCCTAATTATTTGAAAGAGTATTTAAGTCTTGAATGGGCAGGATCTTAAATACCTCCATATTACTATATTGATCTTTAACATGTTCTAGCTCGTACTTGTACTTGTTCAGTTCTTATTCACTGCTATCAATTCATATCCCACAGTTCAGGGATTGAACCGTAGATAATTATGGACAGCGCTGTTTAGGGTAGGCCCACCCTCATTCTCCGCAGTTCTGGAGGATGCATATTATCTGTTCTTGTTCTAATTTAGATCTTCGTGAAGTACTTGATTATTATGTACTTAAGTTCATTACAGTTCAGTTCTGGCCAATCGGGTTAGCAGTGACAACTCATTTAAAGTTCATTATATGTTCTAGTACTATTCTTACGATCATCAAGCACTTTTGTTAAACGTACAGATCTTATGACTTGTTCCTACTCTACATATTATTATATGTATACGTACTAGTACTTTATGTGAATCTCACCAACTACTTTTGTAGTTGACCTTTGAACTTACATGCTTTTCAGGATAGGGTAAGTAGATCATGTTAGCATAGGAATCTTCCTCTCTAAGCTCATCCTTTTTGGCGATTGTCCGAGCGTTCAAGATCAAGAGCCGTGAAGACTCTCCTTGCTATTTCAAGTTCAAGACCTGTTCCCAAAAGACAATTGTTCTGTCTTAAGAATATTGATTATTCTGAGTTCATTTTATGTTCTGTAATAACTATCGTACTTCTGTCCTTTATTAATGTTATTGGCTGTGTTGGAACTTGTACTATGTGCTTTTGTGCTTGTCTGTGCATCCCGCATATTCCGCTTTAGCGGGGTGTTACAGAACACATCATGCACACCACTAAGCTCTTGGGGCAATTCTAGCCGATAAGCAACTTTCCCAACCCGTTCAAGAATCTTGAAAGGACCAACATACCTTGGTGCAAGTTTTCCCCGCTTCACGAATCGTACGACGCCTTTCCAAGGCGACACTTTCAAAAGTACAAATTCACCAACTTCAAACTCCAACGGTCTTCGTCTCACATCGGCATACTTCTTTTGACGTTCACGGGCCAATTGCAACTTCTCCTTAATTTGAGATATTACCTTGGTAGTTTCAATCACAATTTCCGGCCCGATAAGTTGACTCTCTCCAATTTCCGCCCAAGCTAAAGGAGAACGGCACACCCTACCATACAAGGCCTTAAAGGGTGCCATTTGAATAGTAGCGTGGTAGCTATTGTTGTATGAAAACTCAACTAACGGCAAATGGTCTTCCCAACTTCCACCAAAATCAATTGCACACGCCCTCAACATATCTTCGAGTGTTTGAATGGTTCTCTCGGTTTGCCCATCCGTTTGAGGGTGAAACGCCGTGCTCATGTCAAGTCGGGTACCCATGGCTTTTTGAAAGGCTTCCCAAAATTTCGATTTGAAACGGGCATCTCTATCCGAAATGATAGAAATCGGCACTCCATGCTTAGATATTACTTCCTTGATGTACAAACGAGCTAAAGTGTCAAATTTATCGGTTTCACGAATGGCTAAAAAGTGAGCCGATTTCGTTAACCGATCTACTATCACCCAAATCGTGTCACGGCCGCTTCTTGTCTTCGGTAGTTTAGTAATGAAGTCCATTGAAATATGCTCCCACTTCCATTCGGGCATCACCGGTTGTACCAACAATCCGGGTGGCTTCTTGTGATCGGCCTTAACTTGTAAGCAAGTAAGGCACTCACTCACATACTTAGCCACATCACGATTCATGCCCGGCCACCAATACAATTCCTTCAAGTCAAAGTACATCTTATCCGACCCGGGATGGACCGAATAAGGTGATAGGTGGGCTTCATTCATAATAAGCGTTCTTAAATCGCCGAATATAGGAATCCAAAGTCTTTCCACCATGTATAGCCCGTTATCATTCTTTCGGTCAAATAGTTGCTCCATGCCATCTAGGTTTTCGTTTCCAAAGTTTTCCGGTAGGGTGGCTTGGATTTGGGCTTCAATAATCCGATCACGAATACTTGGCCCTACCGTGAGGCTCATAGCTCTAGCCCGTCTTGGCTTCACTCTCTCTTTTCGGTCAAAGCTGCTCCATGCCATCTAGGTTTTCGTTTCCAAAGTTTTCCGGTAGGGTGGCTTGGATTTGGGCTTCAATAATCCGATCACGAATACTTGGCCCTACCGTGAGGCTCATAGCTCTAGCCCGTCTTGGCTTCACTCTCTCTTTTCGGCTCAAGGCATCGGCTACTACATTTGCTTTGCCCGGGTGATAACGGATGTCACAATCATAATCACTAAATAGTTCTAACCAACGCCTTTGCCTCATATTCAATTCGCTTTGAGTAAAGATGTGTTGAAGACTTTTGTGATCGGTATAAATCACACATTTGGTGCCATAGAGATAATGTCTCCAACACTTCAAGGCAAACACAACCGCTCCCAATTCCAAATCATGTGTCGGGTAGTTCTTCTCATGCACCTTCAATTGACGAGAGGCATAAGCAATGACTTTACCCCTTTGCATAAGAACGCAACCCAACCCTTGCCCCGAAGCATCACAATAAACCACAAAATCTTCTATCCCATCCGGTAATGTCAAAATAGGAGCATCACATAGCATATCCTTAAGGGTTTGGAAGGCGTTCTCTTGTTTTTCACCCCATTCAAAGTTTTTATCTTTTTGAGTCAAAAGGGTGAGTGGTTGTGCAATACGGGAGAAGTTTTCAATGAATCTTCTATAGTAACCCGCCAATCCAAGGAATTGACGGATCTCGGATGGCGTTTCGGGTCTTCTCCAGTTCTTGACCGCTTCAATCTTGTTTGGGTCCACATGAATACCATCCTTGCTCACTACGTGACCAAGGAAGTGGACCTCTTCCAACCAAAACTCACACTTGGAAAATTTCGCATACAACTTCTCCTTCCTTAGTAATTCAAGCACTTCACGCAAGTGCTTAACATGCTCCTCCTTTGTCTTCGAGTATACAAGTATGTCATCAATGAACACAATAACGGACTTGTCTAAATATGGTTGACACACCCGGTTCATCAAGTCCATGAACACCGCCGGTGCATTAGTCAACCCAAATGGCATCACGGTGAATTCAAAATGGCCATACCTTGTGCGAAAAGCCGTTTTGGGGATGTCATCTTCATGTACCCGGAGTTGATGATAACCCGAGCGAAGATCGATTTTTGAGAAGTGCTTAGCTCCTTGAAGTTGGTCAAATAAGTCATCAATTCGAGGGAGGGGATACCGGTTCTTCACTGTGAGCTTGTTTAATTCCCGGTAATCAATACACATTCTGAAGGATCCATCTTTCTTTTTAACGAATAGAACAGGAGCACCCCAAGGAGATTGACTAGGGCGAATGAAACCCTTCTCTTGGAGTTCCTTGAGTTGAGTTTGTAGCTCTTGCATTTCGGTTAGAGCTAATCTATAAGGAGCTTTTGCTACGGGCGCGGCTTCGGGAATAAGACTAATACGAAAATCAAGCGCACGAGTTGGAGGTAATCCCGGTAAGTCATCCGGAAAAACATCGGGGAAATCACAAACAATAGGAACGGTCTTCAATTCTACCTTTGTGGTGGTAGCACTAAAGACTTTAGAATTAGGGGAATCGGAGATTTCGCCTTGAACCCTAAGAATTTTACCGTTGGCCAAAGGTATCTTAACAACTCTCTCACCACAATCAATCGTCGCATTAACCGCCGCTAACCAATCCATACCCACTATAATATCAAAACTACCAATGTCTAAAGGCATAAGATCGATGAAGAAGTCGACGTCCTCTAAAGTCAAGACACAATCACGGAGTATTTGGCTAATTCTAGTTAGTGACCCGTTTACCATTTCAATGTCAAGCACATAGTTTAGAGCACAAGGATGCACATCAATCAAAGGCACAAAGTTAGTAGACACGAGGCTATAATCGGCCCCGGAATCAAATAAGACTGTTGCATAGAGACCATTTAGGAGAAAAGTACCTGCGACTACGTTAGGATCATTGCGGGCTTCATTTACATTAGCCGCAAAGGCTCGGCCGCGTGGTTGCACTTGGTGGCCTTGTTGCCCCCGGTTTTGATTAGGCCCAACCATTTGGAGTTGATTGGGGTGGACGGCTACTTGGACTTGTTGTCCCACCCATCGAGGACAATTATTACGGTAGTGGTCACGGCTACCACATTCAAAACACTCGCCCCTTCTTTGGTTACCTTGAGGAGGAACGGCCCGAATAGGAGCCGCATTCATTGGGCCCGTTCTTGGAGCACTACAATCCTTGGATGCGTGCCCAACTTGGTGGCAATTGTAGCATGCTCCACATGGAGTGGTGGCGGGATGGTGCCTGTTGCACCTTCCACAGAAAGGATGAGGCCCGGTATAAGCCCTCCTAGCCGGTTCCACCGCCGCCATTATTCTACCCCTATTTGCATTCTTGGGGTCAAACCTCCCCATTTTCCTTACCCCGCTCGACTCGCCCACTTCTTTCCTCTTGCTTGATGAGGATTTACTCAAAACACCACATCTCAACAAATCTTCAGTCACACTCCCGGCTTGGTTGACCGCATTAGCCAAGGAAGTAGGCATGTTTGAGTTAACATAAGATCGGACTTGAGGGTTCAAGCCCAATACAAATTTTTGGATGGCTTGTGGCTCGGTACCCACCAAGTGAGGAATGAGAGTAGACAACTCTTGGAATCGTCTCACATAGCCCTTGTAATCGGCTCCCTCCATGTTTAGATTTGCGAATTCGATGGTTAGGTTTTGGAGTTCATATGGAGGGCAAAACTTTGCTTTCACTTTGTCTTTGAAGTCAATCCACTCCAAATTTTGGGTCCGCCCCAACGTTATCTCCTGATTCCACCAACTCAAGGCGTCATGCCTAAACATGCCGGATGCATAGGAAATCCGGTCATCATAGGTGCAATGACTCCTTTCAATCACTGCTTCTATCGCCTCAAACCACCTTATACATTCCGTGGGACCCCCTTTCCCATCGAACTCCGGTGCCCCACAACTCTTAAAATCTTTGAATACACCCCTTGTCGGTACCCACCATATTGGTTATTCAAGGGCATTCCGATATTAACTCCCATTGGTTCCTCTTCCTCATATTCTTCGGCTTGAGGTTGATCATTTTCATTGTTTGCATTTTCTGGGGCTTCGTTGTTTTGAGGCCCATTATTTTGCCCAAGACTTGCCGTGACTTGAGCAATGATGGTTGGCATGATACCGGCAACCGTTTGAGCGATTACCTCAGCCAAGTTTGGCTCAGGAGCTCCACCACGACCCCTACCACGGCCCCTACCACGGCCTCTACCACGGCCTCTACCTCCCTGTACTTCCGGTTGAGGCTCTTCTTCTTCAGCCCTATAGTTTGTTCGTACTCTCCTTGGTCTTTCCATTTCTATAAAACAAGTGACACGTTGACCCGAGAGTTAGTCTCAAATGCTCGCATGTTAGTCACACAAGTAGTCAATGCCCTCATATCGGTACCACATACTCATTACATAATGTTATGCTAAGGCAGTAGTGTTAGGATCATAAGGGGTTTTCACATATCATATCATCACGTTGCATTTATTGCCATATTTTATCATTAAATTAAGTACTCATGTTCATTTCATCATGTAATCCAACAACTAACACGAATGATTCAAAGTATAATCCGAATTCGATATGTCCTCTAGTTGTCGACCGGGTATGTATACAAGGTGTACCAACGGCTAACCTTCCACCTAATCAACTTCCATTAAGCATATCGGTTCCTTATTATACTTTAACCCACACGTGCGCAATCCACGATGTCATAAACTTGCTATAGTATTGGGTAACCATAAAAGAGTTGATCGGGTTCTTTTAGGGTTGCCACAATATTATACTAAGTTAATGGCATCCCTTCATTTTGCCCTAAATCATCACATTAGTTCCAACAATTAGCAACAACAAATCATAGTAACCATATTCATCACGTTGAATTCAAGCTATCACACAAATGGTCTTAACTACGAACTCACACTGGGATTCACATAATTCACATTGCATACGAATTTCCTAACCATGCATGCTATATGAAGAGTTTTAACTTAAGCCGTAGTCTAGGTCAAACCGCCTAATTCTCTACGACCACGCATGGGCCACCATTCTGTAACACCCCAAGCCGAGGCTCGGAATATCACGGAAATCATACAGCACCAGGTGGAATTACAATAGAACAACTAAATGCAATTTAAGATTCAGTGAATCCGAAACACAATGAAAACAAGTAACAATATACAACAGGAGCAAGTAGCCATCAAAGTTAACAAAACAACATCCAAGATGGCAAACGATCCTAAGTATAATGCAAAAGGGAGGCCAATGAATCCTTGATCCATAAAGTCCAAAGTCCGGGTACACGGCAAGCAAGCAACTAAACTCCACGTCCTGGGAGTACCTGATTTCCTGAAAAGTGTACTAAGCATAGTCAACACAAGGTTGGTGAGTTCGTAGTAGTGGTTCGTAACGAACCAACATCAATAATCACAATATAAGAATAGAGGCTAGACATGACTTACAGCGAGCCTCTAAGCAACACAATATCGCCCAACAACAAGATTACACAAAAGAAATGAGAGTGTAATGAGGATGCACAAATGATGTATGTATCAATGTATGTGCCAAATGCATGAATAAGCAAACATGCCTATCCTATGCGTGACCTTCAGTCACCTATGCAACGATACCCTTCTGCCATCGCAATGGACAAGGCTGTATCTCAAAATCATCGAGTTATATATGTCTATATACTCGGGGTCAGGACTACATCCAAAATGGGTGCATACATCTATGCACCAGGATGTCGGCAATCCCCTGCCGAGGGTTATCAACAATGTATGCAATGCTTACAAACAAATGTAAATGCATACTTCATAAACCAACAACCAATATACGATAACCTGTGCCAACAATCAATATTCCTCAAACATAACCCAGCAATCAATGTATGATAACCAAAAGCCAACGATCAATAATCAACAAAACATGAGCCACTAATCACAATATAAACCAACTATACGTACATATACTTCAGAGGATTCTACTTTCTTCAAGTCCCAGATGCTTATGTATAGGGTCACCCGCAGCCTTCCCACCACATCTAAAACCCAATGAAGGCATAACCGACTTCCATGTATGTACGTCTATCCTAATGTATAAGTAATACTTAACGAAAACACAACCCAAGTCAATCAAACGAAAGGATACGTCACATCAATCCAACAATCAAGTCAAACAAACAATACATCAATAAATACAAGTAAACACGCCAGGATTACACTTTTCAGCCCGAATCCCAAGCGGGTAGGGAGATACGAAACTCACCTCGATTGGTTATGAAAGCTAAGATCGATATAAAGTTAGGTTATCTCCGTACGAAGTTCACCTCGCGTCCAACACCTAATTATTGATCATATACATTCGCATCAACACACATAAACACAATACGCAATTATTGAATAAACGGCAAAACCCTAATTAGGGTTCCAAAGTGCTTTCCGACGTTAAATGACTTCTACGACTCTTAAACGGTGTTATATAAGATAAGAAGTGAATTAGATTAAGACTCGGCGCGTAAAACGGTCTAGAAGGTCAAACTAGGTCAAACAAGGAACATTTCAGAAAACAACTGCCGTAACTTACGGCCAACAGGGGCGTAGGTTACGGCGGTCAGAATTAAACAGGCGTAAGGCACGGTGGCAAGGGGCGTAAGCTACGCTAGGCAAAGTCTGGATGGGCGTAAGGTACGGTCAACAGGGGCGTAACCTACGGTCCTCTAGAAAATACATTTTTGGCGTAAAAGTTGGCGTAGACAGAAGCATTTTGGCGTAAGGTCCAATTTAAAGATGGGGATAAGCGTAAGCTACGGCCCAAATGGGCGTAGCCTACGCCCAAGGAAAAACAACTAGCGTAACCTACGGCCCCAAGGGGCGTAGGTTACGCCCCATACTGGGCAGCAACTACACCAGCAGCATCAAGTGCAGAAAAACGAACCCAAAACCCCCAAATTCAACCCAAACCACACCAAAACGATTTGTAACCCATTTTGAAGCATAACTAAACATCAATGACCATAAATACACATAACCCAACCCACAATTTCGACCAAAACATCAAAATCACTCAAGAATCATTCAAACCCTAACCCTAACCCTAATTTCCATTTTTACCATAAACATGTCTTGAAATCCCATAAAAACGACTAGAAACATTTGAACAAGTATAAATAGAAGTAAATGGGATGAATTTGACTTACCAAAACGTCTCCTTGAGCTAGAACCCGAAATTAGGTCAAATGGATAAAATGGTAAGAACTTGACTTGATTCTTCGATATGAAGCAAACGAGGTTAAGATTCTTGTGTTATAATCGACCCACTACTAATTTGATGCAAGAATTGGTGAAGAGATTAAATTGGTTCTTTTGCTAGTTTTTGAGAGAAAGAAAGAAATGAAGAGATAGATAGAATGAGAAGAAAGAAGGAAGGAAAGGATAAGGGGGGGGGGGAAATGGGTCATTAGGGCTGGTGGGTCATGGACTACCCACGGGCCGACCCGTTTCTCCCACAAGCCATAAAACAATCGATTACACTACTAAACGCCAAACAACAAATTAACGACTCGACTAACATACCACATAGTCATAAAATCATAAATGGGCCCAAATTACTTCATTCAATAAGTTTGTTAGTCAAATTACACAAAAGTCAACGGTCAAAATTCACGGGTGTTACATAAGGCCCCCCATGGACTACAAGAAGGGGTCGCGGATTTCACAAAAATAAAAGCAAACCTCATGCAACCGGGCTTTGTTAAGCCAGGGGAAGGGGCTAAGTGGGATGAAGGGTATGATTTCACGGCCCGTTTTCTTGAGTATTGTGATGGGCTATGCCCAGGGTTTGTGGCAAATTTGAACAAGAAGATGAAGGGTGCTTATGATGAATCGTATTTTAATGAGTTAACTGGGAAACCCTTGGATCAATTATGGAAGGACTACAAGGCTAAATGTAGTGGTAAAGGAATTGAGTTTGCTTATTAATGTCTGAAACTTACTGTCTTTCCAATTGTTTATCTGCATATTTAAATCTTTTCTATTAAATCTTGAAAATTTTGTTATATAATTTGGATGTGATCACTTACAGGAGGAAATGGCCCAGCACCAGCTCGAAAACTATCTAGCATTGCTGGCTTTTCTGCTTAAGGTTTATCGCTTAGAGATCAGAGTTTCATCCATGAGCCGAGTTATCGTCAAGGAAGAAGGAGAAATCAGAAACAGAGATATTTTAAGTTAACTTCTTTTGTTGATTATTGACAATTAGAAAGTATAATTGCATATGTAGTTTATAGTTTAATTTGCATCTTTCTTGCTGTTGGGAATGGAGTAGTGATCAAATTATACATGATTGTATCTTACAAATGTACCACATAAAACACTTTTGACATGCATAACTCTACAACTATTATGCGGAGTAATTCATTTTACTAATTGAAAATTATATGAAACCGAATCGAATTCTGTAACGCGAATCCAAGAGCTAGCAGCAATTCATACAATTAATTATGTTTGAAATCCTTACAGTTTCTGAACCAAACACTCCTTAAAGCGTTGCTTTCATCTGTCGTAGAAATACCTAATGGGAGCCCTCTTCTATTTCGACAAAGGTCTTTTGGTTCCAAAGAATCAACCGTAAAGGTGTTTCAGATGGGCATATGGTCGGTATCAGGGTGTTTAGGATGGGCATATTGTCAGTATCATAGCCTGGAATTGAGGTCTAAGGTGGCCCAACAGGTATTTATTTTTTGTCGGGGGTTCAATTGACAGTGGCGTAGCTAGGAATTGGGGTCAAGGCCACCATTCGCCTCCATATGGCTTGCCAAAACTTATAACTTGCTGTCTTTAAAGAGAAAACGCACCATATTAAACACATCTATGGAATCACAAGGAACGCCAAAATGCATACTCTACACCAAAACGCCGATTTGCGACTGTTTGTCTTTGTATTATTGTTTGTTATCGTAATACTTAGAAATATCCAAAATGCAATTCGGTTGAAAGGAATCCATACATGTTACAACATTGAACACAAACATAACAAAAATTCAAAAACCACCCGCTCTGCAGCATTTCATCAAACACTTGACGTACAACAAACCCGCATGATCAAACCCCACCACAGATCTCCTTCAACTTACTCGCTGCACTTTGATCGACCGAATACTGCAACAATTTCACAATAAAAACTTAATTAGCACCCAAAAGTGTTAATAAAAAACAAAACAAAAGAAATTATAATGAGAAATGAGAGAAAATAACAGACCTTATTAAGAACCCAAAGAGAGTGATTGTAAGCACGAAGAAAGAGCTCGTCGAGAGCTGCGGGATCGTTGTCGTCGAGCTGCCGATAATTGACAAAATTTTCACGGGCGTATTTGGCGTAGTAAGGCCTGGAATCGGCCGGAAGACGCCTTACTAGCCGGAGGACTTCCCCATATATTTTTAACGCTCTCTGCATATTTTTGATTCAAACAAGTCTCAGGTTTTTTTATTTTTTATTTTTTATTCTGTTTTATTGTTTATTTTTATTTTTATTTTATTGTTAATTATTTTTATTTTCTTTCTTTGTATGTTTATTTTATTTTTTTTTGTTATTTTTTATTTCAATTATTTTTGATTTTTGATTTTTTGATTTTTTATTTTTTATTTTTTATTTTTAACGCTCTCTGCATATTTTTGATTCAAACAAGTCTCAGGTTTTTTTATTTTTTATTTTTTAATTAAAGGTATAACAGTATTTTTCACAATCTAAAAAGTGGGCTTCACTTTTGATTGGGTTGGGCTTGTTACCAAAGATACGAAAACAATCACCAATTCACCACAATATTTAATCTCAGTACAAACGATACAAGTAGAAAATGATACTCATGTTTGTATGTATAATTTATAAATGGGATGACTGAAATTGGTTAGACCCATGATTTCGTCAATGGTGATCGATGTCATGCTATGGCTGTAAGAATAAATTTTAATGACTGCTCTACCAAGTCCATGATTAAGATGGACTTAAGGGTATTGATCGATAGAGATTTAGAGTTCTTTCTAAATTACTTATAGCACCTAACTTATATTATAGACGTTTCTGTTAAGGCGGTGGCGATGTGATAGTGGCAGCTAGTCGTGCCCAAAAAACCTGCTATTTCAAACTGGGTCGAAAAAACAAAAACTGAACCTGGGCAAAACCGGTTCGGGTTTTAGAAAAACTGACGGTTTGAAACCGGTTTGGTTTTCGGGTCCTAAAATTGGGTTGAAACCAGTGTGAGATAGGGTTAGGTTAGTTTTTGGGCCAAAAAACCGGTCGACCTTTGCAAAAAACCGGTTTCAAACCGGTCCGGGTTTGGACAAATCCGTTTTTTGTATCCATTGATTAAAACCGGTTCGGTTTTGGGCTTGGACACGACTAGTGGTGTCGACGGCGGCGAATAGTGTAGGTTATTGATGTAAAGATAATTGATGTAAAAATGGATAGTATATTTTGTTAGGAGTTGATGAATAAATGTTATAAGTTATTTTATTAAAAGTATTTGTTATGGAGTGCAAAGGCATAATATGTAACACCCCAACCACGGCGGAATGATGAGATGTACAGAAAGTCGAGTATTCAAACAAAGGATAATAGAAAGCATTCACCATAGCTTTAGTTGATAAAAATAATTTTACAATGCACAAGCAGGTGAACCAATTCCCAAGTACAATACGTCTACCATACTTGAATATTGGGTCCACGAAACAAATAACATATACATGAGATGATATACTACAATGATCAGGGCGGATTCCATTGCCCGTCACAAGGTTTGATCTTTGACTCCCAGGCGTAATGCAAATAATCATGATGCATATAATTCCTCAAAGCTTACGCTAATTCCTGAAAAGCATGAAGAAAAGTGTCAACTACGAAAACGTAGTTGGTGAGTGCATAGGTTTACAAGTAAATCTCGTTACATATCCATATCAAAATAGTTGAGAAATCCATGGTAAATCATAAAGTTCTCATTTGTCACATTTATCGTGAGAGAAAAATATATCAATTGATTAATCATTCATCATACCAAAACCATTTGGTCGTCAATACTTCAATATTGCCAAATTCAATAACTTCCAAGATTCCATATAAGGTCCAATACCCAAACCGTATGTTCAATCCACAATTTCCATCCAATATAATATCAATACCTCTTGGTCAATGGTAAGACTACCATGACATAATTTGATGAGATTGTTCTTGAGCCACTACTAAGACCGGTTATGTCCCAATAATCAAATATAATGTCCCAAATGATAAGATAATTGATGTAAAAATGGATAGTATATTTTGTTAGGAGTTGATGAATAAATGTTATAAGTTATTTTATTAAAAGTATTTGTTATGTAAGGGAGTGCAAAGGCATAATATGTAACACCCCAACCACGGCGGAATGATGAGATGTACAGAAAGTCGAGTATTCAAACAAAGGATAATAGAAAGCATTCACCATAGCTTTAGTTGATAAAAATAATTTTACAATGCACAAGCAGGTGAACCAATTCCCAAGTACAATACGTCTACCATACTTGAATATTGGGTCCACGAAACAAATAACATATACATGAGATGATATACTACAATGATCAGGGCGGATTCCATTGCCCGTCACAAGGTTTGATCTTTGACTCCCAGGCGTAATGCAAATAATCATGATGCATATAATTCCTCAAAGCTTACGCTAATTCCTGAAAAGCATGAAGAAAAGTGTCAACTACGAAAACGTAGTTGGTGAGTGCATAGGTTTACAAGTAAATCTCGTTACATATCCATATCAAAATAGTTGAGAAATCCATGGTAAATCATAAAGTTCTCATTTGTCACATTTATCGTGAGAGAAAAATATATCAATTGATTAATCATTCATCATACCAAAACCATTTGGTCGTCAATACTTCAATATTGCCAAATTCAATAACTTCCAAGATTCCATATAAGGTCCAATACCCAAACCGTATGTTCAATCCACAATTTCCATCCAATATAATATCAATACCTCTTGGTCAATGGTAAGACTACCATGACATAATTTGATGAGATTGTTCTTGAGCCACTACTAAGACCGGTTATGTCCCAATAATCAAATATAATGTCCCAAATGATAAGATAATGATAAGCACATGCTGTCAATCACGTGCATAAAGATAACCAAGGGTCGTGCCATGGAGATGCCCATAAATATATAGTAGTTAGAGCACCGCGAGGCCAGACTGGCGATGAAGGTGGCCACAAAGGCAGACCAAACATCCCACCGTTACCTATAATAGTGGATGAGGGGACAAGTCCTAGTTGCGCAACCCTCTAACTACAGGCCTCAAATGAGTTAATAGTAGTGTACAGGGGACCACCGTTTGACAGTACTCAAGCTCATCATATAACATATAACACGTTGAACATACAATACAATTCCCATATCATTATCATTATTTCAAAGAATCATTTCATAAGATAAAGTCATTTTAATTAATCATGCTTTTCACCCCGTAAGTAAAACATATAAAAGAGTTTGAAAATGGGCTATGACTCACCTTGATATGCCGCATATTATATTCACTTATCCAAAATGGGTACTTCCCATCTATCGCTTCCTTGGTCATATATCCATCATATTCCTCAATCTCACTTCAAGCCAAGACTATCCCTACGATAGGACTAATATACGTAAGTTCCTATCTTAAGCCATCACTAAGAAATGCCATTTTTATTATGTTGTTATCAATTATGGGATCCAAGTGTATTGCAAGTATTCACATCTTTTTGGTTGTAAAGAATGGTGGTAAGAGTCGTTTTCTCATTATACGTTTTTGTACGTTTATTGGAATTTCGGTAATTTGGATTTGGTTTATATGAATTTCCATTGTATACTTTGCTTAGTAATAACATTTGACATTAGTGGTCTTATAATATTAATATTTTATGTATATTTTCTGATTTGTAATTATATATTTAATTTAATATTATTTAATTAATTATTTATTCGTTTTATTGATTTATTAATTAAATAATTCCTTAAAAATACTTTTAAGTGTCATAATTACCTTTATAAATTATGGATAATTTCATTTGAATTATCTTCTGATATATATGCTCCTTAATTTATAATTTCATGATTTATACTTTTATTTGTGTATTTTCCATTTATTTTAATGATAATTATTAATTAAATAATTCCTTAAAAATACTTTTAAGTGTCATAATTACCTTTATAAATTATGGATAATTTCATTTGAATTATCTTCTGATATATATGCTCCTTAATTTATAATTTCATGATTTATACTTTTATTTGTGTATTTTCCATTTATTTTAATGATAATTTTTAATTAATTATTTATTCGTTTTATTGATTTATTAATTAAATAATTCCTTAAAAATACTTTTAAGTGTCATAATTACCTTTATAAATTATGGATAATTTCATTTGAATTATCTTCTGATATATATGCTCCTTAATTTATAATTTCATGATTTATACTTTTATTTGTGTATTTCCATTTATTTTAATGATAATTTTTAATTAATTATTTTTACTCAATTATTTATCTTTAAATTATGTAACACATGCCTCTTGCCTTTTAACTATTTTTCTCCAGTAGGTTTTAGTTATTTTTATCAATGGTTAAGATGATTTAACTTCATTCTTGATTTGCATAATTTATTTATGGATTTTTATGTCTTTTAATTACTATTTAAATTCAATAATTCATGGAAATTCTTAGAAATCATCACTAAACATTTTGGTCAAAAATCTCAGGCCTTTTAGGCAACTTTTATCCATACAAAATCATATCAATTCAACCTCTCTTGTGTCTTGCTTATTTTGAGGGTTTTATGATTAAAAATCGTTTACCGAAATGGTGATTTTAGCCTCATTTCTCAAGCAATTAAAGTGCTTCAAAATGGATTTTCATCCTTATTCCATTATTTACAGAATGTTCATTATATTTTGGTGTCTTAAGTCGTGATCGTGGTGGTGGTGTGATGTGTGCAATTTAAAGCTTTCGGTTAGTGCTTATATGAACCGAATTTGTGATTTGTAGGCTTGCCTTTGCCATTTAATAACCAAGTTAAGTTTTATAACTTTCATTTGTCATATTCTCAGTAGGTTTATAATACTTTTTGTTACGAGATTGTTGGAGTTTATTAAAGTTGCAATCTAGTGACTTTTAGCTTATTTTGTTGTGAAGAACTTTTACTTGGAATTTTCTGTTTTAACCCTTATTTTCATAGAATGTTGAGTAGTCATTTTTGGTTAAGTTGAATTATTTGGACGTTGGTGATTTTTGTACAGAGACATATATGTGTCCTATATTTATGTGAATTTTTGCTAAATTTTCAGACATTGTTTACTACCTCTAAAAATTACAAAACCAAAGTTGGTCAGAAAGCTTGCTGCTGTGCGACTCAATATATTTTATAAAAGATTTCTATGATGGACATTTAAGAAAAATCTCCCAATTTTATTTTAAGTTAGGGACACTTTGAACTCAGTTCACACCAAGTTTAAACTTCTGAAACCTATTAGTTAAGGAATTAAAAATCGTCAAAGTTGACTCAACATTAAGACAAAA
Organism: Erigeron breviscapus; assembly: GCA_034093135.1. Taxonomy (NCBI): domain Eukaryota; kingdom Viridiplantae; phylum Streptophyta; class Magnoliopsida; order Asterales; family Asteraceae; genus Erigeron; species Erigeron breviscapus. Next base: position 11,121,948 of record CM067174.1, on the reverse strand, counting down.
ATCCAGTTTTGACCACTTTTGGTAAAAAAATCATATCTTTGGTTTGGTTTAGTATTTTTGAGTGATTCCAGTTGGAGGTTAATCTTAACTCTTTTAGCTACAACTTTTATTTTGAAAGTTTTGCTTGAAACGGCCCTCACATGCCCAGTTGATCCGTCCAAAGACAGAAGAATAATTCTGTCAGAAGCATTTGGGTCCAAACAACACACCAATGACCAAATCAACACTTTTCAATACCAATCTTTATAGATCTAACTTTCAACAACATAAAAACATCTTTTTAATGAAAAATCTCAGAAATATATTCTTCAAAATATACAAAAATATATAGATCTATGAAAAGGAAAATCACTTTAAAAGCTACTAATCTATAACCACACTTTTGGGTCTTAAACTTGTTGAATCCTTGGATCTTTCTCATAGATTTCGACATGCATATGCATGAGGAGAAAGATCCTATCAACTTTGCCTTCATCAAGTGTATATTACAAAGAAAACAAGAAGAAAACATAAACTTTTGATAAGACCTTTGAATATAAACATAAATAAGATAAATCTAACAAGAGATAAAGTGTTATACCCTTGAAGAACTTGGATTTGAGGAGGGAAAAGATGCAGATTTTCGTGGCCTTCTAACTCCAATAATACCCCTTTTATGACTTGTAAAATACCCTTAAACCTTATCTTAATCTAACCCTTGCTTAGTCTCATTCAACCCTTATTATTAATATGTGTTTAGATGGATTTTTCTTGCCTTCTTCTTTGTTATTTTGGGCCGAAAATGGAGAGAAAAAGGAAGAAGAGAAAGAGTTTTTGTGTGAGAGAAATGTGTGTGTTTTGTTTGTAAGAATGAAGTAAAAGAAAGTGAAGTGTGTGTGTGTGGGGGGGGGGACGGCCAAGGCTATAAGTTAGGGTTTCTCCCCCCTTTTTTTTTATTTTTTTTATTTTAAAGGTGTATAAGTGTGTATGTATGTATAGGTTAAGTGTATATATGTGTTGTAAGGTTAATTTGTATTGATTTGTGGTGTAACTTAATTTTGTTCTAGCATCTATATGTGTATGTGTCATGTATATATATATATATATATATATGTACTTACATTGCATTTTTAATTTTGTTACATAATCATTTGTTATATGTTATGTATGTATATATATATATATATATATATGTACTTACATTGCATTTTTAATTTGTTACATAAGCCTTCATTTATAAATTTGTATGTATTTTGATACTTATATATACTTACATATACCTTTACTAAGGTTTCAAGCACTTTCATGTACTTATGAGTTTATAAATACTCTTTTGAGATGGTGATTATATATTTGTGCTCAAATGTACTTCAATTAGCTTGGTGTTTGAATCGTTGGACATTTATAAGATTGTTGATTGTTACCTCAACTTGTGAGACTCACATTATTATTTATATAACTTAACTTCTCGAAATAAAGTTTTTGGTTTGTTGACCTTTTGTCAAGTTCCATTAGAACTAGTTTATGGCTTGAGATTGTGTTGAATGATTATTGTTATTGTTTATGGCATTTCTAAGATAGCTAGTCATTTACGGTATTTTTTATTGAACTAGAGGGCAATCATCACTATGCCTTAAATGTCTAGGAGGTCAATTCTCTTAATAAACCTCTAGGGATAGATACCTAGATGAGTCTAAGTAAATTGTCCTAGTCGGAAATTGAGGGTTGTTACATCATTACCCCCTTAACTGAAACTTCGTCCTCGAAGTTCGATCATTCATACGGTAGTAAAAATGGATAGACCAACAGTAGGAGTGTCTACACGGAGTCATAAAATGCGTGAAAGTCAAACAAGATTTTATCACGATTTCTTGGTTTCATGCGAGCTTTTAACTCTAGGGATAGGGGCATCCATTCCTCGGTTCCCTAAATTCCTCTTGATCAGAAACTTCGAAACAGAAAAAGGTTACGAATGTCGCTCACTTCTTGAGACGAATAGAAATTAATCGTATGTAATCGTTGCGGGCTGTCACTCTTGCCTAGATCAATACTAAATAATGGGATGATAATAAGAATGGCAATACGGAGGTGTGAAACGAACAAACGGCTCGTAACGTGAGTTACAATATAATAGTGAGAGACGTTGGAATATCGATCGTTGGTGGCTATTCATTTCCATTGTTACCTTGCATATTTTCCTTTATCGTCTTCTACCCCAACTAAAGAATCGCTCCAATAGCTTCTCGCTCACTTTCATCCTTCTTTGGTTTGACGTTGGGCACGCTTGCCGCTTCTTGAAAATATTGGTTCCGTTTGTGGCTAATCACTTGTTAAGGGATTACCCCTTTAACAAAAGTAATACTAACTGGGGTGCCAAGTTGCACTAAAATTGCAAAGGTACATCTTCGTAGTATCTCATTTTAGGGTTTTCCAATGTCGTCCTTGTTGCTTTATGGCATTTGAGGGAAACATGAATTGTATGATGATAGTTCCATCTTGTTCCTCATATATACTTTTGTTCTTCGATTTCGCCCCTATTTTTCCAAAGTCACCTCTTTCATTATTCGTTAAGTCATATCGTTACCAATTTCTCTTGCTTTTGCCGATATTGGCTTTCAAATCGTTTTAAGGTACCTTTAATTTCTTCCTTTTACGCTAGAAGGACCATTAGCTATGACTCATCACTGGCAAATCTCTTTTAACATCGCACATATAACCTATTCGGTTTCTTTGCTATACCTACACATTCCTCATGATAGGATTTACACAATCCTTATGCTCTTAAGTTATCATATCGCCACCATCATTTCAAGGTAAACACTTCGATGTCCTTATTCGTATGAACTCCTCCTTTAAAGTAATCCTTCGTAGGTCCTCCTGACCTCTACAAAACTGTCAATTACTTTGCTCTCTTGAGCCTCATATCCATTTCCAGCTTTCTAAGCTAAGCTTCTTTTCAAATACAATAACCTAATGTCCTTAGAAATTGTGACATAATGTAATTTAGGGGAAACATCAGTTACTTTATCCTTTCCTCAACCATTCGGTTTTCTCCATTTTCCTTTCGTTTTCTTATGGGTCACCATACTCCTTACCGTTTCGTCACTCTAATCCATCTCTAACTAGAGTAATCGTCGTCTTAAACGGCACACAAGCAGTCGCTAGTCCTTGCAGTCATCTCGAGGGTACTTATCAGATCATGGTAATACAGATCCTTTGATCCTAACTCATCACAGATGCGAATTATCCTTATCACCCTTCCGTTCAAATATTCCATAACTAGCTCCTCCCGGAGTTTGTAGTTTCTTGAAAAGTAGTTCAACGACCAACTTCCTTGATCGTTGTGGTAGTATGTGCCTTGACTTCTAGCGTCGTATTCCTTATCTGCTCTCACTATTAACTTTAGCAATTCCCTGTTGTTTTCTCCTTCACTCTTCTTGGGCGCACTACTCCTTAGGTCGATGGTCCTTGACGATTAACTATGTGTTGCAAATTGTTTTTCACTCAGATTCATCTTGTCTTAGCTTACCTCCCTACGACCGTCGACCTTGAGGGGATAACCATCACAAGTCATCGTGTTTCCTCTACTTATCGACCATACTTCTCTTTAGTAAAGCTAGCTTCCATCGGGTGTTGGGCGTATATCGATTTCTCTTAGCTTAGTTGATACTCTCCACCAATAGCTTGTCTTTCGATAGTGGTTTTCTAATTCTTATCCAAAGAATAACGCGTGAACCGCCATAAAGATAAATGCCACCAGAACTACATCTTGTAGACGGCGTCAATTCCTTCACTTTACTGTTTGTGTCAAATGATGTTTCTCTACTCTATCTTCTACTCCAAATCATCTTCAATGATGCTAGTGAATAACTCTTCTTGAAAGGTAAAGTATAATCTTGCACTTCATACTCCTTGTTCGAGCATCTACCTTTGCTGTGATTACCCCCTTAACATTTTTCTTCTGGAAAAATGTAAGGGATTTCCTATTTTTCACTTTATCTCACCATCCTTGACGATCTTCATTTCGCCAAATTCCTGATTCCTTCATGTAGCAAATATCCGTTTGCTTTGGTGTTTTGAAAAAGAAAAGGATAGCTCAGAATTTTTATTTTATTTTATTTTATTTTTTTTTTATTTTTTTTTTATTTTTTTTTTATTTTTTTTTTTTTTTTGTCACTCTTCCATCTTGAGGGTTACTCGACACATTCTAATTATCTTATTGTCCTTGGTTTTCTTCTTCTAGTTACTTTCGTCTTCCAACATTGCTGGTGATCTCCCCCAAGTTCTAGGGAAGTCTTATATTTATCCAAAGGTGACCTGCATGTCACACGACCTTCCTTTCGTCGGCCGCTCAATTTTTCCTTCGGTCGATCATCATAGATAGGGAAGACCTTCAATTCTTTCCCCAAGTTAAAGCTTAGTATACTCTTCGCTTGTGCTTCCATGTACTTTGACTTACACACCACATATCTTCTCCACCCTACTTTATGTACATGATCCAATAACATCTTCTATGCTATATAGTTATCCCAAGTATTTCACTTATGGACGGCCGATGTCTCACGTCTTTCGTATCCCTTGATGTCACAGCAAGGGCATGGTTCTAGTTACTCGATTTCGCCATTGCAGAGTGTTGCGTGAGTGAGTTGTACGTCGTTAGGGTACTAACCTTTGAAGAGAAACGGTGGTGATAGTTACTTTGATTAATCGAGAATATCAAGGATAAAATTTGGTTTCGAATACAAAAACAAAAGAATCATTAAGACTCGAATCAGACTCCTTGCGCGAGTTAATTAAATCACTTCTCTGTCTTTCGTTGCCCAATGGACTCCAACTTTCAATGACGTCAATATATGTCGCACCGACTTAGATAATATAGATAGATGTTCGCGTATACGTGTTAGAATAGAAATATCGCACCAAATTTCAGGGTTACCATCCTCAGGACGTGTCGTCTAGAATATACATGGGAATGCGTCCTACTAGTGTCGTTGTATCGTCATATGGCTTTAATACCGCTCGTCTTTCATAAGTCTCCAACTTCATTCGACGTTTACATATGTTTCGCACCATTTCAGATCGAATACCAAGGTTATGCGTAGTTTCTAAGAGGATAGAGTTGCGTCATATCTTGGGTCTATAATTCTCAGAGTATATCGTCCAACGTACGTAGAAAGATGCTCCACCGATGATATCGCCGTTGTCATATGTCCATAATGAATAATGGTGTCGTAAGAAATAGGATGTGGGATAATTTCAAAAGAGCACGAGTGAACGAATATTGGATTAGAGGGGTACTTAATGACAACTTTCATACTTAGGAAATTTCTAATTTATAATGGATTTTTCAGAGACAATCACTAGTTCCCAAGCGGTCAAATCTCATCACGCAATATATATCTCAGTAGTAAGGATTAGCCATATTATAATCATATCTAGCAGGTACTAGTTCTCAATAGTCAAATCTTAGGGCGCAATAACTATCTCCATAGTAAGGCATGACTACATAATCATCGCAATATTCACGCGCTAGTTTCAAGTAGCTCAAACTTAGGGAGTAAAGGCTCTTATATCCATATCGTCCATGAAATTTCATATCAACTCGTCATGCCTATATTTTCTTTCTAAATCGATCATAAATAGTCAACGTCATTACTCAATAATCTGAACAAGTCATACCCCAAAATGATTTCGTGCCTTATAAAAAAAATCTCATTATTTTAAAGTGCATATGCAACTTAAAGTTCAACATCATGAATCATAAGGCTTTTACGCATGCATTCCTCACAAAATTTCCACATTGCACATTCCAAACTTTTACATTGCATATTACAAACTTTCACATTGCACGTTACAACTTTCACATTGCACACTATAAGCTTTCACATTGCAATCAAATCATGCCCAAATTCACATGTTATAGCATAGAGTAGCATGTATCAACGAATGCCTTTCAATCTTATATTCATTTCACTTCTAATGTGCAAAAGGGGGATCCTACTAAATTAGCATAATCCTCAAGTAAGGCAAGTCTCGAATCGCTATATATGCTTAGGTGAATGTCTAAATGCAACACGTATGCTCATAAAACGAGTTTAATAAAGATCTCTCTTTTTTTTTTTTCTTTTTTTTTTTTTTTTTTTTTTTTTTTTTTGAAAAGGAATCCTTTTGAACATAAGTCCAAGTGGCCGTTTGAGTTTTACATGGTCCTCTCATAATTAAACGTAGATTCATGACTTTACGTTTAATTATGGTCCTACCACGTAAAGCTCAAACTAATCCGCTTAACCTTATGCTCGACTCGACTATAAAAATTCGTTTTGAAAAGAGGCTATAGTTTTGGAATTCCCGGAGGAACCCAAATGTTCTCTATAACCTTAGTCTCTGATACCATTTTCTGTAACACCCCAACCACGGCGGAATGATGAGATGTACAGAAAGTCGAGTATTCAAACAAAGGATAATAGAAAGCATTCACCATAGCTTTAGTTGATAAAAATAATTTTACAATGCACAAGCAGGTGAACCAATTCCCAAGTACAATACGTCTACCATACTTGAATATTGGGTCCACGAAACAAATAACAAATACATGAGATGATATACTACAATGATCAGGGCGGATTCCATTGCCCGTCACAAGGTTTGATCTTTGACTCCCAGGCGTAATGCAAATAATCATGATGCATATAATTCCTCAAAGCTTACGCTAATTCCTGAAAAGCATGAAGAAAAAGTGTCAACTACGAAAACGTAGTTGGTGAGTGCATAGGTTTACAAGTAAATCTCGTTACATATCCATATCAAAATAGTTGAGAAATCCATGGTAAATCATAAAGTTCTCATTTGTCACATTTATCGTGAGAGAAAAATATATCAATTGATTAATCATTCATCATACCAAAACCATTTGGTCGTCAATACTTCAATATTGCCAAATTCAATAACTTCCAAGATTCCATATAAGGTCCAATACCCAAACCGTATGTTCAATCCACAATTTCCATCCAATATAATATCAATACCTCTTGGTCAATGGTAAGACTACCATGACATAATTTGATGAGATTGTTCTTGAGCCACTACTAAGACCGGTTATGTCCCAATAATCAAATATAATGTCCCAAATGATAAGATAATGATAAGCACATGCTGTCAATCACGTGCATAAAGATAACCAAGGGTCGTGCCATGGAGACGCCCATAAATATATAGTAGTTAGAGCACCGCGAGGCCAGACTGGCGATGAAGGTGGCCACAAAGGCAGACCAAACATCCCACCGTTACCTATAATAGTGGATGAGGGGACAAGTCCTAGTTGCGCAACCCTCTAACTACAGGCCTCAAATGAGTTAATAGTAGTGTACAGGGGACCACCGTTTGACAGTACTCAAGCTCATCATATAACATATAACACGTTGAACATACAATACAATTCCCATATCATTATCATTATTTCAAAGAATCATTTCATAAGATAAATTCATTTGAATTATCTTCTGATATATATGCTCCTTAATTTATAATTTCATGATTTATACTTTTATTTGTGTATTTTCCATTTATTTTAATGATAATTTTTAATTAATTATTTATTCGTTTTATTGATTTATTAATTAAATAATTCCTTAAAAATACTTTTAAGTGTCATAATTACCTTTATAAATTATGGATAATTTCATTTGAATTATCTTCTGATATATATGCTCCTTAATTTATAATTTCATGATTTATACTTTTATTTGTGTATTTCCATTTATTTTAATGATAATTTTTAATTAATTATTTATTCGTTTTATTGATTTATTAATTAAATAATTCCTTAAAAATACTTTTAAGTGTCATAATTACCTTTATAAATTATGGATAATTTCATTTGAATTATCTTCTGATATATATGCTCCTTAATTTATAATTTCATGATTTATACTTTTATTTGTGTATTTCCATTTATTTTAATGATAATTTTTAATTAATTATTTATTCGTTTTATTGATTTATTAATTAAATAATTCCTTAAAAATACTTTTAAGTGTCATAATTACCTTTATAAATTATGGATAATTTCATTTGAATTATCTTCTGATATATATGCTCCTTAATTTATAATTTCATGATTTATACTTTTATTTGTGTATTTTCCATTTATTTTAATGATAATTTTTAATTAATTATTTATTCGTTTTATTGATTTATTAATTAAATAATTCCTTAAAAATACTTTTAAGTGTCATAATTACCTTTATAAATTATGGATAATTTCATTTGAATTATCTTCTGATATATATGCTCCTTAATTTATAATTTCATGATTTATACTTTTATTTGTGTATTTCCATTTATTTTAATGATAATTTTTAATTAATTATTTATTCGTTTTATTGATTTATTAATTAAATAATTCCTTAAAAATACTTTTAAGTGTCATAATTACCTTTATAAATTATGGATAATTTCATTTGAATTATCTTCTGATATATATGCTCCTTAATTTATAATTTCATGATTTATACTTTTATTTGTGTATTTCCATTTATTTTAATGATAATTTTTAATTAATTATTTATTCGTTTTATTGATTTATTAATTAAATAATTCCTTAAAAATACTTTTAAGTGTCATAATTACCTTTATAAATTATGGATAATTTCATTTGAATTATCTTCTGATATATATGCTCCTTAATTTATAATTTCATGATTTATACTTTTATTTGTGTATTTCCATTTATTTTAATGATAATTTTTAATTAATTATTTATTCGTTTTATTGATTTATTAATTAAATAATTCCTTAAAAATACTTTTAAGTGTCATAATTACCTTTATAAATTATGGATAATTTCATTTGAATTATCTTCTGATATATATGCTCCTTAATTTATAATTTCATGATTTATACTTTTATTTGTGTATTTTCCATTTATTTTAATGATAATTTTTAATTAATTATTTATTCGTTTTATTGATTTATTAATTAAATAATTCCTTAAAAATACTTTTAAGTGTCATAATTACCTTTATAAATTATGGATAATTTCATTTGAATTATCTTCTGATATATATGCTCCTTAATTTATAATTTCATGATTTATACTTTTATTTGTGTATTTCCATTTATTTTAATGATAATTTTTAATTAATTATTTATTCGTTTTATTGATTTATTAATTAAATAATTCCTTAAAAATACTTTTAAGTGTCATAATTACCTTTATAAATTATGGATAATTTCATTTGAATTATCTTCTGATATATATGCTCCTTAATTTATAATTTCATGATTTATACTTTTATTTGTGTATTTCCATTTATTTTAATGATAATTTTTAATTAATTATTTTTACTCAATTATTTATCTTTAAATTATGTAACACATGCCTCTTGCCTTTTAACTATTTTTCTCCAGTAGGTTTTAGTTATTTTTATCAATGGTTAAGATGATTTAACTTCATTCTTGATTTGCATAATTTATTTATGGATTTTTATGTCTTTTAATTACTATTTAAATTCAATAATTCATGGAAATTCTTAGAAATCATCACTAAACATTTTGGTCAAAAATCTCAGGCCTTTTAGGCAACTTTTATCCATACAAAATCATATCAATTCAACCTCTCTTGTGTCTTGCTTATTTTGAGGGTTTTATGATTAAAAATCGTTTACCGAAATGGTGATTTTAGCCTCATTTCTCAAGCAATTAAAGTGCTTCAAAATGGATTTTCATCCTTATTCCATTATTTACAGAATGTTCATTATATTTTGGTGTCTTAAGTCGTGATCGTGGTGGTGGTGTGATGTGTGCAATTTAAAGCTTTCGGTTAGTGCTTATATGAACCGAATTTGTGATTTGTAGGCTTGCCTTTGCCATTTAATAACCAAGTTAAGTTTTATAACTTTCATTTGTCATATTCTCAGTAGGTTTATAATACTTTTTGTTACGAGATTGTTGGAGTTTATTAAAGTTGCAATCTAGTGACTTTTAGCTTATTTTGTTGTGAAGAACTTTTACTTGGAATTTTCTGTTTTAACCCTTATTTTCATAGAATGTTGAGTAGTCATTTTTGGTTAAGTTGAATTATTTGGACGTTGGTGATTTTTGTACAGAGACATATATGTGTCCTATATTTATGTGAATTTTTGCTAAATTTTCAGACATTGTTTACTACCTCTAAAAATTACAAAACCAAAGTTGGTCAGAAAGCTTGCTGCTGTGCGACTCAATATATTTTATAAAAGATTTCTATGATGGACATTTAAGAAAAATCTCCCAATTTTATTTTAAGTTAGGGACACTTTGAACTCAGTTCACACCAAGTTTAAACTTCTGAAACCTATTAGTTAAGGAATTAAAAATCGTCAAAGTTGACTCAACATTAAGACAAAAATCCAGTTTTGACCACTTTTGGTAAAAAAATCATATCTTTGGTTTGGTTTAGTATTTTTGAGTGATTCCAGTTGGAGGTTAATCTTAACTCTTTTAGCTACAACTTTTATTTTGAAAGTTTTGCTTGAAACGGCCCTCACATGCCCAGTTGATCCGTCCAAAGACAGAAGAATAATTCTGTCAGAAGCATTTGGGTCCAAACAACACACCAATGACCAAATCAACACTTTTCAATACCAATCTTTATAGATCTAACTTTCAACAACATAAAAACATCTTTTTAATGAAAAATCTCAGAAATATATTCTTCAAAATATACAAAAATATATAGATCTATGAAAAGGAAAATCACTTTAAAAGCTACTAATCTATAACCACACTTTTGGGTCTTAAACTTGTTGAATCCTTGGATCTTTCTCATAGATTTCGACATGCATATGCATGAGGAGAAAGATCCTATCAACTTTGCCTTCATCAAGTGTATATTACAAAGAAAACAAGAAGAAAACATAAACTTTTGATAAGACCTTTGAATATAAACATAAATAAGATAAATCTAACAAGAGATAAAGTGTTATACCCTTGAAGAACTTGGATTTGAGGAGGGAAAAGATGCAGATTTTCGTGGCCTTCTAACTCCAATAATACCCCTTTTATGACTTGTAAAATACCCTTAAACCTTATCTTAATCTAACCCTTGCTTAGTCTCATTCAACCCTTATTATTAATATGTGTTTAGATGGATTTTTCTTGCCTTCTTCTTTGTTATTTTGGGCCGAAAATGGAGAGAAAAAGGAAGAAGAGAAAGAGTTTTTGTGTGAGAGAAATGTGTGTGTTTTGTTTGTAAGAATGAAGTAAAAGAAAGTGAAGTGTGTGTGTGTGTGGGGGGGGGGGGGGGACGGCCAAGGCTATAAGTTAGGGTTTCTCCCCCCTTTTTTTTATTTTTTATTTTTATTTTAAAGGTGTATAAGTGTGTATGTATGTATAGGTTAAGTGTATATATGTGTTGTAAGGTTAATTTGTATTGATTTGTGGTGTAACTTAATTTTGTTCTACACACACACACACACACACACACACACACACACACACACACACACACACACACACACACACACACACACACACACACACACACACACACACACACACACACACACACACACACACACACACACACACACACACACACACACACACACACACACACACACACACACACACACACACACACACACACACACACACACACACACACACACACACACACACACACACACACACACACACACACACACACACACACACACACACACACACACACACACACACACACACACACACACACACACACACACACACACACACACACACACACACACACACACACACACACACACACACACACACACACACACACACACACACACACACACACACACACACACACACACACACACACACACACACACACACACACACACACACACACACACACACACACACACACACACACACACACACACACACACACACACACACACACACACACACACACACACACACACACACACACACACACACACACACACACACACACACACACACACACACACACACACACACACACACACACACACACACACACACACACACACACACACACACACACACACACACACACACACACACACACACACACACACACACACACACACACACACACACACACACACACACACACACACACACACACACACACACACACACACACACACACACACACACACACACACACACACACACACACACACACACACACACACACACACACACACACACACACACACACACACACACACACACACACACACACACACACACACACACACACACACACACACACACACACACACACACACACACACACACACACACACACACACACACACACACACACACACACACACACACACACACACACACACACACACACACACACACACACACACACACACACACACACACACACACACACACACACACACACACACACACACACACACACACACACACACACACACACACACACACACACACACACACACACACACACACACACACACACACACACACACACACACACACACACACACACACACACACACACACACACACACACACACACACACACACACACACACACACACACACACACACACACACACACACACACACACACACACACACACACACACACACACACACACACACACACACACACACACACACACACACACACACACACACACACACACACACACACACACACACACACACACACACACACACACACACACACACACACACACACACACACACACACACACACACACACACACACACACACACACACACACACACACACACACACACACACACACACACACACACACACACACACACACACACACACACACACACACACACACACACACACACACACACACACACACACACACACACACACACACACACACACACACACACACACACACACACACACACACACACACACACACACACACACACACACACACACACACACACACACACACACACACACACACACACACACACACACACACACACACACACACACACACACACACACACACACACACACACACACACACACACACACACACACACACACACACACACACACACACACACACACACACACACACACACACACACACACACACACACACACACACACACACACACACACACACACACACACACACACACACACACACACACACACACACACACATACACACACACACACACACACACACACACACACACACACACACACACACACACACACACACACACACACACACACACACACACACACACACACACACAATCTGACTCTCTCTCTCCCCCGCTTTTCCGGCAACGGGATCTTGAACCACCGCCATATGTGATTTACAT
>CM067174.1:11073975-11107577 GCA_034093135.1 Erigeron breviscapus | reverse complement strand
GCATGTTTTCTTCCATAGTCCGTATGAACCACGGTAGAGAACTGGAGGTCTTGTATCAGAACCTAATGCCAAAGCTTCACGAGAAGCCATTTGAGATTGATTTGATTTGGAAAATTTGAATTGAATTTAAAAGTGGAAAATGAAACGGTCTTGGTAAGGTTATGATATGAAACGATCTTGATTTAACAAGGGAATGAAACGATCTTGATTTAAGTATGAAATGAAACGGTCTAGTTTAACCAGGTGAATGAAACGATCTTGATTTGCAAGGAAATTGAAACGATCTTGATTGAAACATCTTGGAGATCTTTGAAATTTGGTTAAGTATAAGAAGAGAAACGGTCTTGAAAAACAGAATGTGAAACGATCTTTGAGAAGATCGTCTTGGAACTCTTGAAGAAAAATTTGGTTAAGTATGAAAGTTGAAACGGTCTTGAAAAACAGAATGTGAAACGATCTTTGAGAAGATCGTCTTGGAACTCTTGAAGAAAAATTTGGTTAAGTATGAAATGAAACGGTCTTGAAGACTGGGACGATCTTGAATGAGGATCGTCTTGGAAAATTTGTGAAATTTTGGCTAAGTATCAAACATGAAACGGTTTAGTTGAAGATCGTCTTAGGTGAAACGATCTTGGTTTAAGTTCGTTCTGGGTAAAAAAAATGAGACGATCTTGGTATAAGATCGTCTTGATTTCTTTCACAAAACTTTCAAGTGTATGAAATGACCAAACCAATCCTTTTGGATTAGTTAGCCAGAATCAACACTTCCACAACACACTTTTTGCTAAAACGATCTTGTTAGGATCGTCTTAACCAACCAATACTCAAAGAACTAAAACGATCTTAGGCAGATCGTCTTGTTCATCTTCTTCAACTGAACACTTTTTCCAGAAAACTCCATTATCAACTTTTTAAAACTTAGATTTCTTATGAATTACTAGGAGTTAGATCACGAAATCACTTTCAAACTGTTTCAATTCACGTCCGAAACACGATTATGAACAAAATTCAACCTAAAACACAACAGATTCAAATCCCTGAAATTACGCGCCAAAACTCAAAATTCAATCTCGAGATATAGATTGAATTGGAACTTGAAAATTGACAGGATTATGTTATCAATAGCCACGAATCTATTGATGAACAAACAATTGTGATTTTATGAGATTTGATGTGTGAATTTTGAAAAACCAGTAGGTGAGAAATTTCGAACAGAATTTGAGATTTAGCTTGATTTTGATGAAATTGTGATTGAATTCAGTTATGGATCGTCATCAGATTGATGTTTCTCTCTGATACCACTTGTTATAACACGATTTAAGCTCTGAATTCGATCTAACAATGGCGGTTGGTTAGTGTGTGTTCTTGGTGTGTGTGTGTGTGTTTTGAGAGAGAAAGATCGTATCAACTGAATGCTTGGAATTAATGTGTGTGAAAATGAAAGGATATTTCTGTTCTTGTTATGATCTTGTTATGATTTCTAAGGTGTGAGGGCTATTTATAGTCTAACAATACAATTTTGCCAATTATCACAATTAGCCCCTCAACCTTAGAAATCATCTATCTATGACTTAACAACAAGAATGTCTTCTAACCTTTATTACAATTTATCACTATTTTTGGATTTCTAACATTAGGGTCAGAACCTTTATTGAATAATTGGTCAACCATCTTTGCAGATCAAAGGTTAATAAATTAATATAATTAAACCTTGCTGCTCTGATACCAATTGTGAGTCCCAAATATAGATGGTTAAAACCCGACTGGCAAGTAATTCTAACTGGAAGATGACCAGTTCAGAATACGATCCAGATAAGGATAAACAATAAAGTAAAGGTACTGAAAGTAAATGCAAGAAACAATAAGTGCTGAAACTATATAAATAATATGTATATTTCACGTATGTAGCATTGAGACACGATGTATGTTAGGACCAGTTCACCTGGAACTGGCCAGTCACCAGTTCATACTGACCAGTCACCAGTTGCATCTGGTGACCCAGTGAAACTGGTGACCAAGATGATTTGTCGAGAAATATATTGAAGTCCAGTTGCACCGTACAGTCAACGCAACTGAAGACTTCCTCCAGTTGAGAACTGACCAAGTTGAAGAAGCATTCCAGTTGAAGTCAAAGACAACAAATGGAAGAAAGAGAATGGCAATGGCAGCGAAGCCCAGTTGGCATTCTAGTCAGTTACAAACTGGAGACCATCAGTGGAAAGCCCTTACAAAGCTTTACACTGATTACGAGGAATTGACTTGTATGCTTTATGTACCTTTACCCAGATAATAAGCCTTATCTTATTATTTAAGTATTAAAAGGTACATAAAGGTGGTTATGAAAAGTCACTTTAACATGCGACTTTACACTTCTTTTTAAGGAATTAAATGTTATTCCTTAAATGCTCCCAACCACATTTGTACGGCTAAAGTTAACATCCCAATGTTAACTTTGCCTATAAATACAAGTCATTGCACAACCAAGAATTTAAGTATTCGAACTCACAAGATAAATACTTCACACTTTGCAAACCTGCAATATTCTTGGTGAACTTGTGCAATATTCTCTCAATCGCTAAAAGGAACATTTCACTACTTTAAGTGTTTCGATTGTTGAAGAGAAATTCCGAGTATAGATCAATTGTATTTCATAGGTTGTTAGATATTTACATTCGTGTATTATCTTGGTTCCGCATCAACCTTGTAATTTGTTTAATATCAATAAATAAATTACACATTGAAAACTACATATTGTCTCATCAAGATTGTTTACAAGTTATTTGTATTATTGCATTGTTCTTTACTTATTGTCTTTATATAAGTAATCTATCTAGAACTTGGTATATACCTCTGCAACTGGTCGTCTCCAGTTTAGCAAGTATATTGCAAAGTAACTCCACCATCGACATAGAGGTGTCTTCAGTAGTACCATCTAACAAGTTGGGACTTACAAGTGGTATCAGAGCAGAAGGCTAATAAACTTGCCTAGATCTGCTAAGATGAACACTACTGAAGGTGGAGATGGTTCTGGTTCAGGTGAAAACCCATCGAACACTAATGCACAACCTTTTCAAAATGTTAACACCAACCCTCCTCCTCCTACTGCCCCAAACCATGTCCATGTACATTACTCTAACACTCCTGTTCCAAAATTTGATGGAAACAGTGAGACATTCGGTACATGGAAGGCTAGAATGCTTTTGCATTTTGGTGGGATTGAAAGGTATATGTTGAAAATCCTTAAGGATGGACCATATATACCCATGTCCCTTGGGGTTAGTCCTCTTCTTGATCCAACTGGAAGAAGAGGTTCTAGGGAAAAGCCAGAAGACCATTGGTCTGATGAGGATCGCAGACTGGTGGACTTGGACACCAGACTGAAAAACATGATCCTTGGGGCTGTCCCTGAAGACCTAATTCCAACACTTGTGTTGTTTCCCAGTGCCAAGTCTATGTGGGATGAATTAGTGATTCAATTTGAAGGAGGTGATGACACAATTGTCACCAGAAAAGTTGCTTTGAACAAGAAGTATGAATCCTTCTTGCCTTGCCCAATGAAAGTCTAACTGGTACATACACCAGATTTTCTAGCCTCATCAATCAGTTGAGAGGTTTGGGTGTAGAGAAGGATAAGGATATTCTTCTTGAGAAGTTTTGTGATATTCTTCCTTCCAAATGGGAAAACATGGTTCTTGTCTTGAGACAAGGTAAAACCTTGCACACTCATACTCTTGCATCGCTCTATGGAGCCTTCAGATTCACTGAAGATAATAATGCCGCAAGACTTGTGACTGAGCAAGATGCCATGAACCATGCCCAGAGTTCCAAGGTTGCTAATGCAATTGAGCGACCTTGTGCTGCTTTAATGTCTGCTGAGAGTGTCCAGGTACACTCGATGAAGGAGATGTTGAACAGTTTCTTAAACTCTGGACTGACCACTGAAAACAGTGATGGCTGTAATGAAACTGACGATGATGATCTGGTCGCCATGATTGCTAAAACCTTTAATAGGTTTAAGCATAAATCCAAAAGATTTAATGGCCCCAACAATGCTTCCAGCTCCAGCTCTCTGGATAAGACCAATCTTACATGCTATAAGTGTGGCAAGAAAGGTCATTTTATGAAGGAATGCAGATCTAGTCAGTTGAACAACCAAACTGGCCCCTCTGTCCCTAATTTCAATCGGCCTGATGATAGCTACAAAGCCAAATACAAAAAGCTTAAGGCCCAGATTGCCCTCCTGTCCATGGAAAAGAAAAAGGATCAGTGCTTAATGGCACAAACTGAGGGAAAATGGGAGTACTCTGATGACTCATCTGATGATGAAGAAGAGGAAAGGGACATGTGTTTCATGGCCTTGGAAGATCAACAACAGCAGCATGTGGTGAAAGATGATGTCATCTCTGGAAGATGGGTGGACATCATACTGAAAAAGGTATGTGACTATGATAACCAGGTTGACCCTGAACTAAAACTGGACCTGGCTGAATCATTAAGTGGTGATTTGGCATTTGTGGAAACTGTTAGAGCTGATAGTGAAAGATATCTTGACACTATCTTAATTGAACTGAACAATGTTAAACCACAACTAAATGATTTGCAAAGTGTCCAGTTGGCTCTCAAGGAGTCAGTTTTAAAGATTGAGGCTTTAGAACTTGATAATCAAAAACTATCTTATGATTTTGAAAAGGCTCAAAAGATTATCAAGTCATGGGTAAAAGCATCTGGCAAAAACTACGATGCATTTTCAAGAACTATCGATGCCCAGAAAAATGCATGGAAATCTGAAGATCTGGAGATGGCAGCTCTTATACCAGATCTTCATGCATTGCCTCCAGCTCTCCAGGTTGAAACACCTTATGATCAACCTGAAGCTGCTGAAACTGAAACCAATGAGACCACCCCCTTTGAGGTTAAAACTGGAGCCAAACAGGCTAAAGCTTCAGTCAAAAAGGCCACTGGTAACAAGCCTTTACCTCAAAAGTCTAAGGAGCCCAAGACCCGACAGACTAAAGCACCAGTTGAACCAAAGTCCAAGGTTCAACTGCCTGATCAAAATAATATTTTGGTTAATCTGGAAAGACAACTCCAACTTTTGTCTCGGCAGGTTCAGAGTTGTACTGCCCGGATTAACAATCTGGAAGGAGGTTTATCACCTCCAGTTTTCAAACAAAATATTAAGTCACTCCCTTCTGTACCTAAACTAAAGAATGTTCCTTCTGGAACAAAATCTGGTAAAATTAAAGGGAGTAAGTATCAAATACCAATTGTTTTTACTCCTGCACCTGGAGCTGGTGATAATGCTCCAGATGTAGCCTCCAGTTCAACACCTCAACAATCAACTGTGGCTTCTGTAGAGAAGTCCAGTGGACCCATCAAGAAAAGATGGGTTCACAAAAAGAACTAATGATTTTTGTATGTGTGTAGGGCGATCGAAAGAAGAATATCTGGTATCTGGACAGCGCTGCTGGCCGGACTATGACCGGATGTAAGCCCCTACTGGAAGAGTTCACTGTCCAAGATGGACCGACAGTGACTTTTGGTAACGATCAATCTGGAAAGACTGAAGGATATGGTGTGCTCAATAATGGACAAGTCGAATTCAAAAGAGTTGCATTTGTGAATGGTTTGAAATATAACTTGATCAGTGTAAGCCAACTTTGCGATGATGGCTTCAGAGTATTGTTCGATATTGCACAAGGCACCATATTTAACAAGGATTGGAAAGTGGTGATGATTGCACCAAGAAAAGGGAATGTGTACATCATGGATATGGAACCAGCTCCAAAAGAGCAATGTTTCTATACCAAGCTGATGAGGACACCAACTGGCTATGGCATAAAAGGTTATCCCACCTTAACTTCAAAAATATTAACAAGTTGTCTCGCAAACAACTGGTTGATGGGATACCCCAGATTTCCTTCAATAAGGAAAAGCCATGTCCAGGGTGTGAGATGGGTAAGCAGAAGAGAGCCAGTTTTAAAACTAGGCAAAATTTTAGCATCACTGAACCTCTTCACATGCTTCATATGGATCTTTTTGGTCCAGTGAATGTTCAAACTAGAGCTGGAAAGAAATACACTCTATTTGTGGTTGATGAATTCACCAGATATTGCTGGGTGGTATTCATCAGATCCAAAAGTGATGCACCTGCTGAAATCATCTCTCTTATCAAAAGAATTGAGCTCAAGTACACTCGAAAAGTTTGTCAGTTGCGAAGTGATAATGGTACTGAATTCCAAAATAAGGTACTTGAAACATTTTGCACTGACACTGGCATCTCTCAAAACTTCTCATCAGTTCACTCTCCAGAGCAAAATGGAGTTGTGGAAAGAAAGAATCGTACACTGATAGAAGCGGCCAGAAGCATGCTATCTGAATCTGGTCTTCCCACCAGTTTTTGGGCTGAGGCAGTTGCAACTGCTTGTCACACCCAAAACCGGTCAGTCTACATCAAGAGACATAAGAAGACTGCCTACGAAGTACTCAGGAATCGAAAACCAAATATTGGATATTTCCATGTATTTGGTTGTCCAGTTTATATACTGAACGATTCCAGTCAGCTTGGAAAGTTTGATGCAAAAGCTGATGAAGGGGTATTTTTAGGCTATTCAGATATTCGAAAGGCCTTTAGAGTTTATAATTATAGACTCCAAAAGGTGCATGAGACAATTCATGTCACATTCGATGAATCAACTGAAGCAATCAACAAGAGACCAAGCCTTGATATTTCTCCAGTCATTCCAATCAACTTTGGTGAAACTGACCAAGTTCATCAGTCAGTTGTTTCACCAGAAGATGCTTCCAGTTACAACAAACTGGAACCAGTCAAGAAGAAGAAAAGCACCAGTGACACATCATTTTATCCCTCCATCAATTTTAACTTACCACAAGAATTGGTGATTGGATCAGATGTACGTGCCACTCCAATATCAGCACCAGTTCAAGCACCTACTTCTCCAGTTACTCATGAAATACCTTCAACTGAGGAATTTCATGATGCTAATCGAGACCTCATTGACTCTGATGAGGATGTAGAAGTTGTTTGGACTGATCCTTCTCCAGATGCTGCTGCAACTGAAGAAGATCTCCAGGTGACTTGCACTGATATTGTAGTTCACCAGCCTAGTCAATACACTAGATGGACTCGAGCCCACCCAATTGAACAGATTGTGGGTGATCCAACTAGTGGGGTTCAGACTAGAAGAGCCACCAGTGAGCAATGCTTAAACGTCACCTTCTTATCTTTAATTGAACCAAAGAAGATTGACGAGGCTATGGCAGACCCAAGCTGGGTGGAAGCTATGCAAGAAGAGCTCCTCCAGTTTGAAAGGAACAATGTTTGGGAGCTTGTTCCTTGTCCACCAGGGTTAAAGAAAGAACCTATTGGTACCAGATGGGTCTACCGAAACAAAATTGATGAAGATGGCCATGTTGTAAGAAACAAGGCCAGACTAGTTGCCCAGGGTTATTGTCAAGCAGAGGGCGTTGACTTTGATGAAACTTTTGCTCCAGTTGCAAGACTTGAAGCCATAAGAATATTCTTGGCTTATGCAGCCCATCTGCAGTTCAAGGTCTTCCAGATGGATGTCAAAAGTGCGTTCCTTAATGGAACATTGGAAGAAGAAGTTTATGTTAAGCAGACTCCAGGTTTCATCGATGAGAAGCATCCTCATTGGGTTTATAGACTGAACAAAGCATTGTATGGTCTAAGACAAGCCCCAAGAGCCTGGTATGATACTTTAACTAAACATCTTCTTAAAAATGGCTTTCAAAGAGGTGCAATAGATAATACCTTGTTTATCTTGAAAGAAAGAGGTAATATCTTATTGGTACAAATTTATGTTGATGACATTATTTTTGGTTCAACTGATGATGCAATGTGTAAAAAGTTTTCTAAAATCATGTCATCTGAGTATGAGATGAGTTTAATGGGTGAATTAACATTTTTCTTAGATCTTCAGATTAAGCAAACTGAAAATGGAATTTTCATAAACCAAGGAAAATATGTCAGAGATTTGTTAAGAAAATACAAATATGATTCAATCCCATCGAAAAACACACCTATTGCAGCACCATTGAATTTGGACTCTGACCCAACTGGCAAACCAGTTAACATAACTGACTATAGAGGTATGGTTGGTTCACTGATGTACTTAACTGCCAGTCGACCAGATATAATGTTTGCAACATGTTTATGTGCCAGGTTTCAGGCTAACCCTAAAGAATCACATTTGCACGCTGTAAAGCGTATCTTTAGATACCTGAAAGGGTGTCCTAATCTTGGTCTTTGGTACCCCAAAGGCTCAGGATTAGATCTAATGGGTTATTCAGATTCTGATCATGCAGGTTGTAAGATTGATAGAAAATCCACAACTGGTGGTTGTCATTTCCTTGGAGGAAAACTGGTAAGTTGGACCAGCAAGAAGCAGACTTCAGTCTCTATGTCCACTGCCGAGGCAGAGTACATTTCTGCGGCCAGTTGTTGTGCCCAGATTCTCTGGATCAAGAACCAGTTACTAGATTATGGTCAAAAGTTTACAAGGACCCCAATCTTTTGTGACAACACCAGTGCAATTGCTATTTCTCACAACCCAGTGATGCACTCCAAAACAAAGCATATTGATATCAGGTATCATTTCATTCGAGATCATGTTATGAAAGGTGATATTGAAATTCATTTCATCCCCACTGACAAACAGTTAGCTGATGTTTTTACAAACCTCTCGATGAGAAAACCTTTAAACATCTCATCAGCGAACTGGGAAACCAGTTAACATAACTGACTATAGAGGTATGGTTGGTTCACTGATGTACTTAACTGCCAGTCGACCAGATATAATGTTTGCAACATGTTTATGTGCCAGGTTTCAGGATAACCCTAAAGAATCACATTTGCACGCTGTAAAGCGTATCTTTAGATACCTGAAAGGGTGTCCTAATCTTGGTCTTTGGTACCCCAAAGGCTCAGGATTAGATCTAATGGGTTATTCAGATTCTGATCATGCAGGTTGTAAGATTGATAGAAAATCCACAACTGGTGGTTGTCATTTCCTTGGAGGAAAACTGGTAAGTTGGACCAGCAAGAAGCAGACTTCAGTCTCTATGTCCACTGCCGAGGCAGAGTACATTTCTGCGGCCAGTTGTTGTGCCCAGATTCTCTGGATCAAGAACCAGTTACTAGATTATGGTCAAAAGTTTACAAGGACCCCAATCTTTTGTGACAACACCAGTGCAATTGCTATTTCTCACAACCCAGTGATGCACTCCAAAACAAAGCATATTGATATCAGGTATCATTTCATTCGAGATCATGTTATGAAAGGTGATATTGAAATTCATTTCATCCCCACTGACAAACAGTTAGCTGATGTTTTTACAAAACCTCTCGATGAGAAAACCTTTAAACATCTCATCAGCGAACTGGGAATGTTAAATCCTTAACTAGAGCTTTCTTTGTTATTGAACGCGTCAGTGACACTGATGAAGTTCTCCAGTTGAGGAGGTCCAGATCATCTTTGCTAGCCAGGCTATCGAACGCCTTTGTGATACTATCTTGGCACTAATTGATATCTGGATCATCATTTTAGGGGGAAAGACTCAAAATAATTTTCTGACTAAAATTCGTTTTTGTTTGAAAATGCGACTGGAGAACTCTCCAGTTGGAAACTGGTACTGGACTGATCCTCCAGTGACCAGGTTCAGTCTTTGTCTAATTTTTCATAACGTTAGAGATACATGGTCAATATTTATGCCACGTAAATGTACTTGAGTGTTTTAAACCACTTGATATGGTCATGTGACGTATTTTGGTAAATGACAACTGTTCTTATTGGGAAAATAAAAGAAAGTGGGAAAGTGGGTAAATTAAGCCGTCGTAGCATTTAATGCTAACACGGGTAATTATGTTTTTATTTCAAAACTCAAAAAAAATATCTTCAAAATTGATTTGGTTTAATAAAATATAATTTTTGGTTTTACATTGGGATCTTGAATTCCATATAAATACCCTTATTTACTTCAAAACTCATTTACTCTCTTTTCATTCTCTTCATTTACTCTCCAATCATTCACAATTGCTTCATTTCTCTCTCTGCTTCTTAAATCAAAAACCCTAATACCCAAACTTTCAATTTCATATCAAATGGCACCAAAATCTTCAAGGAGTAGGGATGTCAATCTTCTTACTGTTCCTTATGATCCATCTGGAAATGTGCAAAGAGCCGATGGTGCCCCTCAAAATCCCAAAGTGATTAAACTCAATCCAAACAATCCCATGGCTAGTTTGCAAGGGGTTCAAACTCCTGATACTCTTATTGGAAAAATCCAAAAATTCCTTCGGGAATCTCCCATCAGTGAGTGTTTTACCCTAAACCCACGCAAGTTATTTCATGATTACTTGTGTGAGTTCTGGTACACTGCCACACTTTCTGACGACTGTTCATCTATCACCTTCACTCTTAAAGATGGGTCAGTCAAGTGTACCATAAATGTTGAAACGTTGAGGGATGCTTTGCACCTCAACTACTGGAGACAGGGTGAGACTCCAGTTCAGATATCCCAAAACATTAATTTTCGCCAGGTGCTCCTCGATATGGGGAATAAGGAGTTCTTAGAGCATGGGGTGTTAAAAACAAAAGGTGCGATGACGATGAAGGGCCTCTCACCATCCTGGAGGTACTTCTTCATCCACCTTGTTGAAAGCATGGGTGGGAGCTCTGGTGGTTTGGACCAGATTAACTCCACACAAGCAGAGTTGGCATACTGCTTGTAGAACGGACTCAGAGTGGATTTCGCTGATATTTTATTTAGGAGCCTGGTACAGAAATTGAAGGGCTCAAGGGGACCATGTATCCCCTTCTCCAGGTTCTTATCACTCTGTTTTCTTCATATTCTGGGCAGTGATGAATACAAAAATACTTTATCACTTTACACTGTCCCAGAAATGTTGAGAAATCTGGACTCCTTTTCTTCTATACCTGGGGAGGTCCAGATTCCTCTGAGAATGTTGCTGGCATTCTCTAAAACCGGTGCACCAATCCAAGGTGAGCCGGAAAGACAACTGGGCGGGCCTCAAAACAATGAGGGACCCACCAGTTCGTCTACTGGAATTATAACTGAGGCACAACCCATCCGCCAGTTTAACCCTTCCAGTTCCAGCGTGTCAGTCCCTCCCACTGTCACTGGAGACCTCCCAACAGGTCTCCAGGGTGTTCCAAAGGCAACCAGGTCACACCGTCGTCGTCTTAGGAACTTGTCAGAACTTGCCACTGACACTAGTAACCCAACCTGCCCTCCAGTTTCCTCCCAACAGGAAACTGGAGATAGTCAAATGGGAAACTTACAAGCAGCCACTCTCGCAATTTCTGTAGGAGAGGGTGGTGAAGATATTACTGGGATAACCCAACCCAGAGTAGAGTCCGTGTCAGTACAAAACTTGCAGCGCCAAATTTCTGACACTCTTGCACGAACTGACGAAGTCTCTGGCCAGTCACAGCTGGAGACTGAGGTTCCAAACTCTACGGCCTATGATATTACGACTGAGGATAGAGCAGTTGTAGTTGAGGCACAAGTGACCTCTATTCTTGGAGAAGTTGCCACGGTAACTAATCCACCAACTGATGAAACCATCCAGGAAACTGGAACTGGTCATCAGGAGACTGAACTTGATATTCAGCCATCCCTATCATTTATGAATCTAGGCATGAATGAGGATGAGTTCCATCTTGAATCTTCGGATTCGGAAGGAACACAAGATGATCAGGAAATGGTTGATGCATCTGTACATGATCAACTCCCTTCATTTTCTGATCAACCCCTAGAACCACAAGTTTCAGTTTCATATACAGATATGCTCACCAGAACTTCCCCACAAAGAACTCCATCACTAATATCAACTCTTTTTGTGCCTAGAGATAGGCACACCTCCCTACCGCCGCCGTTGGTCACACCTGAGCATTCTCAGCCTGACCAACACATTGAAATTCCTCAGCGTTCTTTTTCTTTACCAACTCTAAGTTCTTCTGCTACTGTAACAACTGGAGAGGCTTCCATTGTTTTGCCCCCTCCAGTTGCTCCAGTGCAACCTGCTACTGGTCCAGTGACACCTTCTCCTCTGTCACTGGACACTCAATTTTGTCAACTTCATCAATTAATAGACTGGTAACTGAGGTGGATAACTTGAAAAAGAAGGATGCTGAAGTGAAGGAACAAGTGGTTAAGGGTTTAGATGAAGACTCAAAGCTGTTGAAAGACTTGAAGACTGGTCAGGACCGAACTGCAGCAAATGTCTTGACCCAGTCTCAAGAAATTAACCACTTGTGGAGATCCTTCCGAATGATTTGCACAGTTTTTAGGGAATGCAAGGATATGCAATCGTGGCAGCCTCTAGCCCGTTTGCCCTCCAGTAATGAAGATTGGGCAGCTATTCGTGCAGGTCTAGATGCTGCCAAGGGGGAAAGGGAAAGAAGGAATATCCTTGCACCTGCACCTAGACTGCCAGGTCCAGTAAGTGCAAGACAGTTAGTTGAAAGGACTGTTGTTGGTACTGATGATGATGACCAGCAAGTAATTGAAACATTTGATGATGTTGGTCATGGGGGGAATAAAGGAAAGGAAGTTATGCTGGCCACTGATGAACAAGCAAAAACAACTGGTACTGAGGCCAGTGTGTTAGAAACTGGTAACATTGATCAGCTTCCTCCAGTGTCAGATGATGTTAGTAGGAAACTGGCAAGACTTGGGGACGCAATCAAGGAGAGAAAGAAACAGATGAGGGTCAATCAAGTAAATGATAGAAAAACTTTAGCCCCAACTCTACTTGATATAAGTGATGCGCGTCTCCTGGGCATGACACTTGCAGAATATGCCAAAGTCAAAGCTGACCCCAGAATTATCAATGCCTTAAAAGAACAGCTAGAGGTTGAGCTTGACAAACATTATAAGGAGGATGAGGCTGAATATGATGCCAGATGTCTAAACATCACAGTGGAGAAGGCCAAGGAAGTGAGAACTGAAGGGATTCTCAAAAGAACTGAGCATGTAAAGAAGGTGGTCAAACAAGTGTTGAATCCACCCAAGTCCAGAGGAAAACCTAAGCAACTGCCAAGAGATGCAGACCTTAGAACCTGGGTGGAAACAACTGAACCTTCAAGTGAAGATATCAAAGCTGCAGTGCACAAAATGAGCACTGGCCAAATCAAACTGGCCAATGAATCTGAAGCTCGAGAATATTTATCTGAAGTGCAACAGCGGAGATATAACCCTGGTAAGATTACTGATGTGAAAGTTTCAATCAAACCAGGTACCAAACACTTCACTGTTGAGGTTCAACACTTTAATGGACCCATGAGGCAAACTGAGAATCCTGATGTAACTCAATATGGTTATTCTGAGCTGGTGGAGATGTTAAACTTGTTGGGGGCTAGGCAACATATAAACAAGGTTGAAAAGGGTTGGATGTTTGTTCTTCAAAGTCTGCTCAAGTTCAAGGAAAATGTAGAAGAGAGACTAAACGTTGATCCAGAAGACAAACAGCCCATTTCTTCGGTTGCCAAGAGAAGGAGAACTGGCGAAGGGCCATCTGTTTAAGTTCTTCTTCAGTTTATCTTCTTGTAGTTTGTTTTACATTCTGTAACTTGTGTAAATTTCATTCCTTGTATAAATGAAGTTACCAGTTTGTAACCACAAGGTAGATAATAGATTAAAATCTAACAAACCTAAAAGAAAAACCTAAGGTATTTACTGATCTATAAAAATACCTTAGAAACTTAGATAGAATTTAATCAAACAAGCCTTTCCAGTTCACACTTGTATAAATACAAGAACTAGAAAGACTTAGCAATATTTCTAGACAAATAGGGGGAATTTGTTAGGACCAGTTCACCTGGAACTGGCCAGTCACCAGTTCACACTGACCAGTCACCAGTTGCATCTGGTGACCCAGTGAAACTGGTGACCAAGATGATTTGTCGAGAAATATATTGAAGTCCAGTTGCACCGTACAGTCAACGCAACTGAAGACTTCCTCCAGTTGAGAACTGACCAAGTTGAAGAAGCATTCCAGTTGAAGTCAAAGACAACAAATGGAAGAAAGAGAATGGCAATGGCAGCGAAGCCCAGTTGGCATTCTAGTCAGTTACAAAGTGGAGACCATCAGTGGAAAGCCCTTACAAAGCTTTACACTGATTACGAGGAATTGACTTGTATGCTTTATGTACCTTTACCCGGATAATAAGCCTTATCTTATTATTTAAGTATTAAAAGGTACATAAAGGTGGTTATGAAAAGTCACTTTAACATGCGACTTTACACTGCTTTTTAAGGAATTAAATGTTATTCCTTAAATGCTCCCAACCACATTTGTACGGCTAAAGTTAACATCCCAATGTTAACTTTGCCTATAAATACAAGTCATTGCACAACCAAGAATTTAAGTATTCGAACTCACAAGATAAATACTTCACACTTTGCAAACCTGCAATATTCTTGGTGAACTTATGCAATATTCTCTCAATCGCTAAAAGGAACATTTCACTACTTTAAGTGTTTCGATTGTTGAAGAGAAATTCCGAGTATAGATCAATTGTATTTCATAGGTTGTTAGGATATTTACATTCGTGTATTATCTTGGTTCCGCATCAACCTTGTAATTTGTTTAATATCAATAAATAAATTACACATTGAAAACTACATATTGTCTCATCAAGATTGTTTACAAGTTATTTGTATTATTGCATTGTTCTTTACTTATTGTCTTTTATATAAGTAATCTATCTAGAACTTGGTATATACCTCTGCAACTGGTCGTCTCCAGTTCAGCAAGTATATTGCAAAGTAACTCCACCATCGACATAGAGGTGTCTTCAGTAGTACCATCTAACAAGTTGGGACTTACAATGTACCTTTTCAATGTATTTGATTTATGATATAAACAAATACAAAGGTTGTTGCGGAACAAAGATAAACACCCAAGTGTAAATATCTAAACAACCTAGAAATACAAGTGATCTAATAACTTGGAAATACTCGTAAGGATTACTTAGTGTATATCTCACAAGTTGCAATGCTAAGGTTTCAAGCTTTTTGCAAGTTGTGAGAAGACTTATATTTATAGACCAAGTCCATGATGACGTGGACCAGATCGTACAAATATGGTTGTTAGCATTTAAGGAATTAAAGCTAATTCCTTACATGTGTACTTTTAAGGTTAAGTATATAAGTCAATTGATGTGACTTATCATACTTTATTCCCAACCTTTACTTTACCTTGTACTTTTATTAATAGTTAAATCTATTAACTGGGTAAAGGTATGTAAAGTAAAAAGTCTTCCTCGTAATCAGTGTAAAAGTGTGTAAGTACTTTTACACTGAGATGCTTCAGTCTTCGATCAGGTAGAATCAACTTCTGAGCTCCACATCTGAGCTTGATTCTCTTTCTTCAGACTTTAGTCTTTGACTTCATTCTGAACGGGATTCTGATACGTTGATCTGAACTGAAGTGAAGCTTCAGTGAACTAATTCTGAACGACTTCAGAATTCTGTACAAGTATTCTTCACTGAGCTTCAGCTATTTCTGAACAAATTATACTTGGTCGATTTTTGACCTATTAGATAGTTTTCATTGGTTGATCATTTGTCTACAGATTGTGTTCTTGTTTGACAAATCAAATTTGATTATGTATAGGTTTCATGATATGGACTCAATTGTTTTTCTAAATGTATGCATAAAATCAAATTTGATTTTGTATAGGTTTCTTGATATGGACTCTATTTGTTTTTCTAAATGTATGCATAAAATCAAATTTGATTTTGTATAACTTGTTAACAATGTCCGTATCAAATCAAATTTGATTTTGTTTAGGTTTCATGATATGGACTCTATTTGTTTTTCTAAATGTATGCATAAAATCAAATATGATTTTGTATAGCTTTTTGACACTATATGCATAAAATCAAATTTGATTTTGTAAATGTTTATTGATATGGACTCCATTTGTTTTTTTAAATGTATGCATAAAATCAAATATGATTTTGTGTAGCTTTTTGAATTTGTAAGTATAAAATCAAATTTATGTTGTAGGGGAGGGACGTTCAAAATCAAATTTGATTCGGAGGGGGAATCATGACAACGGGGCCTTCGGCCACCGCTCTAGGGTTTAGGGTTTGACGGGGAGGGACGCATTCTAAAACCCTAAAAAGGGTGAGGGTTCCCACTCTAGGGTTTAGGGTTTGAAGGTCTAGGGTTAGCCGATAGCGGGATGTAGTAGGGGAGGGACGTGCAAAATCAAATTTGATTTGGAGGGGGAATCATGACAACGGGGCCTTCGGCCACCGCTCTAGGGTTTAGGGTTTGAAGCCCGAGGGTTAGGCTAACCCTCGGGCTTCAAACCCTAAACCCTAGAGCTTGTTATCGTCAGGGAGGGACGCATTCTAAAACCCTAAAAAGGGCACCCTTTCGGGGGGAAGGACGCATTCTAAAACCCTAAAAAGGGTGAGGGTTCCCACTCTAGGGTTTAGGGTTTGAAGGCCGAGAGTTAGCCTATCGGCTAACCCTTGACCTTCAAACCCTAAACCCTAGTGCTTGTTATCTTCAGGGAGGGACGCATTATAAAACCCTAAAATCAAATTTGATTTTATATAGGTTTCTTGATATGGACTCCAATTATTTTTCTAAATGTATGCATAAAATCAAATTTGATTTTGTATAGGTTTCTTGATATGGACTCTATTTGTTTTTCTAAATGTATGCATAAAATCAATTTTCAATAGCTTTTTCAAACTATACAAATAAAATCAAATTTGATTTTGTATAGGTTTCTTGATATAGACTCTATTTGTTTTTCTAAATGTATGCATAAAATCAAATTTGATTTTGTATACTTTTTGACACTGTACGTATCAAATCAAATTTGATTTTCTTAAATCAGTCTATTATAACCATTCTTAACAACACATACTTCATTCAAAGTTAGCAAAGCAATTTCAAGATAAAGAACAAAATGAGACATTTCATAAGTTACCAAAGGTGATTCATGAAAACTTTCTACACAACACATACTTCATTCAAAGTTACCAAAGCTTCCAAACACTTTCTACACAAGACACAATCTTCATTTCTTTTCAGCTTGACTTTTAGATTTTAATTCATGAAAAACCTTTCTTATCTTTCTCACACTTGAAAACTTTGATTTAATACTAAATCAAATTTGATTGAGGACAAAATCACATATCACATATTTTGCATATTATTCAATTCCATATAAAATCAAATTTGATTGAATACAAAATAATACAAATTTGCAAATTTGGTACTAAATCAATTTTGATTTAGTACAGAATCACATATAACATGTATCAGATATTTCTTCGATTCTAATAAAATCAAATTTGATTGAAAACGAAATAATACACATTTCAAAATTTGGATTCAATACATAATCAAATTTGATTGAATACAGTATCACATATCACATGTTTTGCATATTCTTCAATTCCATATACAATCAAATTTGATTGAATACAGAATAATACAAATTTGAAAATTTTGATTTAATACTAAATCAAATTTGATTTTATTCATACATTTACTTAATGAAGTTTA
This sequence comes from Erigeron breviscapus, assembly GCA_034093135.1. Classification (NCBI taxonomy): domain Eukaryota; kingdom Viridiplantae; phylum Streptophyta; class Magnoliopsida; order Asterales; family Asteraceae; genus Erigeron; species Erigeron breviscapus. The sequence continues at coordinate 11,089,975 of CM067174.1, read as the reverse complement.
TATCAACAAACCTTTACACAATCAAATTTGATTGTATACATATAGTTTCAAAAAGCTACACAACATCAAATTTGATTTTATTTATACATTTACACAAACAAATGGAGTATATATCAACAAACATATACACAATCAAATTTGATTGTATACGTACAGTTTCTAAAAGTTATACAAAATCAAATTTGATTTTAAACATATATTTACACAAACAAATGAAATTCTTATATCAACAAACCTATACACAATCAAATTTGATTTTATACGTACATTTTCAAAAAGCTATTCAAAATCACATTTGATTTTATTCATACATTTACACAAACAAATGGAGTTTATATCAACAAACCTATATATAATCAAATTTGCTTCTATGCTTGAATCTGTTGTATTTCATATCATATGTGTTTGTCTTAACCAATCAAGTTTGATTGGTTTAGCCAATCAAATTTGATTTTATTCAGAATCATAATGGTGATTAAATCATATTATCAAACTTTGGTTTTGACATTCCATCAAACACCTTGTATGCAATACTCAATCAAATGTGATTTGATTCTAAATTATATATAAGAAACTTTGGTTTAGACATTTTATCAAACACCTTGTAAGCAATATTGTACCAAACAACAAAGTCAATTAAATAGTAATAAAATTTACCGTCAGGGTTCACAGCCCAGTGGTACGAGAGTCTTTCAATGATGGTTTTGGATCCAGGAGACCTGGGTTCGAATCCGGAGGGAGCAGGGTTTTCCCCCAATTAATTTAATTGGGGGTTTCTCCCCCCATGTGGTGTATTGGAGGTATCGGAGTGGGTAGCATTTTGGCCTGGAAAACTCCTAGCTAAGGGCAACTCAACGATCCTTCAAAAAAAAAATACTAATAAATTTAACAAATTCAAATTTTAGAATAGATGTATGTACAATCAAGTATGATTGGCTGTATAATCAGTAAATACATATATAATCAAATTTGATTTAGTACATACACTTTGGTTTAGACATTTCATCAAACACTTTGTGGGCAAAACTCATTATAAAAATTTTAAACAACAACAACCAAAGATACAACTTCTTATCATATGAAAAAACAAAAATAATAGAAAAAAACTACAAATCATGGATAAAAATGGTTTGTTTATACATTTTTTATATAAAAAACATAAACTACATAAAATATCACTCTAGTAATATCTAAAACATCATCATCCATTTGTTGTTGTTGCTAGTGGTTTGAGATGGAGATCCACAAAGAGGGGGAGCGCGAGATGATGGCGGAAGCGGTGGTGGTGGTTGTTGCCGTCGCCTGTGGAGAGGAGAGAGGGAGAGAGTGTGTGTTTGTGTGTATCTGTGTGTTTATGTGTGTGTGTGTGTCCATCAGGAGGAAAGGAAGGGGAAAGGAGGAATTTTGTTTTATTTAGCAAATTTACAATAATACCCCTCCGTGTTTTATTTTTAATTAGGAGGTAAGTGTTAATCTCAACCATTGATGGAATGATCCAAGGGCTAAGATTAAGCCCTTGAGATTCAAGGAAAATTAAGGTTTCATTTGAACAAACCACTATTATTATTACCATCATATTATACTCTTACTAAACCACGAATAATAAATTTTAATGACTAAATACAAGTACCGACTTAGATTCTTTTTACCATTAAATTTATAATAATCACATATTCAATAATTGTTTAATCTTATTGCACATGATGATGATTCCAAAGACCCTCTTATATGTAAATTAGTATTTATAATACAGTGTATATTTACTGTATATATGAAATCATATTAAATAAACTTTTTCTTGTATTTAAAGTTATATTATGAGCCATTAAATTTTTTTAATGAATTTTAAATTAGTAAAATGAATTGTATTAAGATTTACATAAACTCTTACAGAAATATCACGGGACTTAAATCAAAATATAATAACTCAATTAAATAATATATATGTATTTGATTAAAAACGAACACTAAGAAAATACAATACATTTATTTACATTATACCTTTATAATTATATGAGTAAAGTTAAATTTTGACTATTAAACATCACTAAACAAACATATCATTGTTTTTAAACATAAAAAATAAATTATTAACCTTTATAATTATACGATCATGGTACCCGCGCAATGCGGCGGCGGTGGCGGGGACGACGGTCTAGTGGTGTCGGTGACGGTATTATTGGTGGTGGTGGCGGTGTTAAGTGGTGTATGTTGATGTAAAGGTGATAGTGAAATATTTAAAAGATAAGTGCTTAAAGTGTTAATTATTAAAATAAGGGTTTAGGGTGTAAATTAATTCATTAAGAGCAAATTTGGTAATTTATAAAAACTCTTTCCATAGTGGGTATTTATTAAGGACAATTTAGTAATTTCGTATGTAACTATTATATACTGTAACACTTTCCAAAATTGGGGGTGTGATAATTTTTATAAAGGAGTATAGATGAGTAAAGTATTTTTTTATTTATTTTAAGTTTGTTCTATATAATGTTCAAATTTGAGAATAACATGTTACATTAACTATTCCATTTTTATTTATATTTGTTTGGTTTTAAACTATAATATCCTAAAGACTTTTTTCACAAAAATACGGATTCAAAGGCCATTGCAACAAAGGCCATTGCAAAAAATAATGGTAAAATTGTGATTGAATAAATATGTATATAATGATTATATATTTCTATAACTATATATCATTTTTATTAAATGACCATTTATTTGATGTGGTAATGTTAATAAATTTGGCCATTATAACATAAAATCTCACTGTGAATGTCATGTTGCTTTATTATATAGATACATATACATATTATAGTTTATAGTTAAATATTCCGACAGATTTCCGACGGAATACAAAAGTCCGTCGGAAATCCGTAGGAAATATTTATTGTTTAAAATCATAGCTTTTATTATTTAGTCTGTCGAAAATCTGTCGGAAAAAATAAATATTCCGACAGATTTCCGACGGAATAAAAATCCGTCGGAAATCCGTAGGAAATATATATTGTTTAAAATCATAGCTTTTATTATTTAGTCTGTCGAAAATCTGTCGGAAAAAATAATATTCCGACAGATTTCCGACGGAATACAAAAGTCCGTCGGAAATCCGTAGGAAATATTTATTGTTTTTTTTTTTTGACATTTTTAACTATTTTTAAGTGATTTATATGCAATTACAACGATTTTTGTTTTTGTCAAATCTCTACATATTACCAATTGTGAGTTATATTGGGGCCAAGTGTTGAATCCTTAGCAATTATGTGGCCAAAAATTAAATTACGTAGTAAAAAATTGAATTTTTAGTGAATTTTTTTGACATTTTTAACTATTTTTAGTGAATTTTTTTGACATTTTTAACTATTTTTAAGTGATTTATAGGCAATTACATTCAATTTTTTGTTGTCAATTCACTAAATATTACCAAATGAGAGCTATATTAGGGCCAATGGCTGAATCATTTGCAATAATGTGGCCAAAAATTGTTTTGCGTACTAAAATAGTGCAATTTAGTAATTTTTTTATGCATTTTTAGGTGATTTATTACCAATTACGTCAAATATACACTACAAATTACCAATTGGGAGGTACAATTGAGCCAAGTGTTGAATCATTAGCAATTAGTTGGTAAAAATCAAATTACGTTAAAAAAGGATTTAAAAAAAACCTTGTTTTGGACCCTACCCGGTTCGTACCTCGTTTGTGTTCATCTTTCACTTGAATGGCCCTTAAACATCGTTTGTTGTCTCATGTGTATGTGTGTATGTATATCTCACTTAACTTTCATAAGCTTCATTTCTAGTGTTTATATCATCATTGGGTCTGCTAGGCCCAATATGTTTTCCTATCATTCGTCTAGGACTAACGGGACACATATGCATATGATTCGCTTATTTCGGCCTATTGGGCCGTGTGTATTCGTCTTTCATTCGAATGAGCCTATTGGGCCTTAAACCTCCTTTGGTTAAAATCATTCTTTTAGTCTAACATCGTTCATCGATAAGTGTGAATATGTGTATATATGTTTGTATGTATATATTAGGCCCAGTTATTAAATGAACACTAATGTGTAACCAATTCCAAGTCCGATCATCTTGAACTCGAATGGGCCTGTTGGGCCTTAAACATCGTTTGTTGTCTCATGTGTATATATGTGTGTATGTATGTCTCGCTTAACTTTCATAAGCTTCATTTCTAGTGTTCGTATCATCATTGGGCCTATTAGGCCCAATATGTTTTCCTATCATTCGTCTAGGACTAACGGGACACATATGCATATGATTCGCTTATTTCGGCCTATTGGGCCGTGTGTATATTCGTAGGCGTGTTGGGCCTTAAACATCGTTTGTTGTCTCATGTGTATATATGTGTGTATGTATGTCTCGCTTAACTTTCATAAGCTTCATTTCTAGTGTTCGTATCATCATTGGGCCTATTAGGCCCAATATGTTTTCCTATCATTCGTCTAGGACTAACGGGACACATATGCATATGATTCGCTTATTTCGGCCTATTGGGCCTTAAACATCGTTTGTTGTCTCATGTGTATATATGTGTGTATGTATGTCTCGCTTAACTTTCATAAGCTTCATTTCTAGTGTTCGTATCATCATTGGGCCTATTGGGCCTTAAACATCGTTTGTTGTCTCATGTGTATATATGTGTGTATGTATGTCTCGCTTAACTTTCATAAGCTTCATTTCTAGTGTTCGTATCATCATTGGGCCTATTAGGCCCAATATGTTTTCCTATCATTCGTCTGGGACTATTGGGCCTTAAACATCGTTTGTTGTCTCATGTGTATATATGTGTGTATGTATGTCTCGCTTAACTTTCATAAGCTTCATTTCTAGTGTTCGTATCATCATTGGGCCTATTAGGCCCAATATGTTTTCCTATCAGTCGTTTGGCCTGTTGGGCCTTAAACATCGTTTGTTGTCTCATGTGTATATATGTGTGTATGTATGTCTCGCTTAACTTTCATAAGCTTCATTTCTAGTGTTCGTATCATCATTGGGCCTATTAGGCCCAATATGTTTTCCTATCATTCGTCTAGGACTAACGGGACACATATGCATATGATTCGCTTATTTCGGCCTATTGGGCCTTAAACATCGTTTGTTGTCTCATGTGTATATATGTGTGTATGTATGTCTCGCTTAACTTTCATAAGCTTCATTTCTAGTGTTCGTATCATCATTGGGCCTATTAGGCCCAATATGTTTTCCTATCATTCGTTTGGGACTAACGGTTGATGTATGCATATAAATCGTCTATTTGGGCCTATTGGGCCCAATATGTTTTCCTATCATTCGTTTGGGACTAACGGTTGATGTATGCATATAAATCGTCTATTTGGGCCTATTGGGCCCAATATGTTTCATCAATCTTTACACAAATTCCTTACAAACATACATCAAACCATAGATAAAAAAAAATTAAAGCGACCAGATTCACAAGATCAAGCCATGGATGAAAAACTAAAACGACGAGATCCACAAACAAAATCCCCAAAAGATGCAAGACAAGAAGATGAGGCACAAGAAGTTGGTGGAGACACACACGATTTATATCTTCAAGGTTCATAATATTGAATAATAATAATTATTATTATTTTTTATTATTTTCTAAATAATTATTTTATTTAATAAAAAAATCACTTTATTATTATTATAATTGTCATTAATATTATTATTATTATTATTATTATTATTATTATTATTATTATTATTATATAAGATTGAAAAATATCACTAAATTAAATTCATTTACATCCATCCAAACAAACACAAAACCATCCAATCTTTACCATCCAAATTCTATCCATCTAATCTAATGGTCCAAAACCCATAATCCATGTTAACTCATTTCCACCAATCAAAACATACCTTTATTCTATATAAAATCAACTAAAAAACACACCAATCATTTTAGTCTTTACTTCTTATTTTTTTGAGCATACCTACTGAGAAACATAACCACCACCCAAATTTCATCCATTCTATATGTTCATCAATCTTTACACAAATTCCTTACAAACATACATCAAACCATAGATAAAAAAATAATTAAAGCGACCAGATTCACAAGATCAAGCCATGGATGAAAAACTAAAACGACGAGATCCACAAACAAAATCCCCAAAAGATGCAAGACAAGAAGATGAGGCACAAGAAGTTGGTGGAGACACACACGATTTATATCTTCAAGGTTCATAATATTGAAACTAAACATGAATATAATGTTTTGGATTTGTTTTTTTTTTGTGGGTATGTAAATATTGCTTACAAGAAGTGATTATTTGTTTGTGCAATACTTATTTTTATAATATATTCCGAATTTCAATTTTTTTTTAGAATTTTGCTTTAATTTCGTTTGTATCATAATCAAAAAGTAAGAAATAATACATGTGAATGTTCCATATATGTATTGTAAACTTGTGTTTTGGCAAATAAACCTCTTTTTTTGTTACATATTTTTATTCTGATATTTTGGGATGAATAAAGTTAATATATAGTTTTTTTTGAGAAAAAAGTTAATCTGTCGGAAATCTGTCACTAACCTGTTACGAATGCCTGTCGGAAATCCGTCGGTAACAGACTCTGTCGGAATTCCGTCGCTAAATGAGTATGTCGAAAATCTGTCGCTAACTGTACCTGTCTGAAATCCGTCGCTATGTAGCTGTCAGAACTCCGTCGGTAATTTGTCGCTAAAATCTAGTTTTCCGACGGAATTGCTTTTTTTGAAAAAAAATCTCCCGACAAAATTCCCACGGAAATATCTGTCGGAAATCCAGAAATTCCGACGGAAATTTCCGACGGAAGTGTGTTTCCCACGCTTGTTTTCCCGACGTCCAAAATCCGTCGGGAATGTCATGTTGCTTTATTATATAGATACATATACATATTATAGTTTATAGTTAGTAATTTGATGTTTGTTTTTGTATAAATAAAGAGATAATATATTTTTTTGACCATTTTCTTATTTCATATGTCCTAATTCAAATGTCGTAATTTGAGTTTCTAGTTTTTTTTTTTTACTTTGACATTAAATATTTTTGTTTGTTTTATATAAAAATAACAAAAATATTTACATTTAATGTAAAAAAAAGACTTTAAATGTCAAATTACAACATCTAAATTGGGACTAATGGAGTATTACACTAAATAAACATGTTTTATCAAAAATAACAAAAATATTTACATTTAATGTAAAAAAAAGACTTTAAATGTCAAATTACAACATCTAAATTGGGACTAATGGAGTATTACACTAAATAAACATGTTTTATCAATATTTAGTTTCACACCGTAGTTATACAAAGATATAACAAACATATCTTACGAACCATATACAATTAATAACTATTTTTAAATGATTTATATGCAATTACAACGATTTTTGTTTTTGTCAAATCTCTACATATTACCAATTGTGAGTTATATGGGGCCAAGTGTTGAATCCTTAGCAATTATGTGGCCAAAAATTAAATTACGTAGTAAAAAATTGAACTTTTAGTGAATTTTTGACATTTTTAACTATTTTTAAGTGATTTATATGCAATTACAACGATTTTTGTTTTTGTCAAATCTCTACATATTACCAATTGTGAGTTATATAGGGGCCAAGTGTTGAATCCTTAGCAATTATGTGGCCAAAAATTAAATTACGTAGTAAAAAATTGAACTTTTAGTGAATTTTTGACATTTTTAACTATTTTTAAGTGATTTATATGCAATTACAACGATTTTTGTTTTTGTCAAATCTCTACATATTACCAATTGTGAGTTATATTGGGGCCAAGTGTTGAATCCTTAGCAATTATGTGGCCAAAAATTAAATTACGTAGTAAAAAATTGAACTTTTAGTGAATTTTTAGACATTTTTAACTATTTTTAAATAAATAGCATTATACTTCAACATATTTTATCTATAACTATTAATTGTGTTATTATGAATATTTAATAAATTAAAAATCTTGATAATCATCATCCAAATATATTAGTATTTCCACCAATTTGTATACACAGTTTCGTTGAAAAATTGTAATACATCATGTTGTTCGGTCAAAATTATTTATTAAAGTTTTAAATATAAAAGTCTTAAACATAAATTTATTGCACTACTACAAAACTGTAAAATACCGACGGATTTTTCCGACAGAAAAAATCCGACTGATTTTTTGTCGGAAATCTGTCGGAAAAAATAAAATATTTCGACTTATTTCCGACGGACTAAGAAAATCTGTCGGAAATCCGTAGGAAATATATATTGTTTAAAAATCATAGCTTTTATTATTTAGTCTGTCGAAAATCTGTCGGAAAAAATTATTATTTCCGACGGATTTCCGACGGAAAAATCCGTCGGAAATCCGTAGGAAATATTTATTGTTAAAAAATTTTAAGTTTTATTTTATCCGTCGGACAAAATGTCGGAAATATTCCGACAGATTTCCGACGGAATACAAAAGTCCGTCGGAAATCCGTAGGAAATATTTATTGTTTCTTTTTTTTTGACATTTTTAACTATTTTTAAGTGATTTATATGCAATTACAACGATTTTTGTTTTTGTCAAATCTCTACATATTACCAATTGTGAGTTATATAAGGGCCAAGTGTTGAATCCTTAGCAATTATGTGGCCAAAAATTAAATTACGTAGTAAAAAATTGAACTTTTAGTGAATTTTTGACATTTTTAACTATTTTTAAGTGATTTATATGCAATTACAACGATTTTTGTTTTTGTCAAATCTCTACATATTACCAATTGTGAGTTATATAAGGGCCAAGTGTTGAATCCTTAGCAATTATGTGGCCAAAAATTAAATTACGTAGTAAAAAATTGAACTTTTAGTGAATTTTTGACATTTTTAACTATTTTTAAGTGATTTATATGCAATTACAACGATTTTTGTTTTTGTCAAATCTCTACATATTACCAATTGTGAGTTATATTGGGGCCAAGTGTTGAATCCTTAGCAATTATGTGGCCAAAAATTAAATTACGTAGTAAAAAATTGAACTTTTAGTGAATTTTTGACATTTTTAACTATTTTTAAGTGATTTATATGCAATTACAACGATTTTTGTTTTTGTCAAATCTCTACATATTACCAATTGTGAGTTATATTGGGGCCAAGTGTTGAATCCTTAGCAATTATGTGGCCAAAAATTAAATTACGTAGTAAAAAATTGAACTTTTAGTGAATTTTTGACATTTTTAACTATTTTTAAGTGATTTATATGCAATTACAACGATTTTTGTTTTTGTCAAATCTCTACATATTACCAATTGTGAGTTATATAAGGGCCAAGTGTTGAATCCTTAGCAATTATGTGGCCAAAAATTAAATTACGTAGTAAAAAATTGAACTTTTAGTGAATTTTTGACATTTTTAACTATTTTTAAGTGATTTATATGCAATTACAACGATTTTTGTTTTTGTCAAATCTCTACATATTACCAATTGTGAGTTATATAAGGGCCAAGTGTTGAATCCTTAGCAATTATGTGGCCAAAAATTAAATTACGTAGTAAAAAATTGAACTTTTAGTGAATTTTTGACATTTTTAACTATTTTTAAGTGATTTATATGCAATTACAACGATTTTTGTTTTTGTCAAATCTCTACATATTACCAATTGTGAGTTATATAGGGGCCAAGTGTTGAATCCTTAGCAATTATGTGGCCAAAAATTAAATTACGTAGTAAAAAATTGAACTTTTAGTGAATTTTTAGACATTTTTAACTATTTTTAAGTGATTTATAGGCAATTACTGTAAGTCCCAACTCAATAGATGGTACTACTGAAGACACCTCTATGTCGATGGTGGAGTTACTTTGCAATATATGCACTGAACTGGAGACGACCAGTTGCAGTGTGTATATAACAAGTTCTAGATAGATTACTTATTTAGATGACAATAAGTAAAGAACAATGCAATAATACAAAATACTTGTAAGATAAATTGATGAGACAATATGTAATTTTCAATGTGTAATTTATTTATTGATGTTAAATAAATTACAAGGTTGTTGCGGAACCAAGATAATACAAGAATGTAAATATCCTAACAACCTATGAAATACAATTGATCTACACTCGGAATTTCTCTAAACAATCGAAACACTTAAAGTTGTGAAATGTTCCTTTTAGCGATTGAGAGAATATTGCACAAGTTCACCAAGAATATTGCAGGTATGCAAAGTGTGAAGTTATTCAACTTGAATATTCTTGTTGTGCAATGACTTGTATTTATAGGCAAAGTTAACATTGGGATGTTAACTTTGGCCGTACAAATGTGGTTGAGATCATTTAAGGAATATCATTTAATTCCTTAAAAAGCAGTGTAAAGTCGCATGATAAAGCAACTTTACTCAACTACCTTTATGTACCTTTTTGTAATTAAATAATAAAATAAATCTTATTATCCGGGTAAAGGTACATAAAGCATAAAAGTCAATTCTTCGTAATCAGTGTAAAGCTTTGTAAGAGCTTTCCGCTGATGGTCTCCAGTTTGTAACTGACTAGAATGTCAACTGGGCTTCGCTGCCATTGCCATTCTCTATCTTCCATTTGTTGTCTTCGACTTCAACTGGAATGATTCTTCAACTTGGTCAGTTCTCAACTGGAGGAAGTCTTCAGTTGCGTTGACTGTACGGTGCAACTGGACTTCAATATATTTCTCGACAAATCATCTAGGTCTCCAGTTTCACTGGACAGTTTCACTGGGTCTCCAGGTGCAACTGGAGACTGGCCAGTTTACCAGGTGAACTGGTCCTAACAAATTCCCCCTATTTGTCTAGAAATATTGCCAAGTCTTTTTCTAGTTCTTGTATCTATACAAGTGTGAACTGAAGAGACTTGTTCGATTTAAATCTATCTAAGTTTTCCAAGGCATTTTTATATATCAATAAATGCCTTAGGTTTTTCTTTTAGGTTTGTTAGATTTTAATCTATTATCTACCTTGTGGTTACAAACTAGTAACTTCATTTATACAAGGAAATGAAATTTATACAAGTTACATAATGTAAAACAAAATACAAGTAGATAACTGAAAAGAAAGAACTTAATGAGATGGCCCTTCGCCAGTTCTTCTTCTCTTGGTCACTGAAGAAATAGGTTGTGAGTCTTCAGGGTCAATATTCAACTTTAGCTCCAGATTTTCTTTGTGTTGAATCTTGCCCCTTAAGAAGTTCACCCATGCTTTCTCAAACCTATTCTTTTGTGGCTTCGCATCCAACACATTCACCATTTCAACCCATTCACTGAACCCATACTGCATAGCACCAGGATTGTCAGTTTTAACCAGTGGCCCTCTGGTATAACTAACTTCAACTTGAAAGACTTTGGTGCCTGGCTTGATTGTTACGTTTACACCATTGATAGTACCACTATGTCTTCTGGTTGACATGATCTGGGAGTAATAGCTTCTTGCTTCAGATTCATTTGTTATTTTTATACTCCCAGCACCAGCAGCCAGTACAGCGGACTTGATGTCTTCATTAGATACCTCGCCAGTTGGTTCAACAAATGTGCTAAGGTCAGCATCTCTTGTCAGTGGTCTTCTTGGTTGAGGAATCCTTCTTGGAGGATTCAATACCTTCTTCACAACCTTCTTAACATTTGCAATTCTTTTAAGAATCCCACTGGCCCTATTCTCCTTAGCCTTCTCCACTGATATGTTCAAGCTTCTGGCATCGAATTCAGCTTCATCATCAGGATAGTGTCTGTCCAGTTCTACATCAAGCATTTCTTTCAACTGGTCAACTATCATGGGATCATGCTTAACTCTGGCATACTCCTCCTTAGTGATTCCCAAAAGATTGGCATCACTCATATCAAGCAGTTTGATCTGTGCAAGATGTGCCCTGGCTTCAACTTGGTTTCTTTGTTTCATCTTCTTTCTTTCTTTAATATCATTGCCAAGTCTAGCCAGTCTTCTGCTATCACTATCTGAAACTGGAGGAAGTACATCAGCATTGCCAGTTTCTAACATTATATCAGTGGCCGGCTGGGCAGATGCATCAACAGCTAAACCTTTTCCCTTATCCAACACATTCCCCCTCACACCCATATCACCAGTTTGCTCACCAGCTTCAGTACTGGTAGCTACAACCATTTCTCTTCCAACTTGACTTCCAGATGAAGTTCTTCTAGGTGCAACTAGTGGAAGGACTGCACTTCTTTCCCCCTTGGCAGCATCTAGACCTGCCCTAATACCTTCCCATTCAGAAGGGTGAGATGGCAACCGGTCAAGAGGCTGCCATGTTTGCATGTCCTTGCACTCCTTGAAAATCCCACACATCATCCTAAAAGACCTCCACAAATGGTTGGTCTCCTTTGACTGGGTCAAAACATTTGCAGTAACCTGTTCTTGACCAGTTTTTAATTCATTTAAGATCTTGGAGTCTTCATCCAAACCAGATACAACCTTTTCCTTCACTTCCTCATCCTTCTTCTTCAAATTTTCCACTTCAGTTGTCAGTTTATCCAAAGACTGAGCATGAAGGGATACCTGGGTGTTCAAATTTTCAATACTGCCTCTCAACTGGTTGATCTCACTGGTAAGTGGGGCCAGAACAAACTGAGGAGTGGCCAGCTTGGTGATCTCAGACATCACCCTTTCAATCAAATGGTGTTCTCTAGCACCCAGCGTATCCTCTATCTTCTGACTAACTGAAGTCATCAACTGCTCTCCAAGTTCAGTCACATTTAGGCCAGGTTTTTCAACTAATTCCTTTACCTGCCTTTCAATCTCCCTCAAATCTACTTCAGATGTTCTTACAGTGTTGCCAAGCAGATTGGAGATTGACGTTGTGACCTTGGACTGAGTAAGATCAAAGGCTTCCTTCAAAGATGTTGCCAGATTATTGCAGCCAGTGACCAACTCATTTAGCTTATTGAACACCAAGTCTTCATTTGATGAAAACTTGTTAATCCCCAGATCAACCACTTTAATGTTTGTCAAGTGATCCTAGTGGTATCTGGATAAAGACTTGGTATTTTTGTCAAGTGTCTTTTGAATCTCCTCCACCCTGGTAAGAAGGTTTTGGAGATCGGATTGTAAAGAGACAACTTGACTGTCCAGTGACGAAGGAGAAGGTGTCACTGGACCAGCAGCAGTTACTACTGGAGCAACTGGAGGAGGCAAACTTAAAGAAGTCTCCCCAGTTGTCATACCAGCAGTTGAAGAAATTATAGGAGTGGTGGTAGAAGAAAGGACTGGAAAAACAATGTGTTGTTCATGCTGAGAATGCTCAGGTGTGAACAACGGCGGCGGTGGGGGTGGCATTTATCGAGCAAGTGAGAATTGCCCAGTTTGTGAATCGTTATAAGTTGGGAATGGTATATTAGTAGGCACATTTTGTTGGGATGGTGAAAGTGAAATTGATGCATCTGGAAGTGATACTGGAGATGAAGGGTTTTGAGCTTGTACAGAAGCCTCAAAAATCTCCAAGTCTGTTTCAGTTCCTTCAGAATCCGAAGACTCTATCAGGATGTCCTCGTCATTAACATTCATGTCCAGATCCATGAATGTAACTGAGGGCTGACCAGAAGGGTCAGTCTCCAGATGACCTTCCCCAGTTACCTGGATGGGTGCATCTGTTGGAGGATCAGATACCGAAGTATCTTCACCAGGGATAGATGTGATTGGAGTTGCTTCAGTTATGGTTGCTCTATCCTCAACCACAACATTAGACAAACTGGAAGGTCCCTCATTATTTTGAGGCCCGCCCAGTTGCCTTTCTGACTCACCTTCAATTGGTGCATCAGTTGAAGCGAATGCCAGTTATATTCGTTCTGGAATCTCGACCTCTCCAGCTTCAGATACCAGAGAGTCTAAATTCCTTAACATATCTGGAGCAGTGTACGGTGAATCTGTACTTAAGTATGCTTCTCTGCCCAGAATATGTTTAAAACAGAGAGAGAGAAACCTTGAGAAGGGGATACAAACACCCCTTGTGCCCTTCAGCTTTTGTACTAGGCTTCTAAACAAGATGTCTGCAAAGTCTACTCTCAATCCATTCCACAAGCAGTAAGCCATTTCTGCTTGTGAGGAGTTAATCTGGTCAAGACCACCAGAACTCCCACCCATACTCTCCACCAGGTGGATGAAAAAATACCTCCATGAAGGTGTAAGACCCTTCATGGTCATCGCACCCTTTGTTTCAAAACCCCATTGTCCAAACACTCCTTATGTCCTATTTCAAGGAGGACTCGACGAAAATTTATATTTGGGGGTAAGACAACTGGAGATTCACCCTCTCTCCAGTAATTGAGGTGTAAGGCATCCCTCAATACGTCAGCGGACAAGGTACACTGGATTGTTCCATCCTTTAATGTGAAACTGATGGAGGAACAATCGGAAGAAAGAGTGGCAGCGTACCAAAACTCACACAAGTAGTTGTGAAACAACTTGCGTGGGTTTAGAGAGAATGAGGGTCCTATTGGAGAATCCTTCAAAAAATTTGGATTCTACCAATAAGGGTATTGGACCCTTGAGATCCTTGTAAGCTTGCCATCGTATTATTGGGATTGAGTTTGATGACCGAAGCATTACTAGTGTAAGTCCCAACTCAATAGATGACACTACCTGAAGACACCTCTATGTCGATGGTGGAGTTACTTTGCAATATATGCACTGAACTGGAGACGACCAGTTGCAGTGTGTATATACCAAGTTCTAGATAGATTCTTATATAAAGGACAATAAGTAAAGAACAATGCAATAATACAAATTACTTGTAAAGTAACTTGATGAGACAATATGTAATTTTCAATGTGTAAGTTATTTATTGGTGTTAAACAAATTACAAGGTTGTTGCGGAACCAAGATAATACAAAGAATGTAAATATCCTAACAACCTATGAAATACAATTGATCTACACTCGAATTTCTCAAGACAATCGAAACACTTAAAGTTGTGAAATGTTCCTTTTAGCGATTGAGAGAATATTGCACAAGTTCATCAAGAATATTGCAGGTTTGCAAAGTGTGAAGTGTTTGTATGTTTTCACTTTGTGATTTCAAAAAACACTTAATATTCTTGTTGTGCAATGACTTGTATTTATAGGCAAAGTTAACATTGGGATGTTAACTTTAGCCGTAGAAATGTGGTTGAGAGCATTTAAGGAATAGCATTTAATTCCTGAAAAAAGCAGTGTAAAGTCGCATGATAAAGCAACTTTACATAACCACCTTTATGTACCTTTTTATTACTTAAATAATAAGATAAGGCTTATTATCCGGGTAAAGGTACATAAAGCATATAAGTCAATTCCTCGTAATCAGTGTATGTTAGGTCCAGATTTAGTCCACACTTACTGGAGTGGCTCCAGACTGGACTACTGGAACCTTATTGAAGGTTTGTCAAGAAACATGTTTTGCTGGACTCGCTCCAGACTCGACTACTGGAGCTCACTGAAGATCTGACCAGAAAACGTGTTCTACTGGACCTACTCCAGTCTACTGGAGTCCCTCTAAAGATTTGTCCAGAAATAATTGAAGACTAGTGAGCAAATACTTGTATAGGAAATCTGGAGTATTCTCCAGATGAGCTCACTGAAGACTTCACCCCAATCCAGATCAACTCTACTGAAGACATTCTGACTGAAGTCAAAGACTGAAGTCTGAAGAAAGAAGACTTAACAAATGGCGGAGTCCACTGGAAAGTCTTACCAGATCTGCACACTGGAGGATTGTCAGTGTTCTAGATACTACAAGTCTGAACACTGATATCGAGGTTTGACTTATGCCTTTAACACACTTTCCTAAGAACAATCCACTTGTTCTTTAACAAAGTATACGTGTGTTAAGGTGGTTGGATAATAGGATACACTTGCACTTGATGTGACCTTATCCTTATTCCTTATCCAATACATTTAATGTTCTTGTCGGATCATTAAATGTATGCAACCATATTTGTACGGCACAAAATTCACTGGTGAATTTTGTTGCCTATAAATACAAAGTCTATTCCTTGAGAAAAATTACT
>CM067174.1:10916735-11072975 GCA_034093135.1 Erigeron breviscapus | reverse complement strand
TTACAGGAAGATATTTAAAAATATTGTTTTTGTTAAATGTTAGTGCATTTGGAAAGCTAAAAACAGGAAAATCTTCGAGCAAGTGACTATTAGTAGTCATAATGTTTTTACGAAAGTCAAGTCTAGGGATGAGCAAAATAACCGAAAAGCCGATACCGAACCGGTACCGAAAATCGGTACCGATAGGGATTCGGTATCGGTTTTGATTTTGGAACGAAATCGGTTTCGGTACTAATCGGTTCGGTACCAGTTCGGTACGGTTAATACCGAAAATAATACCGAATAATTTTGGAGCAATACATCTTCTGGATACACATGACTCAATAGTCGATATGTTTAACACATCATGCGAAAGAACTAAAACGTGCTCCAGTTTTATGTCATTATTTAAGTTTAAAGCACTTGTACTCCAAAATACATCCACGGGAAACAAATGTAAAATGACTTAATTAAGTTACTAACAAAAAAACAGAGAAGATGGTGGTTGCTATTGTAAGTGTTGTCCGTGGCTCTGCCGCTTTTGGAGCTTCAAGTTTTGTGTCTAATTTGCAAAAGTCAGGTTAGAGGAATCCATACGTTCATATATAGGTAGCCTTGCATTTGATCTCAATTAGTATTTCCAAATTTACGAGTCATTATTGAAAGAAAAATAGCTATCAAAATTCGGTACTAATTGGGACAAAACCGATAATACCGCTACCGGTACCGGTACCGAACAGGTACCGTACCTATATAATCGGTACGGTATTCGGTTCTCAATTTGGGTCGTTTTCGGTTTCGGTACGGTTCAGTACGGTTCCGTACCGTAAACCATCAAGTCTATAGGTTTTTTGTGGTCTACTAGTAGATTGAAACATTGGTCTATTAGTTGGGAAGATTAAAACTCTTTTAATGTAAAATAATAATCCTTTTTAATTGTTGTACTATTCCAGAATAGTATTGATAATAGTGAATGATTCTTAGGCCATGGGGAGTGAGGGATTCTTGGAATCCCTCTTTACATGTGGAGTTCCTTTGTTAATGAGAGTTCCTTTTGGAGTGAGGGGTTCCCATAACCCCCTAATTATATAAGTATAAAAAAAATAAAAAAAAAGAAGAAAGAAAGGACCAATAGGAAGCTAGAAAGATGCAAAGATTGTGGGGTCCCAAGAAAAAATAAGAAGAAAAGAGGCGTCCAAAAAAGAACGGCGAAAAGGGCTTTTTTGTAGGAACACCCCCGGGGACAATGTGCGGGGGGTTCCCGGGACGTTCCCGACACTTTTTGGGGGTTCCTTGGAAAGGGGACGCCTTGCTCCGTCTAGCCTTACCTTTCGGAAAAAAAATTCTTATATTAATTTCTTACAAAACCATAACTGCAAAAGTATACATATTATTTTTTTAATAGCAATTAAAATTTACTAAAACGACAATATAATCAAACTACCTTATAAAAATCATCAAATAAAACATATCAAGAGGTTTTCTTAATCGCAAATGCAATGTAGTATTTAGATGAGAACAATGAAATCTTGCATTGATGAAAGAGTGTGGTCGGATGAGTATGCGAAAATTATCAATGCAATGTATGTTTCTATCTATTACATTTCATCTGAATATTATCAATTACATACCAAAGACATAATTCACATATTACAAGTTCATTACCATTTTTAAGCAATGTATGAATGTTTAATGATCAACATGTATGATATTCCAATAATTTTCGAAATAATGGAGTTAAAAAAACTTTCTTGCAACAATAGATAGAACAAGAAAATTGTCTACTTATCACTATCACTAGAAAGCCTAATAACCTCTCTATTTCCCTTTTCTATTCGTTCATCATCATACGTTTAGATAAGTTGGCAAATGTTGGAGCTTTGAAATTCCTTGTTGTATACGTACAACAACCTAAGTGTAAGATCTCCTCAAATACCATATAAACAGTTTCAATTTAATGAAGTCACAACCACCTCAATACGTCGAGATTCACCATCGCCACTTTGCGCACTCGAGTGTTTTGAATCGTTGTCGCCAATAACCACACGTTCTGACTGACCAACAATGGCACCTACACAGGTCCCTATACCTGGTTCCCTTTCCGGACACAATTGAGCTACCTTCTTTACCTCTTTGCCTTTGCCCCATAAAACAATATAGAGTCCAAAGATTATCAATATCGCACCCAAGACGCTGTTAAAATTTAAAAAAACTCTTATTATAATTCTTAAAATTCATTTAATTACTTGGATTTTGTTTTCTTTTTGAGAAGTTAATGTACCTTCCCAAGTGTAGACTTTCATTTAAGACTAATGATCCTGCAATTGCCACAAGAACAAGCAAAAGAGGATTGAAGGCCGAAACAAATAATGGACCTCTCATTTGAACACACCATGTCACAAACGTAAACATTAATCCTGATGCCAATATGCCCTAACCAAAAGAATGTGTGTTTTTACAAATTCGAGTTTATTAAAAAATTTCATAACATAATTTAATAATATGTTAACAACAATATTTAAATTGCATACCGTGTAAGCCACCGTTAGAAGTCTAACATTCCAACCTAATTTCCAATCACTCCATTGCCTTTCAGTGCATAACCCAAATAAGGTTGCTTGAAGTGCACCCATTGTCAATGTAAGAGCCGTGACTGTATACGGGCATGGGTATGTTTTAACCAAATTTGCCTGTTCATAAAACGATAGAATTAATGCACACAAATAAAATCAAATCTTATATTGTTTTCATTCTTGCTATATACTCTACAAAATTTGCATAATAAGCCGCCCTAGCATGTTGGGTATTGGACGAAAACTTTTAAATATGTGTCGATAAAATTTTATATAGATTAACTTTTAACTAACCTGAAGGATTAACCAGATAGAGTAACTTATGCAACTACCAATGGCCAATATAGAACCCATGACTCTATTGCTTGAATGTTGTGCATTTGATGAATGATGTTGACCATTTAAAAGGTTAATATTGGTTTTCCACAAGTGAAGGTCAACACGTTTGTAAAATGTTAATAACATGGCCCCACCAATTCCTAAAACAGTCCCCATTATCTTTGCTACTCCAGAACTTGTTTTCCATCCCAAGCTTTCCATTCTGAAAATAAATATTCTCATTTTCAAGAACACATAATACATGCATTGGAAATGAAAAAATAAATATAGTCATTCTTAAAAACACAAGATACATGCATTGGAAGTATTCAAATTGTAAGTGTCATTGAATTCTATGAAATGATTTCAAATTTTCAATATTCAAACTTTTCGATACATCACTCATGCATGGTTTTGTACTTTTGTATGTAAAATGTCAACATATATACTTCTTGTTATATACTTTTAGTTATATGCAAATACACATTATTACTCTCTTTTGTAAAGATGGTCATTAAGTTTCAAAATTTGGAAGATGAATGCTAAAGTTTAATCGCCGCTTTGGTCATGGTCTTCCGATCACATAATGACTATCTTTGTATAGATAAAATTATATATAAATTGAGTCAATGAGAAATAAAAAAAAATTAAATTAAGTGAACAGATTTTGTAGAACTTTACATAAGAATTAACATTACACTCATAAACAATTGGCAGTCGACCTTAATTAACTTTTTATAAAATAAAGTCATTTTCCTATAATGTTTCTTAGCTGCCAATGGGGTTGAGTGACTATTGATAAATTTTTGTACTTTGGAGTTTCCTATCTGGGTTCAAGTCTCCTTTCTTACATTTCAAGCGGTGTGCTTTGGGGTATTTTTTAAAGTTCTAGCCGGGTCTATTCTAACCATTCGAGTAATTTACGATTAAGAATTAGATAATTTTACACTCAAAAATAAAAAGTTAAAAAAGATTGTTACCTGAAGCAAACTGCTAGAACGAAAGTAATGGCAGGGATGAGATTAGTAGTGGCCGCAGCAAATGTAGCAGACGTCAACGATAAGGCCTTTATATAGAAATTTTGCACTAACGAACCTCTGCAAAAATAAGATTTGTACCACAAAAAGACATGACTCATTCGCAATAAAACGTGTAACTTGCCAACCAAAAAGTAGTAAAAAGTAATCACATCGGTTTATGCCCAAAATAACCAAATTTTTGAGTTTCTAAGAGATTACAACTTATGCTGTTTTTGAAAGCGGTGGATTGAACGTCATTCTAATGATCCAAAAATAACAATGTATTGATAGATATACATAACTTATTTGAATTCTATTTAGAATATGGAAATATCCTACTTGACTTATACCTCTATTATTTGCATTTATAGGAAGTTATAGATACTATACTAAGAGGAGAAATTCACAGCAAGTAAAATATGTCTACAAGAACACTAAAATGTATAATATTATAATAAAACTAGTTATAATATAAGATCATACTATATCTTATAAGTTATAACTTTTTTCAACAGCAGAGTATATACATGAATTGGTAAATATTTAATAAGTCCAACATTGCTCACTATAACTTGACACATCAATATCATCGAGTATTTCTGTGGTTAAAAGAACTCGGTTTCGGATCGCATTCTGACCATTTTGTGAGATATTCGAAGGCAATGAGGGATTTAGGTCTTGTGTTCGATCCCAACAAGTCACAAGGAGCTTTACGGGCAAGCCCGGTTCCCGACAGATCGTGTATATGTGGGTGCTCCTGGTTCCTTTTGGGTCGGTAGATAAGTCAGGCATCATACTTTTGCTAGGTAGGGATGATGGGTACCAAAATGGTACACAGGGTTAAAAGTATCCATGCCAATCTACACTTTTGCCAAGTCTAAGATAATTAGTCCCGATACACTACTGAGCCAGCTAGTTATTAATTAAAACATCAATATGCTATGCATAAAAAATTACAAGACATACATATTCAAGACATTTTTGCCTTTTTGGGTTAACAGAACCATAATATGATAATTTCCAACTTTAATGCTGTTTCTTATAACTTTAATTTAATTTTTTTATTCTCAACTCTGTTTACGCAACTAATTTTCATAATAATCCATATAAATTTAAATCTTTTTGAGATATATGAAAAAGTAAATTAGCTATTAGCTAGGCATAAAAAAATAAAACTTTAATCTTGAAATCCGTTGCTATACTATGAATGATAAATCGAACAATAGTGATATATAGTCTAAATTTATTTGTGAAGTTATGGCTTCAAAAGGACAAATGTTTGTGCACAAAATAACAATTTGGCATACGTAATAGTAATACTTAAAGAACAATAACTTGAAATAAAAACAGAAAAGCATAGTTTAAAATAAAAAAATATAACATACCCAAACAATCCACAACAAAAAGCTTGCAAGAGTATCATCCATGTCATCTTTGGTCTTTTCTTTCTGTGAAAAACAAAACAATACCAAATTAGAAACTTGGTCAGTAGAGAAAACTAAGCATTATAGTTACAACTAATTAATTAACCGGCCTTATTTTAGATATTTTAGTGAAAAATTAATAATCAAAAAGATTTAATAAAACACCCATTCGACACTATTCCTATACCTTGTACATGATTAATAGGACTGTGTATTGTTATTGTTATTAAAATGTAAAGACAAACAAGAATAAAATAAAACATTCCAACGATAACACGATGATGAGATTATCCATTAAAGATCAATGAATCTTAAAGTGTGAAGAAATGAATTTAATGATGAGGTTTTCCATTAAAGAATGAATCCGAACCTTTCAACCAGAAGTGCAAGCGGAACAATGAATGTGACGGAGAAGAGAAAACGATAGGCGATAAGAATAGAAAGAACCATGCCGTCGTTAGCCGCGAGTTTGTAAAACACATTAACTCCTGCAAATGCTGTTTGAACTGCTACCATCAGCAATACTGGCTTCAAACCATGAATAACGTTAACGTTACATATCTTGGCTACATTCACCATTTTTGTAAACCCTTAAAAAGTAGAAAATGGAGGAAAATATTTGTTTTCAAACCCCTTATAATCTCTCGCTTGAAGAAGGTGTATGTATATAAGAGAGATTTAAATAGGACAGAACGAGTCTATTGGCGTGTGTTTTTGAAAGAGTAACAAGAAGCTAGAGAATAACATGTTACATAAATAGTGAGTTCATATAGAGATATACTCGTATGTAACTTTGGATGGATTGCATTAAGACTCCTTTGTAAATTGTAACCTAATGTTTTTCTTATGTGTACACTACTAAATAAGCCTAAAGCAACATATTGGAAGCTAACACTTTTTAAGTAACAACCATACTTAATATCTTCCACAACATATGAGGAGATGAAATTTTTGCAATATGTTTATCTCTATTTATAGATAAAAGAGGTTGTTTATAAAAATAAAAAACCTCCGACCAGCAAGGAATGATGATCAAACATTTAACCTTTATTTTTAAGGGTTTTGCTAAACAAAACTTTTTTTTTTTGTAAAGTTAGTTTCGATTCAGACGTGTTGGAGGCAATTTTAACCAGCGATTTGCTGGACCTCCAACGGGATTGAATACCCGGATCGAATCAGAGTTCACGCCGCCCGCCCTGAACAAATAGGAGCGTGGGCCACATGGAAAATACCTTGAGATGAGAAACCCAAGACTCGAACCCGAGACCTTGGAAAAAACTCACCTCCGGAGCCCACATAGTGGATTTAGAAAATACCACTGGCCAACCCACCTAAGTGAAGTTGGTTAAACCTTAAGAGTTGTTGTTAAGTTGTATTAAATAGTTATACATTTATCATAGAATTTAAGAATGAACTTTGATATGGAAGGTACAATTTTTTTATACACGTTAAGTGCAACCTTATAAGGTGTATTTTTTTATTTTTAAAGGCAAAAGGTTTTTCACTTGCATCCAATCTTGTTAATAAATTTTTTGTTATGATGTACTCGTATAATACTAGATTATAAGTGGCACTTAATAATCTAATGCAACACATTTGTAAAGGTGTTGCATATTTTCTTGAAAGAGTACATTTAAAAAATGTTCCCTTGTTATATCATAAAAGCAACTAGTGCTGCTTTTCTAACACCTGGGGTTGCAAATGATATGTATCGAAATTAATCAAGATAAGTTTTATTTTTGTTAGTTTATAAAGTATTTGTAATGTGTTATAAAAACTAAGAATATATATTTTATACTTATATTATAAAGCAAATAGTCTGTGTTTAATATTTTAAGTTTCAACATTTAATCAAAACAAGTTACATCAATAACCTACACTACTTGCCGCCGCCGCACCGTCGCCACTGTCACCACCACCAATCTCCACCGCCGCGCCATTACATCACCACCACCAGCGCCACCTCCACCACCGCCGTAACGCGCAGATACCGTTATAGTAATATATAATTAGTGTTTTTTGGAATCAATGTGTCCCAATTCAATTTATATTAAGGTTGAGAGTTAATTATTAACGTCTTTATAAAAACAACACCAGGAATAAAACCCAAGGTATCACGCGGGATTTTTAATACCCAGTTAAATTTAATTTATATTATAAGTTGATAGAATACTAGCTGTAATTAGTATTTTACGAGGGTAAGTACCCTCGCGTTGCGGCGGTGAGATGGTGGGGTGATAGGTCATAAGTGTGATAGGTCATAGAGTGTGATAACCAAATGCCTTAGCCGTACGGGCTCCACCCTCGGATTTAAAAATTCGTCGAAAGTATATCGAATGACATCTCTAATGAAAGAACATGAAATTTTAAGAACACCCATATAATTTTTATAATTTATTGATGTACGGTTTTTGAGATAAAAGATTTTGAATGAATTAGAGGAATAAAATGATTTATGGAGGAGAGATAAAAAAATGAGTGGTTGAGATTTGAGGAGAGAGATGAAAATGAAAGTTGAAAGTTATGGGGCATTGATGTATGATACATCATGCATTATCATGTGTACATTGTTGAAATTGAAAGTTGAAAGTTGAAACCTTATTTGCTTTATAATATAGTATAGATAAGTATAAAATTAAATTTTATAAAGTTTGATACCAATTTTACATTTAAACATGTCATGAATCACCTTCAACTCATTATTCAAAGGTAAGTGTCACTTAAGATAGATTATAATCTTGTCATAACCAAACATGTGTTATCGTGAAGTGGCTTGTTATTGACATGCTAACTCTAAGATTCGAATTCATGAACTACAAATAAAATAAAAACTTGAAATATATCTCTTAATAAGCGGCCAGGCTTCGTTTGCTACAAACTTTTAACTTGATGCCATCTTTGTTTCCGGGGTTCAATCCAAAAAAGCCCGCTTCACGTTTCATTTTAGTTTCAAACTTGAGCAAAAGCTAAATAAATTCCAAAATTTGTAAATGTAAATTCAATTTCTCCTTTTACCACTTCAATTAAGTAGTTTCCCCTTTTGCACCCCATTCATTGATTATGCTTGTTGTGAAGTGAAAAGGCCTTAGAAGTTTAGGATCGTCTAGCTCATTTGAATGTAACTTACGTCAAGCTGACTTGGAATAAACTAGTACAATACAATGACTATGGTTTCTCCAAGTGTTTTTTCTTCTTTTTACTTGTTTAGGGGGAGGGAGTGGTCAGTGGTCACCCTTTCCCCAAAGTTTATCACTTTTCCATCTCATCACTAACCAATAAAAACCTTCCACCTTAATTTTCCCCAATCTTCCTTCCCAAATCACTGGCGTCACTTTCCCCAAACTTCCCCAAATCTCCACCTCATCATTTTTATTTCATTTATTTTTAGGGATTATGACCTGGGAATGTAACTAACTATGCCAACATGGTTATGTTATGTAACTAACTACAAAAACGTTTATGAAATGTAACAAACTACCTATTTTAGTCTATAGTATGTATGTTACCGGTTACAATTGAAATGTAACCGGTTGTCCCTAAAATTATCCATGTCAGCTGCCACGTAATGCATAATATTGCCTATAAAATCAGTATTTCCCTCCCTTTTCACCCAATTATTCTCCCGCATGTTTCTCTCTCTTTTCCCGCCCCCCTTTCCTCTCCCTTCCCCCCATTTTCTTCTTCCTCCCTCCTTCAATGGCTGCTTCATCTTCTTCTTCTTACATTAACAAGGTTGTTTCGTATATGTATTGTAAATGTGGTGAGAAGATGCCCATCCTCACAGCTTGGACTAGGAAAAATCCTGGTAGGAGATTTGTAAAATGCTCTAAAGTAAGTATTTTTCCTTTAATATTATGTTTTTGTACTCGTAATTGAAATCATTCACTGATTTTAGTATTACTAACCGATTCAGGTGAAAAGTGCTTCTTGTACAAGTTTTTTCTTTATTGATGAAGAGATAACAAGTGTATACTATAAGGATTTGTTGTTTAATCTCCACTCACAAGGAAATCGGTTGGGTTTTGAAGAATGTGATTCAAGCAATGAAATGTTTCAAGTGAAGAATGAGTTGACTGGTTTGAAGTCAAAATTGAATGTCTTTGATAAAGTCTTTTATTTGTTGATTGGGGTTGTCTCATTGCTATGTGTAGTAATATTTGTACTTGTGAATCTGTTGATTGCAAGTGAAGAATGAGTTCACTGCTATGTCTTTTTTTTCATGATTTGTAATATTTTGTCTAATGGAATGATATTACCAAGTATTTCTAATTGAATGATATTACCAAGTTTTTCCATGAGATTGCAAAACAGCTGGGCAAAATACTACATATATTGACACTCATAACTGCATACGATATTTCATTGCAATGCATACAATGCATACCAAAAGATACAAGTTTTCACCAAAAGACTAGTGTCAATGCACATACATAATTAACTAGTTAGTGTCATTGCACATACCATGTGCACCCAAAAGACCATAATCTGCACATATTTAGCTAGTGTCACTGCACATACATAATTAACAAGTTTTCATCAAAAGACAAGTTTTACTTGACAATATAGACCATAATAACAGTTTACTCAACCACCATGGCATCATCAGGTGTCTCCCCTGGTCCTTTCACATGTTTGGCTAGTCTTTGTCTCAAAACCCTCTCACTGGGAACCCTTCTCTTCATGTTTTTGTATATGCTCACTTTCTTCTTCTTGGGTGCTTCATTGACAGATTCTTGTGTGCCAACCACAGGTTGTGAAGGCCTTGGTGCAGACATTGAAATGGTCTCATCCACTTGTGTCATTCTTGGTTGATCTCTTATCAGCATCCCAGATGAGCCAACACCACTTGCTAGCCAGTTCATTGTCTTCCCAAACCCTACCTTGGCATTGGCCTTCATCATAACAGGCTTCACTTTTGACTTTGAACCACCTACATCTGCAACAATTAACAAATTAAACAAAATATACACAACAAATATAAAAAAATAAAGAATTAGATAGAAAGTTTTTACATACCCATAGTTGGGACCCCAAACTTGAAACCTCCTTTGGTCACTTCAAATCTCTTTCCAGGACTTAGTGGTATACTTGTTTGACTTGCAGAGACACTGGTTCTACTTTCATGGACACTTTCTTGGTTTACAGGAACACTGTCTTTGTTTGGAGGGTTAGTTTCTTGGTTTGCAGTCACATTGTCTTGGTTTGCAGGGACATTTTGTTGAGCTGCAGTGACATTCTCTTGGTTTGCAGTGACATTGTCTTGAGTTGCAGTTTCATGTTCATCATGGAGAGGCCTGGTTTGATTTGCAGTCACATTATCCTGATTTGGTTGACTTGTATGGGCACTGGTTTGAGTTGCATTTTGGTTGGGAACATTAGACTTGCTTTTATACTTACAATTTGACTTTCTTATATGAGCAGGCCTTGGTTTCTCTTGGTTTTTGCATGTCCTGGTATTATGACCTTCTTCCCAACATTTGTGACAACTCATTACACTTCATTGCTTTGTCACCCTGCTCTGGCCAACTCTTGGTTCATGTGATGCCCTGATCCTTTTCTTTTTGGGCCTACCTGGCATCTTTCTAGGTTTAGGGGGCAAAGGTATATTAAGATTGGGATCAGCAGCTGGCCATGTTTCCATACCTTCTACAGGGTTCAAATACTTGTTATAAGCTTGTCTATAAAAGTCCAGCCTAAACCAAGATGATATAAAATCTTCTGGTTCTCTGTTCAACCTATAGATTGCATTCACAGCATGCACACAAGGGATGCCACTTAGCTCCCACATCCTACAAGTACATGACATTGAATCTATATCTACACTGTAAGCATTTGAATAGTTCCTAACTTCAAACTTATTCCCACCTGCATGAATGACCATCCACTCACTCCTACCATTCTTAATCCCATCTAACTTTTTCCTGATATTTGGGCATACATCATGTTCCCAATCCCGGTCTCTAGCCTAATCATGATAATGACCATCAAAGCTTCTAACAAGGTTATAATTGGCTTGTTCCTGACCTTTAGAAGGACTGAGTTCCAACACTCACTAAAGCCATTCTCCACTGCCTCACATCCAGTATGCAACCAAAAAAATGCCCTAGACCAGGAATGGGGATTTCTTTCCATTAAATAATTGTTGGCATTAGGGTTTGCTAACCTGATTTCTTTCATTTCAGCTTCGAACTGTGCTGGATATGAAGCCTTCCAGAAAAGATTTCTGAACTCCACACCACTGTATAACTTTCTGAAGTTCTCATATATGTGCATGGCACATTGCCTGTGCTCTGCCCTTGGCATAACATCCTTCACTGCTTCAATTAGACCCTGTGAATATGAAAGCATAACACATTAATATCACAACTACACATACTGTATAAAAATCTAACAATTATTTGATGGAAATAAGTAATTTTACCTTATGTTGGTCTGACATCAAAGTTAACTGGTCACCATCATGACATCCAAGATCATTGCCCAATAATCTTAAGAACCATGTCCAGTTTTCCTTGTTCTCAACATTCACAATAGCC
The DNA here is from genome assembly GCA_034093135.1 of Erigeron breviscapus. NCBI lineage: Eukaryota > Viridiplantae > Streptophyta > Magnoliopsida > Asterales > Asteraceae > Erigeron > Erigeron breviscapus. The sequence continues at coordinate 11,061,126 of CM067174.1, read as the reverse complement.
CATGCTATTGGATACACCTGATTATTCCCATCCCTTCCCACGTCACTTAAAAGCTCCCCATTGCAGCTACCCTTCAGAAAACAACCATCCAAAGCAACTACTTTCCTACAACCACTCTTGAATCCTTCCTTTAATCCAAACAAACATACATAAAACCTCTCAAAGTATGACTTTCCATCTGGATTGTTAGTCATACCTAGTTGGACTGTAGACCCTGGATTGCTTCTTAACAATGTTTGACCATATGACCATAGCAGTGCATAAAAAAAAAAAAAAAAAAAAAATTAAAAAGACCATATGACCATAGCAGTGCATAATGTTCTTCAAGTGTTTTCTCAAACTCAGTTAGTGCCCAAATTTTTGCCCTTCTAGCCTGTTGGTGTGAAATCACACACTTGTATTTTTTCATCACCAACTCTTGAATTACACACAGCTTGATATCTGGTTGGGACCTAATTCTTTCAGCAAAGTGCTTTCCTATCCATTTATAATTAATCAGACTCCCATATTTGAAGTTCCTTCAGCATGTATGCTTTTCTTCCATTGTTTTAATCTGAAATGATTGTTCATCTTTCATCCAAGTAGCATAACACCTAAATGTACATTTCTGAGGAACCACTGGAAATCTCTTAGCCTTCCTCTGTTTTCCTAAAGATGGATCCTTGAGTGGTCTACCTGGCCTACTGCCACATCTAGCTATCATGCTATCTTTGCAAGACCTTTCAAACCAGATTGAGTACCCATTGGCAAGCCCATAATAAGATAAGCATTCCCTTAACTGATGATGTGATTTAAACAACTGACCAACCTACACATTTTGTGTTGTACTAATAAATAACATAGAACCAATAATGAAATTAAATAAAATTGAACTAGTAATTAAGTTAGAACTCATACCTCTGTCACACCCGCCCTAGACGGGGTATGACTTACATGGATTCACAACACAAGATATACTGAACAACACAAAACGTTGTCGTTTTAAAATACATTTATATAAAAGCATTGTTCACAAATTTATATTACAATTTATGAAAGATATTATTCTTGAAAACATTTATTTAATATTAAACAAAATTAAACAGTAGACAGAGACTTTAGCAAATTGACTTGTCTTTACTAGAGTCTGAGGGTAGGCCATGGTCCAGTATGTTGTATGCAGCGGAAAAATGTCCCATGTATAGAGTATCGTCTAGTTACCTAAGAATACATGCTAAAATACGTCAACATAAAGTTGGTGAGTTCATAAGTTTTTCATATAGAAAATATAGTTTCTCAAATACCAGAGTTCAGTGTGACCATTGCCTTACCGCAATGTCAAGTAGTTATGATACAATATCAGCAAAGAGTATCATATGTTTTTAATCAAAATACAGAGTATGAACCACAAGACTTAAAGTAACCATTTGATCACACAATGGATCAAACATAAGCAAGAGTTGAAACTGTATATACCAAGTTCTAAGCTCATGAACCGAAACTAGACAAGTGTGTGTTTATTTGCCTCCAGAGTAGGTACCTTGTTCAGGGTACCCTAAGCTTTCCAAATATAATGCATCCGTATCCAGTTGGTATGAACAACACGAATGGGGGTGCCTACCCCAATAGTACTATTCAATATACCCACGTTTATGTTTCCATAATTAATCGTTCATGATAGTGAGGACTTTGAGTGAACAGAGCAACTTAGAATCAACCATATATACATTTCTGGAGTACTTGTGTTCATCATAACAGTAAAGAGTTTGTATTTTACCCCGAAGGTAATAAAGTAGAGTTACAAAATATATAATATAATTTTGTAAATATACATATAAGTATATATACTTTGAAAATATACATATAAGTATAACAAGTAGTTTTATTGCATGTATCTCAGTCCCCAAATAAATGTATAAATAATTGAAAAGGGGAGTATGGAGACTCACATAGTATATTATATATCATATAGTTTTGCAATTGTTCTTCAAAGTTTCGTATATATATAACATAAAATAATTATTATGCATGTATCTCAGTCCCCGAAATAAATCATATAAAAAAATTAAAAAGGGGAATATGGAAACTCACCTTAGTGTTGTAGAAGAAGATCACTTAGACGTACTTAATCTTGTGTGATTATCAGAGAGAAATTTAGAAGTGAATATATGTTGGTGTGAATATTAAGGTTGAATATCGTCGGCTATTTATAGGCGAACGAATTCGAATTCGTTCGAATTCGTTCGACGCGTTTTAAATATAATAATATTACTTTATCTTTATAATATAATAATATTACTTTAACTTTATAATATAATAATATTATTTACTTTAATATATCGATCGATCGATATAATTTTATTATTATTATTATATTATTATTATATTATAAAGTTAATCATGAATAAGGGGTATGTATATATATAGTATTCTTTTTGTCCATACATCTAGTGAACTAAACCCGTGATTCATAATTTATGAATTTTAAATTATAAAGTAGATAAAAGTGTGTTTCCACTACCTCTTGGACGTTTCTAATGATAGATTTCTTTTATACTAGTAGTATATATTTATACATTGTTTTAATCCTAAATTATGCATACGGGCTCCTATTGAGAAAATTCAAGTTTCTATAAGATCAGAAAATTAAGATCTACAACTTTCATTTTAATAATTTTTACTCAACTAACCCCTGTGAGCGGGTTTTGGACGTTTATATTATAAGAATAAAGTATGAAAGCGATGTTTACTATTCAACACTATTCACTTTTGAATTTATTCGAATTCAGAATTCAACGTAGACTTTAAATTATTTGACGTGGGTCCCACTTTATATTATTTTATTTTATTACCTTTTTACAATTTACTTTCTACCTTTACTATTTACAATTTACTTTTACCTTTACTATTTAAAATTTACTTTTTACCTTTACTATTTAAAATTTACTTTTTACCTTTACTATTTACCGTTACTATTCACAGTTACTATTCACGGTACTATTCATAAATACAATTTCTAGATACGATTACTATTCACGGATACGGTACTATTCATGTATACGTTACTATTCATAAATACAGTTATTGATAGTATAAGTATGAAAAAGTATTTACAAGCAACTCTCAAATAACTATTTGAGTTCTTGGCAATAATTATCCATAATTTATCAAAAAAATATTGTTCAGTTTATTATGCCATAAAATGTTTGTTCATATTGTTTGATCAACAAAAATTTAAATAGTACACGTAATAGTAAATTAATCAACCTGAAATTTTGGCGGTTGTCACACCTCTGGTTTTCTTTGTCTCCAATGAGTGGCATTGTCATAAACTTTGAACTTGGGCACTTCTGGTTCTGGTGGCTGCAATGGATCTTCATCATTGTCCTTCATAGTTAGTACTTCAAGCAGATCCTTAATGTACTCATCATGCTCATTATACACTTGTTTCTTGATATCCACTTTCTCTCCATTTTCTCTAAGGTTACCAAGCTCTGGTAACTGATTTTGTGTTGGAATCCTTGCAATAGGGTTACCCATCCTTACTTCTCTTATTTCATCATCTCCATCAGTTAAATGGTCTAATGAAGCAACACTTTCCACATCTGAATCTTCATCTGCTTTGTATTCTTCATCTTCAGACCCACCATTATCCTCCACTGCACCATCCTCACCATTATCTTCCCCTGAACCATCCTCACCCTCATCATCATTCATTGGGGCATGGTGGGCGTAGCTAGTTAAGTCCAAACCATGATGGTCTACATAAATATTCAATTTACCATAACTATCTAGACACTGAAAGAAATCTCGACAATCCTTATCACACCGTATCTTCATCATGTTCTCCACTCCACAACCATGAAAAGCAAAATAAAGACCATTAACTGGACAACCTGTTTCAGTCTGTATATAGTGAGCTAACTCTTCATACCCTATTTCTGGGGCCCACAAAGTCCTTAACTGGTAGCCAACATAGTTAAAAGGATGAAACATGAACATCCCATCATAATAACAGTTGAATTCTTTAGGTTCTCTCATTTCTACAAAATAAATTAAACAAAATAAACGTTGGATGATGAACAAACCCTAAAAAAACAGTGAAACCCTAAAAAAAAGGAAAACCCTAAAAAAACACGAATCACAAAGGAAAAAACATGACATACCTTCATAAAGTGTGGATGATGAAGAAACCCTAAAAAAAAGTGGATTTACGGTGGGTTTTTGGTTGATTTTGAGGTGGAGAAGAGGATGGGTCGGGTGGGTTTAGAAAGTCGATACGTATGGATCCCAATGAAAAGTATATATATATAAACGATCGGTTTTATATATATACAGATCCCAATATATATATGTTTTTTTTATAAATAATTTATAAGTATTAAAATATACACGTGGTTAAGTCAAACGAATATCGAAGTCAAAATGCCAGGTGTACAACTTTTTTAAGGGATTAAGCACGTGGGTGACCGGCTAAGTGTTACACCGGTAAACCTTTACATACTATAGACAAAAACAGGTAGTTTGTTACATTTCATAAACGTTTTTGTAGTTAGTTACATAACATAACCATTTTGGCATAGTTAGTTACATTCCCAGGTCATAATCCCTTATTTTTAATACATAAAATAAAAAACTATATAAAATCAAAACATACATATAAATAAATATATACTCAATAATAAAATAAAATAAAAATACAAGAGCTGAAATGTAAAATTAACATAAATAAAAATGTATTTTCAAATTTTTTATATTATCAAACTATAGGGTCTGAAATGTAAATAACAATAAAAAAAATAGATCTGACGATTGCTTCTTCTTCCTTCCCATACTACATCCATATATGATTAGCTGCTTCTTCTTCCTTACGATACATACATACATACATATATATATATATAAAGTCTCCATTGGCCATACATATAAAAAAATAGTAGGAAGAAAAAGGGGATGTTTGGAGGCCCGACGCACATAAATCCAGCCAATCACAGCGCCTCTCTCTCCTCTCTCCTCATTTCCCCCATTAGGTGAAAAACCCCGTTTTTGATCTTCTCTCTCCGGCGGTAAAAGGGCGGCGGCGGTGTACCCGCACGAGGCCGGTAGAGGGGAACTCCTTTACCGCTTCCACTCCCTCCCCCCTTATAACATTGAAACATATCCATCCTTGTTTGTTTATATGATGTTTGTCCATACTTAATAAGGACGTATTTGTAAACATTGTTTAAGACTTTAAGTAATGATGAGTTAGAATGTAAAAAATGTAAGAATATGTAAGGATGTTTATATAATTTCAAATAAAAAATTAAATGATTTGTAATCACTACTAGAAAATTAGGTATCACCGACGAAATTTCCGACGAATATTTTTCGTCAGAAATTTTCCCAGGATTTACCGACGAATTTCAAACAAAAAAAACATGAATAAAAAACTGTCTCATTCGAGACAAATTTCCTACGAATTTACTACAAACTAATTTGCGTCGGAAATTCGACACTAATATACACACATTAGCGACAAAATACCGACGGATTATTGTCAAAATTATATTTCGTCGGAAATACCTATGAAACGTTTAGTTTAAAAATTAATTAATTTCAAATAAATTATTTCCTCGGAAATCTGTAGGAAAAATTTAACTTTGTAAGGAATTTAAGACAAAGTATATGTATATTCCAAAATTAAAAAAAAAGATTTGTCGAAAATATGTGAAAACCAAAAAATTTTAACGAATTTCCGACGATTTTTTTTTTAACAATTAAAAGCTAGTATGTTTTATAAGTTTTATTGGAAATTCGTAGGAAAATATAATTATTTCCAACCAATTTCCGACGAAAAATATGTGTTTATGAAAAGGTAAAATAATTCCTAAGAAATTCGTCGGAAACATGACAATTTCCTACGAATTTCCTACAAATTAATAAATTTAAATTTAAGGTATCTCACATAGTTTTAAGCAAATACATTACTATATGCTTTACTAGTAATAAAAATAGTAATACACACAGTCATATGTGTGTACATATTGGTATTCTTGTACATGTACGTTGATGTGCATGCGTATAATTTGAGTATGTTTAGGTATATGCTATGCGTATGTTATTTATGCAATATTTTATATCCATTAAATGAATATGTGCAAATGTTATAATAACTATTATTATTATATTATACATTGAAGACAGATTTTAATTTTAATATATAGCTTTAAAAGGGTGCTCTTCAAGGACAAAAAAAGAGACATCCAACAAACACAACTAGATGTAATCTCCCCCGTCCAAGAGATGAGCATATTAAATAAACGGCCATCCATGACCACCCGCGTGATTGAGAATCTACCAATCAAAATAAGTCTTCACCTCATCTATATCTCCAAATCTATCCTCTCTTCTAGTCTTCTGTGTACACTTTCCTCCCATTTCAAATTCCACCACCCAATTCCAATTTCAATTCCGCTACAGCCACCAGTCACTACAAGACCATCCACCGTATTCCTTCCTCTTCTCTCTTTCACCACCACCTCATTTGCCCCTATTCCCCTTCATTCTCTTCACTCCCCAAGTTGTAGAGAACCCAACACCAGAAAATAAAACCAAGGCGCAAGAAGAAAAATAATAAACCGGTAGAGACATACAAGATATACATCTTCAAGAAATCAGTATCAAAGCAATATGGTTTGTTAGTTGTAGGATCTGGAATTTGTACCCAATATGGTTTTGTTAGTTGTAGATCTGGTATTTTTAATTTTTTTTATTAGTTTCTTATAATGTATTTGTAATGATGAAATCATATATTTTTATGATATGTTATAATTGTAAAATTTATTATTTAATGGTTTTTCATGAACTTTTGTTTTGATTTGTGGATCAATAATACAAGCTATAAAAATGAAAATGCTATAAACATCATGTCAGAAATTCTTTGTAAATCATTCCTATTTTAGTTTTGTGGTAGTGAGGTGGTTTCCGACAGATTTCTGTCAAAATGATTAATTTTTTTTATTAAATAGAAATATATAGACCTAATTGATTTCATCGGAAATTCATCGGAAGTTTGGATATATTATCGACGTATTTCCCACACAAATTTTATGATAGAAATTCGTCGGAAATGTCAACTATATTTTCCGATGAACTACCGACATCAATTTCGTCGGAAAATCGTCGTTGAACAACAATATTTGAACATTTTGTTAGCTATTTTAAATGTATATAGTGAGGGATTTCCGACGAAATAAATCGTCGGAAAATAAAATATTCGTCGGAAAGTTTGGTCGGAAATTGTTTCCGAGGTAGGTTTTTCCGACGAACTATTTTCGTCGGAAATTTCTCGGTAAAGCCTTTTTCCTACGAATTTTGTCGTCACTGAAAGTCAGTTTTTTAGTAGTGAATGAGATGTGAAAACTGACTAGCAACATTTAAGAGTCTTATGGTTCCAACATTAAACATATTGAGTAATGTATTCATGCTTCATGGGGGTGATGGAATGAAGCACAAAATAACTTCATACCAGTTCAATGATCTTGCGTTTTTAAATGTTTGTTCAACTTTGGTTTTAAAACACTTTCACTTTATCGCCACTAACAAAATGTCGATAACAAACACTACCTTTTACCAACGTTGTCAACATCCACTAATTTTACTGTTATCATTTTCAAAACTATTCAAACCACCTATGGAAAAAAGTCTCTTAGTATTCACAAAGTTAGCCAACTCTCTTGAGAAATGCAATATTTTCAATGTTATCATAACGGACCGAAAGTTGAATACCAATTCATGGTAACTGGGCTGAGAAAACCAAACCCTTTATTTTATATTCTAAAAGTATATAAGATAACAAGTTGATATTAGTAATATAAAACTAGTTAAATACTTGCACAATAACTCGTATGTATTGAGTTCGAGTATCTCTACCTTCGATCCTTTATACCGATCTATTTCAACACCGAAATGAACCAATTTATAAAAAGCCGGTGACGCACCCATTCGTAGTCGGACAACCGATCGGTTCCGTTTTGCAAAATTAACTACAGGGATGAAAATTGTAAAAAGAACAAACCACAGGGATGACTTTAAAGAAGTGAGGGAAAAAGTGGAGCAAAATGACGAAATGCCCCTCACGTGACTTGCACATGGGGGGACTTAACAGAAGTAGGGACGAAGTGCAAACCACAGGGATGATTTTGGCCAAAAAGTTAACGGAGGGATGAAAACTGCAAAACTGACAAACCACAGGGACGATTTTTGCACTTAACCCTATATTTTTTGATAAAACTAAATTCTCATTAGACAAAACAAATTGGTTTTATTAGGGTTTAGTATCTGGGTGTAAGTAACTTTTACACTTTTTCTATTGTGTGAATGTAACTTTCATTTGGTTCATTGTATGTAACTAACCCGTTAAATTGAACGATTAATGTAAAAGTGTATACGTGGCACACCATATGAGCTGCCACGTTGAAGTTTTTGATTGGTCAACGTAAAAATTTTACATTAATCGTTCAATTTAGCGGGTTAGTTACATACAATGAACCAAATGAAAGTTACATTCACACAATAGGAAAAGTGTAAAAGTTACTTACACTCCCACATACTTAACCCCTCTTTTATTCATTTAACTTAAATGGGCCATTCATTCCAACCGCTATTTTGGTCTTTCATTCAAGAGCCCATCTTTTATGGATCAAATATCAATGTTCAACTTTTATTTGTGCTCCACTATTTAACTTGGTTCACATATTACCCATATGATCAAATATCAAAATACCTTTAATTTTCAACATTTTCTCCACTCATATACTACATCTATCTAAAATTAACAAAAATATATTTCAACTCTTATGTACACAAATTATCTCTCTCCTTATTCACTAAGTTAAAAGTTAAATATTTTCACATAATATACCTATAATACTCATAATGAAATTATTTACAACATATATCATCAACACTTAAAATAACTACACTACCATCTGTAGAGGTGCAAGAAGCGGTTAACCGATTTCGGTTATTAATTTTAATAACCGGTTTCGGTTATTTTTTGAAACAGTAATAACCGGTTACGGTTAACTTGTACCGGTTAATAACCGGTTTATAGGTTTTAAAACTGGAACCTATCTAACCGATTTCGATTAATAATAACTGGTTAACCGATACCGGTTGACCTATTCGGGTTTTTTTAACCGCCCATTATAATATGAGAAAGTGGTGAACAATGGGGAAAACAATCATTTCCGACAAGTCTGAGCGACGAACCCATATTCCAAAAAACCCATATTCCAAATAAACATCATTTTCTAAACACAAAACAAAATTCATCATCCCAAATCTCAAAAACAACCAAAAATTGATGTTGGATCTGATGAAAGAAGCATTAATCTATATATAGTATAGATATATTGAAAGCTTACGAAATCATCTGATGATGCGATCTTTCCGGTTATATATCAGTGTATGTATATAATATGATTGATATTGATATATATATATATATATATATATAATATGTATATAATATGTGATTAACCGGTTAACCGGTTATTATTTGGAATAATTAACCGGTTATAGGTTAACCGGTTAATAATCGGTTTTGGTTTTGAAAAAGAGTAATCGGTTAGTAACCGACGGTTTCTAGTAACCTATAATCGGTTTTTACTATTCCGGTTACTAACCGGTTTCGGTTACCGGTTACAAATCGGTCGGTTCGGTTAATCGGTTTTTTCTTGCACCTCTAACCATCTGTTTACGTCAATTACTTTGTAACATCCGTGAATTTTGACCATTTGACTTTACGTGCAATTTGACTAACAATTTAAGTTAATGATATAGTTGGGTCGTTTTGTGATTAAATGACAACGTGGTATATTCGCCGGGTCGATAATATGTTTTAATCGGTGTTTAAATGCCTAACGTTTGTAATTTGGCTTGGGAAGAGAAGCGGGTCGGCCCGTGGGTAGTCCACGACCCACCAGCCACCCAAGACCCAATCTCCCCTCCTTATCCCCTTCTCCCCCTTTCATTTCTTATTTTTCTATCTATCTCTTTCTCTCTTTCTCTCAAGAACAAAGCAAGACCATTTCTTCTCTTCTCCCTACCATCTACTTAGTGTTTAGAAAGGGTATAACACTAGATTCATTGCCATCTATACCACATTATCGTCATATCGAAGAATCAAAGGTGGAAGTCTTGCATTTTGTCCATTTGACCTAATTTCGGGTTCTAGCTCAAAAGGAGGTTTTGGTAAGTCAAATTCATCCCATTTATACCTATTTATGTTTGTTTATGCATTTCTAGTCATCTTGAACAATTGCAAGTCTTGAATCGAGTCAAAAGACGATTTAGGTCAAACTAGGGTTTCGATTAGGGTTGGAACGATTTGATATGATTTTGATGTTTTGGGTCGAATTTGTGGATTGGGTTATGTTTATTTATGGTTAATGGTGTCTATTTATGCTTCACATTAAGTTACAAGTTCCTACAAATCGATTTGGGTTGGTTTGGGTCGAGTTCTTAGGGTTTTGGTCTTACTTTCCTGCTGTGCTGCTGCTGCTTCTGTTCTGGACCAGTACTGGGCCACTGCGGTGCAGTGGCTTAGGCTAGCCCACTGCGGCGCAGTGGCTAGGGTCTGGTCAGGCCTGGGTTAGCTCACTGCGGCGCAGTGAGCTTGGCAAAGGCTCACTGCGGCGCAGTGGTTAGGTACTGTGAAATTATGCGCGTCGATTTTCAAATGCTAATAACTTTTGATCCGTAAGTCCAAATAAGTCGTATGACCTATCGTTAGAATCGTGAAAGAGTCTATTTTCTTGTAGTAACATTCTTTTTGCGTGAAACTTCTCCCATTTCTAAAAGTGTCGAGTCGAATGCGTCTTGTTCCTACTCGTTTAAATTATAAGGGCGTTTAGGGTTTGTGACTTGACCTAATGGTGCTAAACCAACTTGTTTATGATTGTAGAGTTGACATTATGGTATTATGATGTATAATTATAGGTTGTGGACGTGTGGACCCTATTACTCGTTTGTAATCGTATTCTAGCTTCTTTGCCGGGCAAGGTGAGTTTCGTATCTCCCTACTCGCTTGAGATTCGGGCTGAAAAGTGTAAACCTGGCATGTTTACTTGCATTTATTGATTGATTGATTGATTGTTTTGGTTGTTGGATTGATGTGATGGTTCCTTTCGTTTGATTGGTTAAATTGGTTTGAGTATTGAATTGTTGAGACGATTATCATGTTGAATGACTTAGTTTATATTTGTTAAGTATCTAGTAATATTAGGATAGATGTACATACATGAAAGTCGGTTATGCCTTCATCGGGTTTTAGATGTGGTGGGAAGGCTGCGGGTGACCCTATATATAAGCATCTGAGACTCGAAGGAAGTAGAATCCTCTGAAGTATATGTACGTATAGTTGGTTTGAATTGTGGTTAGTGGCTTATGATTGACGATTATTGATTATTGGTTTATGATTGACGATTATTGATTATTAGTTTATGGTTCATCATATGTTGATTGACTCGGTTTATGTTTTGGTTAAGTATTACATTATTATTATTAGGATAGACGTACCTACATGGAAGTCGGTTATGCCTTCATTGAGTTCTAGATGTGGTGGGAAGGCTGCGGGTGACCCTATATATAAGCATCTGGGACTTGAAGAAAGTAGAATCCTCTGAAGTATATGTTCGTATAGTTGGTATAAATTGTGGTTAATGGCTGATGTTGATGAATGGTGATTATTGTTTATGATTGACGATTATTGATTGATGGCTCAGGTTTGGCGAATATTGACTATTGATTCATATTCATCGTATATCGATTGTTGATTTATGATTATGCATTTACATTTGATTGTAAGCATTGCATACATTGCTGATGACCCTCGGCAGGGGATTGCCGACATCCTGGTGCATAGATGTATGCACCCATTTTGGATGTAGTCTTGACCCCGAGTATATAGACATATATATCTCGATGATTTTGAGATACAGCCTTGTCCATTGCGATGGCAGAAGGATATCGTTGCATAGGTGACTGAAGGTCACGCATAGGATAGGCATGTTTGCTTATTCATACATTTGGCACTTACATTGATTCGCATATCATTTGTGCATTCTCATTACACATTTACTTGTCTTGTGTAATCTTGTTGTTGGGCGATGTTGTGTTATGTAGAGGCTCGCTGTAAGTCATGTCTAGCCTCTATTCTTATATTGTGATTATTGATGTTGGTTCTTTACGAACCATTACTACGAACTCACCAACCTTGTGTTGACTATGCTTAGTACACTTTTCAGGTAATCAGGTTCTCCCAGGGCGTGGAGTTTAGTGGCTTTGCTTGCTGTAAACCCGGACTGTGGACTTTATGGATCAAGGATTCATTGGCCTCCTTTTTCCATTATACTTAGGATTCGTTTGCCATCTTTGGATGTTATCTTGTTAACTTTGATGGCTATTTGCTCCTGTTGTATTTTGTTACTTGTCGTTATGTTTTGGATTCACTGAATCTTTAATTGCATTTAGTTTGTTCTATTGTAATTCCACCTGGTGCTATATGATTTCCGTGATATTTCGAGCCTTGGCTTGGGGTGTTACAGAATGGTGGCCCATGCGTGGTCGTAGAGAATTAGGCGGTTTGACCTAGACTACGGCTTAAGTTAAAACTCTTCATATAGCATGCATGGTTAGGAATTCGTGTGCAATGTGAATTATGTGGATCCCCGTGTGAGTTCGTAGTTAAGACCACTTATGTGATGGCTTGAATTCAACGTGATGAATGTGGAATGGATACAATGTGGTTAATGTGTGCTTTGATTAAATTTGATTGTCATTAATATGGATTGTTGTTATTGATTGGTGCTAGTTTGTTGATTTAGAGCAAAATGAAGTTATGTTATTAACTTAGTATAATATTGTGGCAACCCTAAAAGAACCCGATCAACTCTTTTATGGTCACCCAATATTATAACAGGTTAATAACATCATGGATTGCGTATGCATGGCTTAGAGTATAATAAGGAACTGATATGCTTAATGGGAGTTGATTAGGTGGAGGGTTAGCCGTTGGTACACCCTGTATACATACCCGGTCAATAACTAGAGAGCATATCGAATTCAGATTATACTTTAAACCACTCGTGTTAGTTGACTTGTTTTAGCTGCTTGTAATGAGATGTGTTTAATACGAGTAATTGGTTTTGACGATGATTAATTGTTGTGAACTTAGCACGAGAACATGATAGATAACGATTATTGAGAACTTTGATATACTGTCCTTAGTGTAGTAATGTGAAACACGTAGGGTATGTTGGTATGATAACATGATTTATGACAGTTAATTGAGAATATTTATATGTTGGCCTTAGTAAAAGACATTGAACATGTGTAGTGTGTCGACGTTAAAACACTAACTAATAAGGCGGTTAACATAAGAGAAACTGTGAAGCTAACCCCCGGGTCATAAACTCCAGAACTACTACTATTATTGGATTTAGTAGTGGAATGACATGTTGACTAGTATGATTTAGTAACATATATGTTATGCATGTGTGACGTGTATGTATGTATGGCCCGTAGTGGTCAAGTTGAGGTCGTAAATGCTTTTGTTGTGATTTGACTTAAACGTGTTGATAAACGGTTAGGATACAATGTGATAAATATGTTGATATGCACCCTAAGAGAGTATCAAGGTTGTAAACATCCTAACTCATATGTATTATAAACGGATGATATTCCAACACTAATGATGTTAATCGTATTCGGTGAACAATAGGGGTATGTTGCTTAATGGTATGTGAACTTAAAAACGTATGAGGCATAGTTAAACTTGATTGTATGCGGGTTATGAGATAATTGGTAATGCACGTGTAAAAGGTATTAGTAGACGGACGATTGTATGAATGAAGTTAGCAAGTTAGTTTTTTTAGTAGGATGTATTGACACGATTGCATGAATTAAAGATAACCAATGGTAATGAACTTGACATGATAAAATAATAAGTAACAAATTTCATAGGATTCTAACACTCTTACCTTAGTTTAACGATATGAAATGAGTATGTTATATGGTATGAGAGCATTAACTACTTGTGTGACTAATATGTGAGCATTGTGAGGCTAACTTTCGGGTCAACGCGTTACTTACCTTGTAGAAAATGGTGAGACCAAGAAGGAATGCGACTAGCCATAGCGATGAGCCGGATTTAGCAACCGTGATTGCCCAAGCCGTGGTAAACGCCATACCTACTATCGTAGCCCAAGTCACGGCAAGCCTTCAAAGAAGCAGTGAAACGCGTGAAGCTAGAGTAATTATGGACGATGAGAAGGTGTCGAGTAGAGTCTCATCAAAAAGGAAAGAAATCGGAGAATCTAGTGAGGCGAGGAAGACGGGCAGGTTTGACCCCAATGGTCATAATAAGGGTAGATTCAGGACGGCAATGGGACTGGCGAGGAGGCCTTACAAGGGACCTCATCCTTTCTGTAACAATTGTAACAAGCATCATCCCACTAATACCCAATGTGGAGCCTGCTTCAATTGTAATCGACTTGGACACATGTCCAAGAATTGTAGAGCACCGAAAGCGGCACCATTGAATGTAGTACCCCTTCAAACCATTCATCCCCAAGGCAACTTTCCATGGAGTACGTGCTTTAAATGTGGAAGCCCTGATCACTACCGAATAATTGTCCGCAATGGATCGGACAACAAGCTGAAGTGGCGATTCCTCGTAATCAGCTACAAATAGTCGTGTATGACCAAAGCCGTGGCCAGCAAGACCATCAAGTTCAACTTCGTAGCCGAGCTTTTGCAGAGAATGACAAAGGAGACCAAAGTAATCCTAACGTTGGTTAAGGTACATTCCTCCTAATGGTTGTTATGTTACGGCACTATTCGATATCGAAACCGACTATGATCTCGTTTATTCTAACGTTACTCCTTTGAGTTACATTCGTCCGTGTGTTTTGAAATTATATGTTTGCAATTTTGAATGTTTAGCGACTCACTAACAAAATTTGTTCAAATATCCCGTGTATCTATCTCGACTCTAAAAGACGACAAAACTCTTCACGTACTTTGTGCTTTAAGATATAAAGATTCTTGACGACAAAGTGAGTGTAATCTGAATGCCACCAGGTAAGACAGTTATAAGTTTGTGTAGTAGGGTTACTAGTGTAAAATATCTAACGGTAGGATTCTTAGGGTCCCGTGTAAGTCTTCCAACTCAAGCGTCCTTAGGGCTACCGTCTCAAGAATCTGAAAGCTAACGTCATCCTTGTTAATCTTGAGTCTCCCGAGGCCTTTCCGGGTGACTTACCGGGCTTGTCCCATCTCGATAATTTAAATTTCGTATATGCTTAACTCCCTAACATCGCGCGCGTAGTCAAAGCCCTTATAGACTTCTGAGACGTGAATAAGCATGTAGTGAAAGACGGGAGAGAGATTGGAAGAAAAACGAATTGGAATGGACTTCGTCGTGAAGTCGCCGACGACAAGAAGTGATCATGATACGACGAAACCGGTAAAATTTGACAACTTGGCACATTGGTGTTTAGAAGAAATGGGTTAGGTACACGAAGATTCGATTTCTGCCTTTCCAGATAAAGAAAGTCGCTCAACTCCAATTCAGGGAGCCCTCCAATGAGCAACGGGCACTCAACCCATCGTGAGACTTGATCACATGTGAAGATAATGTACTTATAACCATGGCGGAAATCCTGTGCAATGACGGTTGTTACGCGAGTATTCGAATGTCACTGACCGAAACACTAAGTAGTAGAGATGTTATTCTCCACTGGGACGAACCAAGAAGCAAAGAAAGCCAAAGTAACGGGTCAGGATTTCTAATAGGAACGACAAGAACAACTTCTCAAGCTAAGAGGATAGCCCAGCTAGCTCACATGCTAAGTAAGGAGTATGCCGATGTGAGGCTGAGACCGTTAGAGTTGAAAGTGGGTGACTTTGTACGTTTGAAAGTATCACCGTGGAAAGGCGTCATCCGATTCGCGAAGCGAGGCAAACTCGGGCCGAGGTATAATTGTCCTTACAAGATCCTCGAAAAGGGTTGGAAAAGTCGCTTATCGATTAGAATTACCACAAGAGCTTAGCGGTGTGCATGATGTGTTTCATATTTGAAACCCACGCGAGTGTTTGGCGGACCCTACATATCATGTGCCTATGGACGAGATTAGGGTTGATTCGAATTTGGATTTTATTGAAGAACCGGTAGAGATCTTGGACCGCCGAGTCAAGAAACTCAAGAATAAGCTCTACACGATTGATAGGGTTAGGTGGAAACGCTAGGCGTGGAGCCGAGTTCAGTTGGGAGCGAGAGGATCACATGAAGTCTAAGTATCCGCATTTATTTGCTAATTAGGGTTTCGTTGAATTTCGGGACGAAATTCTTTCAACGGGGGAATAATGTAACACCCGTGAATTTTGACCGTTTGACTTTACGTGCAATTTGACTAACAATTTAAGTTAATGAAATAGTTGGGTCGTTTTGTGATTAAATGACAACGTGGTATATTCATCGGGTCGATAATATGTTTTAATCGGTGTTTAAATGCCTAACGTTTGTAATTTGGCTTGGGAAGAGAAGCGGGTCGGCCCGTGGGTAGTCCACGACCCACCAGCCACCCAAGACCCAATCTCCCCTCCTTATCCCCTTCTCCCCCTTTCATTTCTTATTTTTCTATCTATCTCTTTCTCTCTTTCTCTCAAGAACAAAGCAAGACCATTTCTTCTCTTCTCCCTACCATCTACTTAGTGTTTAGAAAGGGTATAACACTAGATTCATTGCCATCTATACCACATTATCGTCATATCGAAGAATCAAAGGTGGAAGTCTTGCATTTTGTCCATTTGACCTAATTTCGGGTTCTAGCTCAAAAGGAGGTTTTGGTAAGTCAAATTCATCCCATTTATACCTATTTATGTTTGTTTATGCATTTCTAGTCATCTTGAACAATTGCAAGTCTTGAATCGAGTCAAAAGACGATTTAGGTCAAACTAGGGTTTCGATTAGGGTTGGAACGATTTGATATGATTTTGATGTTTTGGGTCGAATTTGTGGATTGGGTTATGTTTATTTATGGTTAATGGTGTCTATTTATGCTTCACATTAAGTTACAAGTTCCTACAAATCGATTTGGGTTGGTTTGGGTCGAGTTCTTAGGGTTTTGGTCTTACTTTCCTGCTGTGCTGCTGCTGCTTCTGTTCTGGACCAGTACTGGGCCACTGCGGTGCAGTGGCTTAGGCTAGCCCACTGCGGCGCAGTGGCTAGGGTCTGGTCAGGCCTGGGTTAGCTCACTGCGGCGCAGTGAGCTTGGCAAAGGCTCACTGCGGCGCAGTGGTTAGGTACTGTGAAATTATGCGCGTCGATTTTCAAATGCTAATAACTTTTGATCCGTAAGTCCAAATAAGTCGTATGACCTATCGTTAGAA
Organism: Erigeron breviscapus; assembly: GCA_034093135.1. Taxonomy (NCBI): domain Eukaryota; kingdom Viridiplantae; phylum Streptophyta; class Magnoliopsida; order Asterales; family Asteraceae; genus Erigeron; species Erigeron breviscapus. The sequence continues at coordinate 11,043,708 of CM067174.1, read as the reverse complement.
TCGTGAAAGAGTCTATTTTCTTGTAGTAACATTCTTTTTGCGTGAAACTTCTCCCATTTCTAAAAGTGTCGAGTCGAATGCGTCTTGTTCCTACTCGTTTAAATTATAAGGGCGTTTAGGGTTTGTGACTTGACCTAATGGTGCTAAACCAACTTGTTTATGATTGTAGAGTTGACATTATGGTATTATGATGTATAATTATAGGTTGTGGACGTGTGGACCCTATTACTCGTTTGTAATCGTATTCTAGCTTCTTTGCCGGGCAAGGTGAGTTTCGTATCTCCCTACTCGCTTGAGATTCGGGCTGAAAAGTGTAAACCTGGCGTGTTTACTTGCATTTATTGATTGATTGATTGTTTTGGTTGTTGGATTGATGTGATGGTTCCTTTCGTTTGATTGGTTAAATTGGTTTGAGTATTGAATTGTTGAGACGATTATCACGTTTGAATGACTTAGTTTATATTTGTTAAGTATCTAGTAATATTAGGATAGATGTACATACATGAAAGTCGGTTATGCCTTCATCGGGTTTTAGATGTGGTGGGAAGGCTGCGGGTGACCCTATATATAAGCATCTGAGACTCGAAGGAAGTAGAATCCTCTGAAGTATATGTACGTATAGTTGGTTTGAATTGTGGTTAGTGGCTTATGATTGACGATTATTGATTTTTGGTTTATGATTGACGATTATTGATTATTAGTTTATGGTTCATCATATGTTGATTGACTCGGTTTATGTTTTGGTTAAGTATTACATTATTATTATTAGGATAGACGTACCTACATGGAAGTCGGTTATGCCTTCATTGAGTTCTAGATGTGGTGGGAAGGCTGCGGGTGACCCTATATATAAGCATCTGGGACTTGAAGAAAGTAGAATCCTCTGAAGTATATGTTCGTATAGTTGGTATAAATTGTGGTTAATGGCTGATGTTGATGAATGGTGATTATTGGTTTATGATTGACGATTATTGATTGATGGCTCAGGTTTGGCGAATATCGATTATTGATTCATATTCATCGTATATCGATTGTTGGTTTATGATTTATGCATTTACATTTGATTGTAAGCATTGCATACATTGCTGATGACCCTCGGCAGGGGATTGCCGGCATCCTGGTGCATAGATGTATGCACCCATTTTGGATGTAGTCTTGACCCCGAGTATATAGACATATATATCTCGATGATTTGAGATACAGCCTTGTCCATTGCGATGGCAGAAGGGTATCGTTGCATAGGTGACTGAAGGTCACGCATAGGATAGGCATGTTTGCTTATTCATACATTTGGCACTTACATTGATTCGCATATCATTTGTGCATTCTCATTACACATTTACTTGTCTTGTGTAATCTTGTTGTTGGGCGATGTTGTGTTATGTAGAGGCTCGCTGTAAGTCATGTCTAGCCTCTATTCTTATATTGTGATTATTGATGTTGGTTCTTTACGAACCATTACTACGAACTCACCAACCTTGTGTTGACTATGCTTAGTACACTTTTCAGGTAATCAGGTTCTCCCAGGGCGTGGAGTTTAGTGGCTTTGCTTGCTGTAAACCCGGACTGTGGACTTTATGGATCAAGGATTCATTGGCCTTCCTTTTGCATTATACTTAGGATCGTTTGCCATCTTTGGATGTTATTTTCGTTAACTTTGATGGCTATTTGCTCCTGTTGTATTTTGTTACTTGCTTCGTTTTTTGGGATTCACTGAATCTTTAATTGCATTTAGTTTGTTCTATTGTAATTCCACCTTGTGCTATATGATTTCCGTGACATTTCGAGCCTCGGCTTGGGGTGTTACAAAGTTACTTTACATTAATAATCACAATGCTACCGCCATCGCCGCCGCCGTCACCGCCGCTATCTGTCACCACCGCCGCCCCTCCACTACCGCATTGCGTGGGTACTCCTCTAATCGTAGTGAAAAATATTTCATCCAATTTCGCATTCTAAACAATTGTGGCTAACGAGCCTCGAACTAATAATATGTTGATTCTCAAACACTGATTTGTATGTAGTTAAGCCAATAGAAAAATCGAACCAGATCATTCAATCAATTATAGATATATGGTTAAATTTCATTTAGATGCAATGATGATTGTTCAGTTACATGAATAACAAAAATTCGAATAAATCAATGACAACCCGGTAATTAGAAAATATATGAATAAAGACATTATAAATTTATAATGCACCAAAGTTTTTTTATTTGAGACAAGCCAACCAAAATAAGTTATCGATCGAGTAGACGACAATTGAGGCGTCATCACACATATTACATGATAGCTTAATGGTGAAAAGAGTTTGGAAAGGGAGACCACGAAATACATACCTCAAAAAGTTCTAAAAGATATTCATCTTATCTTACAAACAAATATGCAGTAACTTTTTTACAAGTATATGTTTATAAAAAGTTCACATGACCACATGAGGAACAAACTGAAAAATGGTTGTCACAAGGAAAAAAGTTAGTTGTAAATATCACGTCTATTAGACACTTCAACAAGTATTAGACATGACATCACATAATAAATTCGACTTAAATTGTAACTTACATCGATCTTATAATAGAAAATGAAAATCAATAAATTGGAATTGAAGGAGTACATTCCTTCATGAAAGGTTCAATAACAATTCATTCCTTAAATTAAACATTTAGCTCTAATTTTCATCCAAACTAACAATACGTTGATTCTAAAAAACCGGTTTGTATACTTGTAGTTACGACAATAAAAATTCGAACCAGATCATTCAAAATAGATGCTTCATTTTCGTTTATGGATAACAAAAATTCGAATAAATCAAATGACAACTCGATTGATAATAAGATATATGATACGAATAAATTAAACCGCTGGTGATTGTTTATCAGTTTTTTGTTCCTCGACAGCTTGGACCTCAACGACTTCGCATTCCTTTTCGCTTTCCTTAGATGCAACGGCTTTTGCCTCTTCACCCTTTGGTCCGGTCTCCTCCTCGACTGTCTTTTTCTGTAAAACCCATTGTTTTAAAACAGTTTAATTGTACTTGATAAATATATATCTAACACATGTTTTAATTTAAAAATACATGAATTGTACAATGATTTTAACTAATGAATAGAGAGACATATAATAAACCAATGAACCAACGTTATTTATTTTGAGACCCAATTGGACAGGACAGAGCCTAAAGTTTATCAGGATATAGTTGAACTTTGATATCTTTTTAACAAGATTTCTTATTGATTAATTATATGTGTTGAAAAAAATAAACCCACACATATATAGAAGGTCGTATATTAATCCGGTGATATATATTCTCTTGTAATTTACCTCAACATATGAGGTGTGTTTACATAAATAAGAAATTATCTTTCAAAAAAATAATATGACATCTTATAAATGCCATAATTCAATAAAATGTTCTAAAAATGGAAGGTGTAATATTTTGTACACAGGGTAAATGAATAGAGTGATAAATGGGAACAAAATTACTTATAAAAATAGACATTGTACATATTATTGTTTTCTTTCACCCCAAATGTAAATTGCGTTATTCAGATTTGAATTTGGGACTCTCATAATTTCCTCATTGAACAACGAAAACAAGAACTCATTGGCGAACTTAGTATTGTTTAATCAGTGTTGAATGTCATGTATATAAACAATGATATATTATCAAGTTACAAATAATTAAACAACTTATTAAAAATGCCATAACTTCATTTTGCCCTAATCCATCAAACTATCATCAACCAATCAACAACAATAATCCATCAAAATCACAATCAAGTTCACATCAATGTATACGTTGACCAAATCGTTCTCATCACACATTAATCACATTGTACTCGCCACAATATAACACATTGTCCAATTTGTACACGCCACAAAACAACACATTGTCCAATTGTATTCAAGTCATCACATAGTTGGTATTGGCTACGAACTCACAATATACACCTTCAGGGTTTCACATAATTCACGTTGCACACAAAATTCCTAACCATGCATGCTATATGAAGAGTTTTAACTTAAGCCGTAGTCTAGGTCAATCCGACTAATTCTCTACGACCTGCATGGGCCACCATTCTATAACACTCCGAGCTAGGCTCGAAATATTACCGGAAAGATATAGCGTATTCATGGGATTATCGTAGAACATGAACTATATGAATAAAAAGGGATTCGGTGAATCCAACATCAACAATCGAGTACAAAATACATAATGCAAAATAAGGGCAAATGAATGACGGATCCATGTAGTCCAAGCCCAAGCCCTAGCACAGGCATCAATCAAGCTTCACGTCTGATTCACAGATTACCTGAAAAGTGTACTAAACAAGGTCAACACTAGGTTGGTGAGTTCGTAGAGATGGTTCACAAGGAACCATCGACACATAATCAAGTATAGAAGAAAGTAAGTAATGTCTTACATGTAGCCTTTATAAGGCACAAAGTCAACCAAGAAAGGTAAACTGAGAGTAAAACTCGTCACATAACAAGCCCATAATGTATCAACAAAGATGAGAGACGCGTGTCATAAATATGCATATGTAATGTCAACATCAATGAGTATGCGAAGCAATAAGGACGCATAAAGTATAAGTGCAAAAGACATGACCAAGCAATGTATGAATGTATATCATGTATGTGTCTCAACAATCATCAAATGCAAGTATGTGTGACTACATACTTGGGGTCCGGTTTGGGGGGGGGGGTGGTGGGGGGGGGTTTTTTTGGGGTCCGTGTGGGGTCCGTGTGCGTCCCGCACAATGCAACGATACTCACATGTCATCCCAATCACCAATGTGGCATCTCAAAATCATCGGTATATACGTCTATATACTCAGAGTCTGTGTGCATCCCGCACAAATAGAGTGTCTATGCGTGCGTCCCGCACCATAGACGTATGAGTGTAAGTGCCCACATGTCATCCCAATGACCAATGTGGCATGTCCAAATCATCACAGTTCACCAACCGAATCCCATAATCGGTATCCCCAAATCCGCCCACAATCAAACAATCAATATCCATATCAATACATATGCGTACTTGCCTCAATCACAAGTCCATCAATCATCAACCATCAAACCAACCAAAACTACGTACATACACTTTCGGAGGATTCTACTTTCATCGAATCATAGATGCTTATATATAGGGTCACCCACAGCCTTCCCACCACATCTATAACCCTTTGAAGGCATAATCGACTTCCATGTGTGTACAACTATCCTAATCACAATATATAATCATAAACGAGTGTAAAATCAACCAAATGACATATAAGTATACGATGCATAGCAAATACGTGTAATGAATGAACACAAGTAATGTTAATATCAAATCATGTATCGTATGTATGCAAATGTCATAATGTATATCAAATGTGTATCAACCACGTCATCAATGCATCAAGAGTGTATGCTTGCGTGTGTACCGTACAAATCAAGTGTAACTATGCGTATATGTTCATTTCAAACACAATCCCAATATCCATCAATTTCACCAAGAACACAATGTACATACACTTCGGAGGGCTTCACCTTCACTAAGTTCTAGATGCTTATATATAGGGTCACCCGCAGCCTTCCCACCACATCTAAAACCCTTTGAAGGCATAACCGACTTCCATGTATGTACGACTATCCTAAATAATCATAATATCACAATCATATGCGTAAACCATCAAACAATCAATCAAAAACCATCCATCAATCAGACAATCAATCAAAATCAATAAGCCGTCAATCAAATCAACCAAACAATCAAACAAGCACGTATGTGTACACTTTTCAGCCCGAATCTCAATTGAGTAGGGAGCTACGGAACTCACCTGTGACGAGCAATGACAAGCCCAAGATGAAAGGAAGTAGAACCGACGTCCACGATAGCTGAAACATATCATACACGTATTACATTAATCCTAAAGTATATCAAGAGGTAAGGTTCTATCCATATTGACCTAATATTACTACAAAAGCTTCATTATGTCCATTTTATAAAGCTTTGATCCAACCGAGGTGGAATCATTACATTTTGTTTCACAATGACTAGTCGGGACATGACCACTGTTTCTTAATCAAAACTTTTGAGTTGTTCAAACTATGTTTTGGACTCAGAGGCTAAACCATTGGAAGGAGACTCAATTACGCATCCGTGGCCACTCGAATTGTCAAAAACGGACTTACGGTTTAAAAGTTATTGACGTTTGAAAATGACTTTCCTACAGTGTATCAAAGCGCGATAAATTAACTTCACGGCGCGATATTTTGACACCGCGGCGCGATATTTTGACATGACGGCGCGATATTTTCACCTGAACACCATTTTTCGAGTTTAAGCAAACCTCACGACGCCACAAACCACCCTCGCGACGCGATATGCTTCAGAAAGCAGAAAAAACGCGTTTTTGACCTCATATCGACCCACCAAACGTCAAAATCAAAGCTTCAACCTTTAACACAACTTAATACAAGTATAAACAAGTGTAAAAATCAACTCTTAAACAAAACCCACTTTCTAAATCTCAAGATCTAATCCAAAACCCGTTTTCAACCAAAACGCACATTTTACACTCAAATCGACCGCCCATCGTTTAGATCTATAACAAGGAAGTATTCTACTAGTTAAGGGGAACATTTTGAGCTAAAGATCACTTACCAATTCGTCCCGAAGCTCGAAATCCGGTTTTGGAGCTCTTGAGGATGAAGAACACTTTCTCAAACCAAAAAATCTTGAAGTTTTGAAGGGAAGGATTATTGTTTAACTAAATTCTTACACTTTTGAAGTTACCCTTAGCCTTAGATCCGAAATTTTGAAGAAAATATGATTAGTGTGTGTTGGTGTGTGTTCTTGAAATTGAGAGAGAAAGAGAGAGAGTTTGTGTAGAGATAAGGGGGAAATGGGAGGTGGGGAGGGGTTTTGTTCCCCTCTTGCACTCTCGCGACTAGTTATGGTTTATCCTAATAAATTATTTGCTTCGTTAAAACTATCGACTAGAGATTCGTTCAAATATTTCACGACAAAATCAAACATATTTTGAAATTACGCTCCTAATGACTATTCACATGCTTACCTTTTCATTACAAAAGTTTATTTATTTCAATTTAACTAATTTCTGTTTTACGAGTTCGCTAACGTTGACCGGTCAAAGTGGCGGGTGTTACATAAAGTGACTAGAACAAACAAAAATAAGATATCAGCAGAACATGGTCCAATGCCTCCGACCAAATGATATCCATGCTTTTTCCATGTTGTGCCTGATATCTTTCCACAGACGCTCGCACATCTTGATCTGCGGGTGAAGTAGCTTTGAATTAAGTCGAGCAAAGAGAAAACCAAACCAAATCCACACTCCTTATGAAAACAGAACTTCTACAGCCTTATGACAGTATATAGCTACAAGAATCACACGAATCTTAATGATACTGAATAAATAAAAAACGAAAACAGAACTCTTATTCGGTTTTAGGATAAGAAAGGCACATGACATCTATCTCTATTTATAGAGAACTAGTAATTAATTAAGTATAGTAGGTTAAGGTTAATTAGCTTGACCACACCTTCTTGATGCTTTAACTACGTATCATGTCATTCTTGTTGGCTTTGCTTTTCGTTAGTAAGAACCGGTTTTTGGCCCGAATCCATAAAATTTGTTGCATTATGTATACCAATCAAGTGTTTAAGTTCAAGTCCTAAAGCGTGACAATGTGAACGGAACGGCTATAACGAATGTGAATGGCTATAACGAAGGTGAATGGAGGGATAAGATTGCTAAATGTAAAAGCAAGTGTGGCCGATGTTAGAACCAAAGCCCTTAACATATAGATTTTGTGACATAGGTCCCCTCCATATGAAAAAGTAAGAGTAAACGGCCTAAATCGTCCTTGTGGTTTACCCTAATAATCAAGTTTCGTCCTTAACTATTCGAAATGACACTGGCAGTCCTTTTGGGGAGGATAAGGATCACATCCAGTCCTTTATGCAAACGGACGTTTTCTCTAATCTGTTAACTCTCGCACGTGTCCTTCACGTGAGGGTATTAGGGTCATTTCAAACCTATAAAGGACCATTAGTGATATTAAAACAAACTTTAAAACAAATAATCATTGTATTCTCATCCATTCCAGATCATATTTTTCCCCATCAACAAACCCTACCATCATTAATCCATCAATCTATAAAAAAAAATTCACCACATAGCTACAAAAAAATAAATCGATCCATATAACAAGGGATGCCACTTCTCAAACAACCATTCTCCATATTTTATTGTGTTTTTCCCTGGGCTAGCGAAACCAAAGGTATACATTAAAGCCCGATATTCATGCATTTCTAAATCTTGTCATAGCGATTTTTAAGCTATTTAAGTTGACCCAAAACATGCACCTCACATACTCCGCGAAGACATCTCTCATATAACAAATCATCAGCATCTTACCACTCACAACGAAGCGTTCCAGCCGGCTCAGATCTAGATCTAGATCCGACCAGATCTAGATCGAACAATGGTAAGAAACCCAGATAGTGGATGGCCCGACGGTGTAGGTGGCCGGAAAAAGCAAAAAAGGTACTTTTTTGGCCGGAATTTACTTGGCCGGAAATCAGAAGAAAATTTGGTCGGATCGTTCTTGTGTTAGTTGTGCCTGGATGTTGGCGGTGGTGAACGGATCTTCATGGAGGTGGCTGGATATTGGAGGTGGTGGCTGGATCTTGTTAGTGGTGGCCGGATTTTGAAGGTGGTGGTTGGATGTTGGTGGTGGTGGCTGTGCGGCGGCGGTGACCTGGGAAATCTTTGATATACCCGGCCATTGTATGGCAACCTTAGGTCAACACTTGCACACATCTAGAGAGAGAGAAATAGAGAAAGAGAATGAGAAAGTGAAGATATGTTGATTTAGGGATATTATTTGGGTATTTTATATGGAAATATCATACAGATTACATAGATATAGATATAAATATATATGTATATATTTGGGTTTTGATTAAATTCTTGAATTATGATATAGATTTTGATATATATAGATATTAGATATAGTACATATTAATGGAGTGATCTGGGTTTTGGTATACAAGGTAGGAGAAGGAGATAGAAGTAAAGAAATTATCAATGTTGGTCCTTTATAGGTGAAAAAAGACATATATACCCTCACGTGGAAAACACATGAGGGAGTTAACGGATTAGAGAAAAACGTCTGTTTGCATAAAGGACTGGATGTGATCCTTATCCTTCCCAAAAAGACTGCCAATGTCATTTCGAATAGTTAAGGATGAAACTTGATTATTAGGGTAAACCACAGGGACGATTTAGGCCGTTTACTCAAAAAGTAATTATAATTAATACATAAGAGTAAACGGCCGAAATCGTCCTTGTGGTTTACCCTAATAATCAAGTTTCGTCCTTAACTATTCAAAATGACACTGGCAGTCCTTTTGGGGAGGATAAGGATCACATCCAGTCCTTTACGCAAACGGACGTTTTCTCCCATCCGTTTTCTTTTTCACGTGCCATGCACATGAGGTATTATAGTCATTTTCAAAGCTAAAGGACCAAACTTGATATATTTTATCCGGCCACCACACGAAGATATAGCCGCCACAATCAAGATATGGCCACCACCATTCAGATCCGGGCATCGCCATCAAGATCCGGCCACCGCCATCAAGATCCGACCGTCACTATTAAGATCCGGCCACCGCTGATTCTCGTTTTGGTGGCCGCCGCCCACACCGTCGCTACTGTTCTATTTTTCTTTTTCTTTTTCGATCCGGGTACATCGGGTGCTTGTGTAATCGTACTTTTCTTCTTCTTCTTCTTTGTTTATGTTTTTCTTTGTCGTTAGATTGTTCAAGTAGTGGGTGGTCTTCGGTGGTGAGACGGTGAAGTTGGGAAGGATGCCACCGAAGAACAATTCATCGGCGGAATGAAAGGTGGTTTGTTGGGAAAAACAAGTAAAGAACTCAAGTTCAGGTGAATAATGTAACACCCCAAGCCGGAGCTCGAAATGTCACGGAAATCATACAGCACCCGGTGGAATTACAATAGAACAAACTAAAATGCAATTAACGATTCGGTGAATCCAAAACATAGCAAAACAAGTAACAAAATACAACAGGAGCAAATAGCCATCAACGTTAACATAATACAACCAAAGATGGCATACGATCCTAAGTATAATGCAAAAGGAGGGTCAATGAATCCTTGATCCATGAGGTCCAAGTCCGGGTTAGACAGCGAGCAAGCAACTAAACACCACGTCCGGGGAGAACCTGATTACCTGAAAAGTGTACTAAGCATAGTCAACACAAGGTTGGTGAGTTCGTAGCAATGGTTCATAAAGAACCAACGACAATAAGCACAATAAACGAGTAGAGGCTAGGCATGACTTACAGCGAGCCTCTAAGCAACACAATATCGTCCAACAACAAGATTTCACAAGACAACAATGTGTAATGAGAATGCACAAATGATATATGAAGCGATGCAATGCCAAATGCATGAATAAGTCGACATGCCTATCCTATGCGTGAACGCCGGTCACCAATGCAACGATACCCTTCTGTCATCGCAATGAACAAGGCTGTATCTCAAAAACATCGAGTTATATATGTCTATATACTCGGGGTCATGACTACATCCAAAATGGGTGCATACATCTATGCACCAGGATGTCGGCAAATCCCCTGCCGAGGGTCCAACAATAGAGTATGCAATGCTTACAATCGAATGTAAGTGCATAAATCACAATCCAACGATCGATATACGATGAATATAAATCAATAATCAATATTCGTCAATCCTGAGCCAACCATCAATATTCGACAAACGCATAACAATAGTCAATATACGACAACATAAGCCAACAATCAATTTAAACTAACTATACGTACATATACTTCAGAGGATTCTACTCTCTTCAAGTCTCAGATGCTTATATATAGGGTCACCCGCAGCCTTCCCACCACATCTAAAACCCAATGAAGGCATAACCGACTTCCATGTATGTACGTCTATCCTAATGTATAAGTAATACTTAGCGAAAGCACAACCCAAGTCAATCAAACGAAAAGATACGTCACATCGATCCAACAATCATGTCAACAATCAATACATCAATAGATACAAGTAAACATGCCAGGTTTACACTTTTCAGCCCGAATCTCAAGCGAGTAGGGAGATACGAAACTCACCTCGATCGGCAAAGAAGCTTAAATCAAATTAATAAAAGATTAATAGCGAGTATAAGGCCCCACGCGTCCACAACCTATCAAAGCATGTCATGTAACATAATGTCAACTTTATAATCATAAATAAGTTGGTTCCTTAGGTTTAGGTCGAGTCACGAACCCACAATTACTTCCTTAACATTACCGAGTGTGAAGCATAACACTTTGACTCGACAATTTTAGAAATTAAAGAAGTTTCATACGAAATGAATGTTACAATAAGAAAGTAGACTCTCTCACGATTCCAACGATAGGTCATACGACTTATTTGGACTTACGGATCAAAAGTTATTAACGTTTGAAAACTGACGCGCCAAACAGATGAAACTCGCGGCGCGAGGAGCACGAGCTCGCGGCGCGAGGAGCAGGAAAGCTCGCGGCGCGAGGCTGGACGCGAGAAAAGTCACTGACTTCGACTGGACACGGACTCGCGGCGCGAGGAGCAGGAGCTCGCGGCGCGACTGGGCTCAGACCTGGAGATTTTTGAGTACAAAATGCGATCCAACTTCACCCAAACCCCATTTTTGATCCCCAAATCGTCAAGCGATGATCCAAGACTCATTTTGAAGCTTAAACAAACATGTTTTAACATAACTACACATAACCCACACCTAGATTCCATTCCACAACATCAAAATCATACCAAATCATTTCAACCCTAAACGAAACCCTAGCTTTTGACCTAAATCGTCTTTTGACTCGATTCAAGACTTACAATTGTTCAAGATGACTAGAAATGCATAACCAAACATAAGTAGGTGTAAATGGGATGAATTTGACTTACCAAAACTTCCTTTTGAGCTAGAACCCGAAATTAGGTCAAAGTGGACAAAATGCGAGAACTTCCACCTTTGATTCTTCGATATGACGATAATGTGATGAAAGTGACTATGATTTCTATGTTACAATCGATCCCACACTAATTTGATGCAAGAATGGTGAAGAAGGTTGAGATGGGTCTTGCCTTGCTTTTGAGAGAAAGAGAGAAAGAGATAAAGAGATAGGTAGAAAAGAAAAGAAAGTGAGAAGGAAAGGATAAGGGGTGGGAAAATGGGTCTTGGGGCTGGTGGGTCATGGACCACCCACGGGCCGACCCATTTCCTTCACAAGTCATAATACGATCGATCACACAACTAAACGCCGAACAAACATATTAACGACTCGACTAACATACCACATAGTCATATAATCACAAATGGGCCCAATTATTTCATTCAACACGATTGTTAGTCAAATTACACATAAAGTCAACGGTTCAAAATTCATGGATGTTACATTATTCCCCCGTTGAAAGAATTTCGTCCCGAAATTCAACAAAACCCTAATTATCAAATAAATGCGGATACTTGGACTTCATATGGTCTTCTCTCTCCCAAGTGAACTCGGCTCCACGTCTAGCGTTCCATCTTACTTTCACAATGGTGTAGCGCTTCTTCTTGAGCTTCTTTTCTTGGCGGTCCATGATCTCTACCGGTTCTTCAACAAAGTTCAAGTTTGAATCAACCCTAATTTCATCCATAGGCACATGATGTGTAGGATCCGCCAAACACTTGCGTAAGTTACAAATATGGAACACATCATGCACACCACTAAGCTCTTGGGGCAATTCTAGCCGATAAGCAACTTTCCCAACCCGTTCAAGAATCTTGAAAGGACCAACATACCTTGGTGCAAGTTTTCCCCGCTTCACGAATCGTACGACGCCTTTCCAAGGCGACACTTTCAAGAGTACAAATTCACCAACTTCAAACTCCAACGGTCGTCGTCTCACATCGGCATACTTCTTTTGACGTTCACGGGCCAATTGCAACTTCTCCTTAATTTGAGATATTACCTTGGTAGTTTCAATCACAATCTCCGGCCCGATAAGTTGACTCTCTCCAATTTCCGCCCAAGCTAAAGGAGAACGGCACACCCTACCATACAAGGCCTTAAAGGGTGCCATTTGAATAGTGGCGTGGTAGCTATTGTTGTATGAAAACTCAACTAACGGCAAATGGTCTTCCCAACTTCCACCAAAATCAATTGCACACGCCCTCAACATATCTTCGAGTGTTTGAATGGTTCTCTCGGTTTGCCCATCCGTTTGAGGGTGAAACGCCGTGCTCATGTCAAGTCGAGTACCCATGGCTTTTTGAAAGGCTTCCCAAAATTTTGATTTGAAACGGGCATCTCTATCGGAAATGATAGAAACCGGCACTCCATGCTTAGATATTATTTCCTTGATGTACAAACGAGCTAAAGTGTCAAATTTATCGGTTTCACGAATGGCTAAAAAGTGAGCCGATTTCGTTAACCGATCTACTATCACCCAAATCGTGTCACGGCCGCTTCTTGTCTTCGGTAGTTTAGTAATGAAGTCCATTGAAATATGCTCCCACTTCCATTCGGGCATCACCGGTTGTACCAACAATCCGGGTGGCTTCTTGTGATCGGCCTTAACTTGTAAGCAAGTAAGGCACTCACTCACATACTTAGCCACATCACGCTTCATGCCCGGCCACCAATACAATTCCTTCAAGTCAAAGTACATCTTATCCGATCCGGGATGGACCGAATAAGGTGATAGGTGGGCTTCATTCATAATAAGCGTTCTTAAATCGCCGAATATAGGAATCCAAAGTCTTTCCACCATGTAAAGCCCGTTATCATTCTTTCGGTCAAATAGTTGTTCCATGCCGTCTAGGTTTTCGTTTCCAAAGTTTTCCGGTAGGGTCGCTTGAATTTGGGCTTCAATAATCCGATCACGAATACTTGGCCCTACCGTGAGACTCATAGCTCGAGCCCGTCTTGGTTTCACTCTCTCCTTTCGGCTCAAGGCGTCGGCTACTACATTTGCCTTGCCCGGGTGATAACGGATGTCACAATCATAATCACTAAATAGCTCTAACCAACGCCTTTGCCTCATATTCAATTCGCTTTGGTTGAAGATGTGTTGAAGACTTTTGTGATCGGTATAAATCACACATTTGGTACCATAGAGATAATGTCTCCAACACTTCAAAGCAAACACAACCGCTCCCAATTCCAAATCATGTGTCGGGTAGTTCTTCTCATGCACCTTCAATTGACGAGAGGCATAAGCAATGACTTTACCCCTTTGCATAAGAACGCAACCCAACCCTTGCCCCGAAGCATCACAATAAACCACAAAATCTTCTATCCCATCCGGTAGCGTTAAAATAGGAGCATCACATAACATATCCTTAAGAGTTTGGAAGGCGTTCTCTTGTCTTTCGCCCCATTCGAAGTTTCTATCTTTTTGAGTCAAAAGGGTGAGTGGTTGTGCGATACGGGAGAAATTTTCAATAAACCTTCTATAGTAACCCGCCAATCCAAGGAATTGGCGGATCTCGGATGGCGTTTCGGGTCTTCTCCAATTCTTGACCGCTTCAATCTTGCTTGGGTCCACATGAATACCATCCTTGCTCACTACGTGACCAAGGAAGTGGACCTCTTCCAACCAAAACTCACACTTGGAAAATTTCGCGTACAACTTCTCCTTCCTTAGTAATTCAAGCACTTCGCGCAAGTGCTTAACATGCTCCTCCTTTGTCTTCGAGTATATAAGTATGTCATCAATGAACACAATAACGGACTTGTCTAAATATGGTTGACACACCCGGTTCATCAAGTCCATGAACACCGCCGGTGCATTGGTCAACCCAAACGGCATTACGGTGAATTCAAAATGGCCATACCTTGTGCGGAAAGCCGTTTTGGGAATGTCATCTTCATGTACCCGGAGTTGATGATAACCCGAGCGAAGATCGATCTTTGAGAAGTGCTTAGCTCCTTGAAGTTGATCAAACAAGTCATCAATTCTAGGGAGAGGATATCGGTTCTTCACGGTGAGCTTGTTCAATTCCCGATAATCAATACACATTCGGAAGGATCCGTCTTTCTTTTTGACGAAGAGAACAGGAGCACCCCAAGGAGATTGACTAGGGCGAATGAAACCCTTCTCTTGGAGTTCCCTGAGTTGAGTTTGTAGCTCTTGCATTTCGGTTAGAGCTAGTCTATAAGGAGCTTTTGCTACGGGCGCGGCTTCGGGAATAAGACTAATACGAAAATCAAGCGCACGAGTTGGAGGTAATCCCGGTAAGTCATCCGGAAAAACATCGGGGAATTCACAAACAATAGGAACGGTCTTCAATTCTACCTTTGGGGTTGTAGCACTAAAGACTTTAGAATTTGGGGAATCGGAGGTTTCGCCTTGAACCCTAAGAATTTTACCGTTGGCCAAAGGTATCTTAACAACTCTCTCACCACAATCAATCGTCGCATTAACCGCCGCTAACCAATCCATTCCCACTATAATATCAAAACTACCAATGTCTAAAGGCATAAGATCGATGAAGAAGTCGACGTCCTCTAAAGTCAAGACACAATCACGGAGTATTTGGCTAATTCTAGTTAGTGACCCATTTACCATTTCAATGTCAAGCACATAGTTTAGAGCACACGGATGCACATCAATCAAAGGAACAAAGTTAGAAGACACGAGGCTAAAATCGGCCCCGGAATCAAATAGTACGGTTGCATAGAGACCATTAAGGAGGAAAGTACCTGCCACTACGTTAGGATCATTTCGGGCTTCATTTACATTGGCCGCAAAAGCTCGGCCGCGTGGTTGCACTTGGTGGCCTTGGTGTCCTCGGTTTTGGTTAGGCCCGACCATTTGTAGTTGATTGGGGTGGACGGCTACTTGGACTTGTTGTCCCACCCATCGAGGACAATTATCACGGTAGTGGTCACGGCTACCACACACAAAACATTCACCTCTCCTTTGGTTACCTTGAGGAGGAACGGCCCGAATAGGAGCCGCATTCATTGGGCCCGCTCTTGGAGCTCTACAATTTCTGGATGCGTGCCCAACTTGGTTGCAATTATAGCATACTTCACATGGAGCAGTGGCGGGATGGTGCCTGTTGCACCTCCCACAGAAAGGATGAGGCCCGGTATAAGGCCTCCTAGCCGGTTCTACCGCCGCCATCACCCTACCCCTATAAGCATTCTTGGGATCAAACCTTCCCGCTTTCCTTACCCCACTTGACTCACCCACTTCTTTCCTCTTGTTTGATGAGGATTTGCTCAAAACTCCACTCCTCAATAAATCTTCAGTCACACTCCCGGCTTGGTTGACCGCATTAGCCAAGGAAGTAGGCATGTTTGAGTTAACATAAGATCGGACTTGAGGGTTCAAGCCCAACACAAATTTTTGGATGGCTTGTGGCTCGGTACCCACCAAGTGAGGAATGAGAGTAGACAACTCTTGGAATCGTCTCACATAGCCCTTGAAATCGGCTCCTTCCATGTTGAGGTTCGCGAACTCGATGGTTAAGTTTTGTAGTTCATACGCGGGACAAAACTTTGCTTTTACTTTGTCCTTGAAGTCAACCCATTCCAAATTTTGAGTCCGTCCCAACGTTATTTCCTGATTCCACCAACTCAAGGCGTCATGCCTAAACATGCCGGATGCATAGGGAATCCGGTCATCGTAGGTGCAATGACTCCTTTCAATCACTGCTTCTATTGCCTCAAACCATCTTATACATTCCGTGGGACCACCTTTTCCATCGAACTCCGGTGCCCCACAACTCTTAAAATCTTTGAATACACACCCTTGTCGGTACCCACCATATGGGTTATTCAAGGGCATTCCAATATTAACTCCCATTGGTTCCTCTTCCTCATATTCTTCGACTTGAGGTTGATCATTTTCATTGTTTGCGTTTTCCGGGACTTCGTTGTTTTGAGGCTCATTATTTTGCCCAAGACTTGCCGTGACTTGAGCAATGATGGTTGGCATGATACCGGCAACCGTTTGAGCGATTACCTCAGCCAAGTTTGGCTCAGGAGCTCTACCACGACCCCTACCACGGCCTCTACCACGGCCTCTACCACGACCTCTACCTCCCTGTACTTCCGGTTGAGCTTCCGGTTGAGGCTCTTCTTCTTCAGCCCTGTAATTTGTTCGGACTCTTCTTGGTCTTTCCATTTCTATAAAACAAGTGACACGTTGACCCGAGAGTTAGTCTCAAATGCTCACATGTTAGCCACACAAGTAGTCAATGCTCTCATACCAATACCACATACTCATTTCATAACACTATGCTAAGGCAAAAGTGTTAGCATCATAAGGGATTTTTACATATCGTACCATCAAGTAATCATGCTCATAATATCATGCAATTACACAACTAACACAAATGATTCAAAGTATAATCCGAATTCGATATGCTCTCTAGTTATTGACCGGGTATGTATACAAGGTGTACCAACGGCTAACCTTCCACCTAATCAACTTCCATTAAGCATATCGGTTCCTTATTATACTTTAAGCCACACGTGCGCAATCCACGATGTCATGAACTTGCTATAATATCGGGTAACCATAAAAGAGTTGATCGGGTTCTTTTAGGGTTGCCACAATATTATACTAAGTTAATGGCATCCCATCATTTTGCCCTAAATCATTACATTAGTTCCAACAATCAACAACAACCACCCCTATTAACCACAATCCACATTCATCACATTGAATTCAAGCTATCATACAATAGGTCTTAACTACGAACTCACACGGGGATTCACATAATTCACATTGCACACAAATTCCTAACCATGCATGCTATATGAAGAGTTTTAACTTAAGCCGTAGTCTAGGTCAAACCGCCTAATTCTCTACGACAACGCATGGGCCACCATTCTGTAACACCCCAAGCCGGAGCTCGAAATGTCACGGAAATCATACAGCACCCGGTGGAATTACAATAGAACAACTAAAATGCAATTAACGATTCGGTGAATCCAAAACATAGCAAAACAAGTAACAAAATACAACAGGAGCAAATAGCCATCAACGTTAACATAATACAACCAAAGATGGCATACGATCCTAAGTATAATGCAAAAGGAGGGTCAATGAATCCTTGATCCATGAGGTCCAAGTCCGGGTTAGACAGCGAGCAAGCAACTAAACACCACGTCCGGGGAGAACCTGATTACCTGAAAAGTGTACTAAGCATAGTCAACACAAGGTTGGTGAGTTCGTAGCAATGGTTCATAAAGAACCAACGACAATAAGCACAATAAACGAGTAGAGGCTAGGCATGACTTACAGCGAGCCTCTAAGCAACACAATATCGTCCAACAACAAGATTTCACAAGACAACAATGTGTAATGAGAATGCACAAATGATATATGAAGCGATGCAATGCCAAATGCATGAATAAGTCGACATGCCTATCCTATGCGTGAACGCCGGTCACCAATGCAACGATACCCTTCTGTCATCGCAATGAACAAGGCTGTATCTCAAAAACATCGAGTTATATATGTCTATATACTCGGGGTCATGACTACATCCAAAATGGGTGCATACATCTATGCACCAGGATGCCGGCAAATCCCCTGCCGAGGGTCCAACAATAGAGTATGCAATGCTTACAATCGAATGTAAGTGCATAAATCACAATCCAACGATCGATATACGATGAATATAAATCAATAATCAATATTCGTCAATCCTGAGCCAACCATCAATATTCGACAAACGCATAACAATAGTCAATATACGACAACATAAGCCAACAATCAATTTAAACCAACTATACGTACATATACTTCAGAGGATTCTACTCTCTTCAAGTCTCAGATGCTTATATATAGGGTCACCCGCAGCCTTCCCACCACATCTAAAACCCAATGAAGGCATAACCGACTTCCATGTATGTACGTCTATCCTAATGTATAAGTAATACTTAGCGAAAGCACAACCCAAGTCAATCAAACGAAAAGATACGTCACATCGATCCAACAATCATGTCAACAATCAATACATCAATAGATACAAGTAAACATGCCAGGTTTACACTTTTCAGCCCGAATCTCAAGCGAGTAGGGAGATACGAAACTCACCTCGATCGGCAAAGAAGCTTAAATCAAATTAATAAAAGATTAATAGCGAGTATAAGGCCCCACGCGTCCACAACCTATCAAAGCATGTCATGTAACATAATGTCAACTTTATAATCATAAATAAGTTGGTTCCTTAGGTTTAGGTCGAGTCACGAACCCACAATTACTTCTTAACATTACCGAGTGTGAAGCATAACACTTTGACTCGACAATTTTAGAAATTAAAGAAGTTTCATACGAAATGAATGTTACAATAAGAAAGTAGACTCTCTCACGATTCCAACGATAGGTCATACGACTTATTTGGACTTACGGATCAAAAGTTATTAACGTTTGAAAACTGACGCGCCAAACAGATGAAACTCGCGGCGCGAGGAGCACGAGCTCGCGGCGCGAGGAGCAGGAAAGCTCGCGGCGCGAGGGGAGCTCGGGACGCGAGGAGCAGGAGCTCGCGGCTCGTGGACACGGGCTCGCGGCGCGAGGAGCAGGAGCTCGCGGCGCGACTGGGCTCAGACCTGGAGATTTTTGAGTACAAAATGCGATCCAACTTCACCCAAACCCCATTTTTGATCCCCAAATCGTCAAGCGATGATCCAAGACTCATTTTGAAGCTTAAACAAACATGTTTTAACATAACTACACATAACCCACACCTAGATTCCATTCCACAACATCAAAATCATACCAAATCATTTCAACCCTAAACGAAACCCTAGCTTTTGACCTAAATCGTCTTTTGACTCGATTCAAGACTTGCAATTGTTCAAGATGACTAGAAATGCATAACCAAACATAAGTAGGTGTAAATGGGATGAATTTGACTTACCAAAACTTCCTTTTGAGCTAGAACCCGAAATTAGGTCAAAGTGGACAAAATGCGAGAACTTCCACCTTTGATTCTTCGATATGACGATAATGTGATGAAAGTGACTATGATTTCTATGTTACAATCGATCCCACACTAATTTGATGCAAGAATGGTGAAGAAGGTTGAGATGGGTCTTGCCTTGCTTTTGAGAGAAAGAGAGAAAGAGATAAAGAGATAGGTAGAAAAGAAAAGAAAGTGAGAAGGAAAGGATAAGGGGTGGGAAAATGGGTCTTGGGGCTGGTGGGTCATGGACCACCCACGGGCCGACCCATTTCCTTCACAAGTCATAATACGATCGATCACACAACTAAACGCCGAACAAACATATTAACGACTCGACTAACATACCACATAGTCATATAATCACAAATGGCCCAATTATTTCATTCAACACGATTGTTAGTCAAATTACACATAAAGTCAACGGTTCAAAATTCATAGATGTTACAGTATGTAACTCATTTTGTTTTGTCTCAATGTGCTGATTTTGTATAGCTTTTCCCCAATGTATGCGTAAAATCATTTTTGATTTTGAATAGTTGATTTTGAATAGGTTTTGAGTAACATCAAAAATGATTTTGAATAAATTTCTTTTTAAGAAAGCCATTTGGTTTGACTCAATGTGCTACACAAAATCATATATGATTTTGTATATTTTCTTGACAATGTTGCGTAAAATCATATATGATTTTGTATAGCTTTTCCCCAATGTATGCGTAAAATCATTTTTGATTTTGAATAGTTGATTTTGAATAAGTTTTCATACTTTATGCGTAAAATCATATATGATTTTGAATAAATTTTTCATAGTGTATGCTTAAAATCAATTTTGATTTTGAATAAGTTTATTTGTACGGAAGCATATACAAAATCATATATGATTTTGAATATGTTTAATGATACCGAACTCACTTTTTTTGTCTAGATGTATGAATAAAATCATATATGATTTTGTATAGGGTTTTGACACTCTATGGGTAAAATCATTTTTGATTTTAAATGGTGTTTCTTTGTATGGAACTCATTTGGTTTTGTCTCAATGTGCTATAAAAATCATATATGATTTTGTATAGCTTTTCCCCAATGTATGCGTAAAATCATTTTTGATTTTGAATAGTTGATTTTGAATAGGTTTTTCACAATGTATGCGTAAAATCATTTTTGATTTTGAATAGTTCATTATATTTAGGATTTTCACACTGTAAGAGTAAAATCAAATATGATTCTAGGCATAAGAACACAGTTAACTAAAACCTCAATACAAAATCAAATTTGATTGTACAAAACAAAGTTACAAAACACAAATCTATAGAATCTATATACAAAATCAAATATGATTTTACACATACAGTTACAAAAATAGAAATCTCTATAATCTCTATACATAAATTTAATTCAGAATCATAAAGTTGATTAAATCATATTATCAAACATTGATTTAGACATTTCATCAAACACCTTATGCAATACTCAATCAAATGTGATTTGATATTAAATCATATATAAGAAACTTTGGTTTAGACATTTCATCAAACACCTTGTATGCAATACTCAATCAAATGTGATTTGATACTAAATTATATATAAGAAACTTTGGTTTAGACATTTTATCAAACACTTACCAAACAACAAAGTCAATTAAATAACCAATAAAATTTAAGAAGAAAATTATATATATACTATACTAATATAAGAGAAAATCGACAATAGCCAATTTTCGTTGTGATCGTACCAAAATAGCCAAGTTTTTTGGGTTATCACAAAATAGAAAACAAAATTGCAACAAGAAACGCAAATTCGCAACAAGAAACATGCAAATCGCAATAAGAAATGGCAAAATCGCAACTCGCAGCGATTTTGACTTTGACTTTGACTCTTTTTTTTTGCGATTTGTCCTTAAAACAATTTTGTTTACAAAAGAGTTTACACATACATGACAATTATTCATATAATATGAAAAATAGTAGGATTCTTTTATGATCATTTGTACATTGTCACCTTAAGAAAACTGGTTTTTAGTAACAATGTTTTTTAATTATGTATTCTCCTCACGGCGTGATCCAATTTACCCGGAGGCCGGGTTGGATGAGATGTGAGTCGGGTTTGCTGGTAAAAAAAAAAAAGAAAAAAAAAAGAAAGAAAAGACGTATATTAATTTGTTGCTTAATAACAATTTTATTTCGTTAACATTAAAAAAGTTGATCAACTTAATCTGCTTATTACAAAACTAGTGAACAAAAAACATTTTTATTTGTTCTTTAATACTCGTAAAGTTTATTACGGACCTATAGTTAAAACATAGATCACTTAATTTAAATTTGGATTTTAACACCAGTTGTGACTAAATTTAGGTTGTAGTGACAAAAACTTGATCATTATAATAAATTAGTAAATAAATGTCATTTTTGTTACTACTTACTAACAAACATTTTCTTTTGTTGCGTTTTCAAAATAAAATTATAGAGGCAAATAACGTCTATTTCAAGAATAAGCAAACATTAGCTTACTAATAACCCCCAAAAATTGATTTGCTCAAATAAAGTTAACTTCTTATATTTTTGCGATGATATAAAATAACATATAAAAACATATATAATGAGATCGAGATAACCTTCTGATGGCGAAGAGAGCAAATGGAGAAACGCAAATGACAGCAAATAAGTAACGATAAGTAATCAAAACGCTCATATGCATTCCATCATGTGAAGCTACTTTATATGAAACATTAAATCCAGCAATTATCAAATCAGCCACAACCATCATCAATGCTGCCTTCAACCTTTGCATTTTGTTCTCCTGATTACTTGATTTTGATGATGCCCCCCTAATATATGATTTTTGTATACAAAAAATTCACAATGTTTAGAAAATGTAGACCTCATAAAGTTTGTACTTATAAATTTATGTATTTAACACCACTGTCTTTGTTAGAACTTAGAACACCAAAGTATTCTTTTGCATTTATGGAGTAACAAACTACAGTTACAAGTGTTACGTAGTTGCACACGCATGCCTATATATGTTAGTTGGCACGTGTGAATTTACTTTTGGTGAATAAGTTCTTGGTTTAGTAATTATCCAAATGACCAAATAGGAGGTGGGAGGCCTCTCAAGAAATCCTTGAGGATAGCTATAATGTATGACTCTAAACGTTTAAGTTTAATACTCCGTACTTTGTATGTATAGTGTGTGTTAAAAGAAAAACCGAAAATATGATAAAGAAGAGTATAAAAGAGTTTTGATTCTTACTTCAAATCTGATCAAACTACATGTTGTTGATTACATTTCGAAGGTAAAAACAGGAACTAAATCTACACAAATGAATGGATTTTAAAAAAAATCTATATTTTTATGAGGTAGTAAGTGTGGTAGTAAAAGTAAGGTAGTAAATGTGGGGTAGTAAAAGTGAGGTAGCTAGTAAGAGTTTCTGTGTGTTTTGCTTGGAAGCTAAGTTGATGGAAAATGAGAGTTTGTGAAGAATAAGAGTATGTATGGATAATGATAAATATGCCTAAAAGTATGCCTAATCCATTAAATTTTGACACATGGATTCCACATATTCTCTTTCTTAATCTTTATCATTGATCTTGCCATGTGTCAATCATTCCTTATTAGGCATACTTTTAGGCCTAAATTTTAGGCACATTAATCATTTTTCAGTATGTATATGTAGATTCAAATAGAAGGATTTCATGTTATGCTACCTTACTAGGCCGCATTTGCGATGTCGGACTTCAATTACGATGTAAGACCAAATTGCGATGCTTAATCAAAATTACGACACCGAAACAAAATTACGATGCCAACCCACAATTACGATATTGACTTAAATTACGAGGCCAATCACTAATTACGATGCCATTTTCAAATTACGACTCAAAGTTAAATATTTATTTGACTTGAAAGCTTTCATGGTCAACTAACAGGTATTAGATCATCAAATACAACATGCCAAGAGGTTTTCTAAATCACGATTACAATGTAATACTTAGACGACGGAATACTTTATTTTGCCTGACTCTGTTTCAAAAACATTATCAGAGCCAAATCAACTTACAAAGATCAATTAAACAGATGAAAGCAATGAAATCTTAGATTGAAGAAAAATTGGGGGTCTCACGATTACTGAATGACTTGTACGGAACCTTCTTCTTCAGTTGTCTTTCAATCTGGATAGCCATCTTGCATGCACCTTCATATGTCCAGATAGGCTGCAACTCAACCTTCTCAGTAATGGCAGCGTTCAGACCACCAAGAAATCTGGCAATAGTGTGCTCTTCAGTCTCATTCACACCAGTTCTGGTCTTCAGATGCTCAAACTCTCTAATGTATTCCACAACTTCCTTGGCTCCTTGCTTCAGATTGTTCATCAGTAGATACTGATCTTGCTTGTACGACTGGGGAACAAACCTTTTCTGCATGACCTCCTTCAGTTTGGACCAGGTCTTGATTTTACTCTTACCCTTATACTCCCTTTCAGATTTCATATTATCATACCATGATGAAGCATATTTCTTAAGTTTAATAATGGCAACCTTGAAACTTTTTCTATCACCATAACCTTTTATTTCCATAATCCTGTCCATCACCTGGACCCATTCAAAATACTCTTCGGGGTTAGAAGACCCATTAAAATCTGGTGGATCTATCTTAATATCCCTAGTATCATCACCCTTATGCCTCACGCCTTTCTCTAGGATGTGGTTCATCAGAATCACTAGAGTTTCTAGGTGTACTATCAGATCTTACACTAGGACCTTGAGATTCAGAATCTCTTTCACTGGCAACAACATTTTCTCGATTAAATCGTAAACCACCATCTTCTAACATATGAACATCCTAAAATTTTTAGGCCAATGAATTATTAATAGTTTTGACCTTAAAATAATTTCCTAGCATTTTATTTTGGAATAAGGGGCTAAATTAGTTGGAACTTTAGCGGATAGCGGGTATTATACCCACCAAAATGTGAGTTGGGTCGTGGCATAACAAGATGGTGCCAGCCATGGTTTTTCCTCTGTTACTAACCATTCCATTACACCTTCAAAACACTTCTTGATTCTTCTTCTCTTTCCATCCAAATCAAATCTAATTCTTTTATACAATTCAAGAATTCCTTTAAGATTGAAATAATAATCTTCAATCATCAAAATTAAAAAGCTAGGGTTTATGTTTGGTTGAGGGGCTGGCCTAATTCAAGAGAAGGAAAAGGGAGAAAGAAGAAATTTTAATACAAAGTCTAATTCCTTGAGTTCTTGAGGTAACAATCTTCATAACCTAATTTCCAATTCTTGATTTCTTTAAGGATTAGGGTTCATGCAATCAATTATATTTGGGAAATTTGGGGGTTTTCATATATATGAGTTAATTTATATAATACAAGTTAGGGTTATGGTAATTTAATCAATTTAGGGTTTTAATTTGGGTTGCATGATAGATTTGGTTGAATGATAGTGAGAATTAGTTGGACAGATTCTGACCCTGACCTTCAAACGAGTTAAACACCCCCATGACAGAATTTTCAGTTGTCGAGTCCTAAAAAGAAAATGTAGCTTATTGTGTTATCTCAAATTTACCACTGGAATGGGTTAAAAAGACGAAGTAGAACTCTAGATGTGAATTTTTGAATTCAGGGTCGTCATGCTGATCTTTCAGCAAAACTGATTTTTACGTCTGTTATTAAAACGAGTAAAACACATTCTTATGAGTAAATTCATGTCTTGGTCACTGAAGATAAAATGTGCTAAATTGTGTTAAGAAGAGGTGGCCACTGGAATGAGGTCAAAATATTGTGTAGAACTCAAGTTATGGTCATTTGAAGTCAGTAAGGTCAAAGCTATTTAACAGCAGCAGTTTTGGTTTTTAAAACGACCAGAAGTCACCTTTGGAGGACAATTCACATATTGGTGACTAAAGATAAAAGGTAGGTATATGTGTCATGTAAACTTGACCACTGGAATCATGTTAAAAGAGTAAGTAGAACTCAAGTTACGATTATTTGAAGTTGGTAAGGTCAAATCTGTTTTGTGCGTAAGGACAGCAACTGTTTGTGTTTTTAAAACGATCAGAAGTCACTCTTGAGGGATAATTAATGTAACAACCGTCTTAGAAATGTTCTAAATAAGTTCTCTGAAACGTACTTTCGCCACCGGAACGGCCAGACAGTTCAATTTATATAAGTTCTTGACGTACTTTAGACTTGAATTATGTGCTTATATGAAGGTCAATTTGATCTTAAATTGTGCTTTAATAGACGAGTTCATGATTATGTGCAAAGAAATAATAAAGTTCGGTTCATAAACGTCCATGTTCATGAAAGTTTTAGTTCAAAAATGTACGCAAATAGCCCTTGCACTTGTTGAGTTCACTTTATATGGGAAGACTATAAATAGGAAAGGAATGGAACCCTTGAGAGAGAAACACTATTCATTCTCTTCTCCATCTCTCCACTCTCTCACTAAAACACACACTGGCAGCCACATTTTCACACACAAAATTCATCCTTTGATTTTGGGTTGTTAAACCAAAATCATTTGTACTTTTAGCATCCTTGTGATAATCAAAACGTATTTCTGGAAGCATTTCTCAGGTAACAACAACATTTGAGGGGTTTTTGAGCAAATTAAAAATGTACTTTTTCAAGTTCATGTTCTTGATGATTTGGTCCAGTTTTTGAATGAAAATCGTGTTAAAGGTTAATGGGTTTGTGTCTAAATGTGTTTTAATAACATTGTGTGAACGAATTTGGGTCATATCATGCTTTAATCTCAAAACCCGTTTTTGAAAGTGAAGGTACAAACTAGTTCTTGAAGTTATGACATGTTTATGTGATATTTGATCTTGAAACCAGTGAATGTGTTAGTAAATGATGTTATTGTGCATATATGTACCAATGCTATGTTCTAACAAGTCCCGAAATCGATCTAGATCTCCGTGTTATAAGCTTTCCTTGTTCAGCTCGTGTGACACCTAAGACGATCCTGGCTGGGACGATCTTGTCCCAAGATCGTCCTAGCAGCCCATTTGGTGCATAGTTCTTGTTCGTTCGATCTCGTGTGGTGTTGTGATGTTGTTGGTACGCGTAATGGGTAACTGGTCCATTGGATTGGTTTTGCTCAAACACTTGTTCATAAAATGATCTTGTACAATTGTTCTTGTCCTTGGAATGGGACGACTTTGGCTTGATGACTTAAGACGATCTTGTTCAATGTACCCTAAGACGATCTTGAAGTGCAACCAGAACGATCTTGACCTCTAGTCAGCTAAAACGATCTTGAACCCGAACCCAGGACGACCTTGCACCTAGTACATCTGAAACGGTCTTGAGCATTGTACTTTGAAACGATCTTGAGTTCATAAACCTTAAGACGATCTTGTGCTTAGAACCTGAAATGATCTTGAACCATGCATATGAAACGATCTTGAACCATGCATATGAAACGATCTTGAACCTAAAACGATCCTGACTTTGGCTTGAGCATAGGACGATCTTGACTGTCCAGTAGGACGATCTTGGCTAGCCAGTGGGACGATCTTGAAGTTCCAAAACCCTAGAACGACCTCGTACTCTTTAGAAAACAACATGTACTTGTTCTATAACAAACCACACTTGATCCTTAATCATCAATCCAGTTCATAACATCATTATCATTCGATTAAACACATCAAAGGCTACGTACTAACACCAAAGCTAGTTCATGATTCGACCTAAGACAACGTACAAAGTGCAAACCCTAATTAAGTATAATTAAGACGTGTTCTTTCTTGATTATCAAAGTGCGAGTTCTACGAACAATTAAACCAAGTTCTAAAGGCTAAAGTTCATTATTAAAGACACATTCAACTCATTAACACGATAAGTACTTATGTGTGAGTTCTAAGACGTTCAGTTCGAGTCCAGTTCATGTACTTAAAGTTCATTCAAACACTTTTGAGTCAAAACGTTCAAAGATCTTCAAAGGGACCAAATCATCAGTTCATCAAGGACATTTCAACAAATTAATTAGTCATTTGAACTAATATGTGTACATGTCCATGATCAATAACTTGTACTTAGGCTTCAATCAAGACGTACTTGGGATCTGATAGATATAACTTATCTATCTCTGTGCTTGTTCTCTGTGCTTATACTACTGTGCTTGCACCAGATCACTGTGAGTTCACTAATCCCCCTTTTGTACATTTTGTTCAAGTTCTTTTATCGGGGACTGAAAAGCATGAAAACTACTTTGTACTTATACATATGTTCTTGAACTACTTTACGTACTATTTATGATCTTACGAGGTACTTATGATATGATTCCTAATTATTTAAAAGTGTATTTGAGTCTTGAATGGGCAGGATCTTGAATACATTTATACTGTTTAAGGGAGTATTTAAGTCTTGAATGGGCAGGATCTTAAATGCCCCCATATTACTATATTGATCTTTAACATGTTCTAGTTCGTACTTGTACTTGTTCAGTTCTTATTCACTGCTATCAATTCATATCCCACAGTTCAGGGATTGAACCGTAGATAATTATGGACAGCGCTGTTTAGGGTAGGCCACCCTCATTCTCCGCAGTTCTGGAGGATGCATATTATCTGTTCTTGTTCTGAATTAGATCTTCGTGAAGTACTTGATTATTATGTGCATAAGTTCATTACAGTTCAATTCTGGCCAATCGGGTTAGCAGTGACAATTCATTTAAAGTTCATTACATGTTCTTGTACTGTTCTTACTATCACAGAGCATTTTTGTTAAACGTACAGATCTTATGACTTGTTCTTACTATACATATTATTATATGTAAGCGTACTAGTACTTTATGTGAATCTCACCAACTACTTTTGTAGTTGACCTTTGAACTTACATGCTTTTCAGGCTAGGATAGTAGATCTCTTAGCATAGGAGTCTTCCTCTTCCAAGCTCATCTCTTTTGGCGATTGTTCGTACGTTCAAGACCGGAAGCTGTGAAGATCTCCCTTTGCTTATTCAGTTCAGACTCCAGTACTTCAAGACATTTGTTCTGTCTTTTGATTATTAACTATTCTGGGTATATCCCAAATGCTGTAATAACTTTTATACTTCTTTTCTTTTATGTTATTGGCTGTGTTGGAACTTGTACTGTGTGCTTTTGTGCTTGTCTGTACATCCCGTATATTCCGCTTTAGCGGGGTGTTACAGTTGGTATCAGAGCCCAAGGTTATAGTGAACACCGAGCTTTTCCTAAGGGAAACTCGAGCTATAACTCGAATCCACTCTGAGGTGATCTTTTTATGACCGGTTTGGGCAGTAGGTACTTTTATCCTAATTAGATGTAACCTGATCAACTACATCTAATTACGATACTAGCACCTAGGACCTCAAGGTGTGTCATTGAAGGTATCATCCGTTTCTTAGAGCTTTATTAAGAACTTCGTGCAGTCTCGTTCTTGATCATATCAGTTCTAGTTCATTCGTTCTCTTATGGCATACGTTCTAGTGCTTCGAGGATAGGCCTTAGAGCTTATACGACTATAGGTCCTTATCATGCGACCGACGACTGTTCTAGTTCATATATCGTGCTAACGACGATCTTTTATTAACGTACTACGTACTTGGAGCTTTAGACTTGTGCGAAACGTAACCGAGTTCATATTTCTATCTTATTAGGGGCATAAGGAAGAATGCCGCCTAAACGTGGACGCAGAGCTAAGACCGCACCAGCTGTTGAACCTACTCAACCTGGTATTAATGCGAATGTCAACTTTACTTTGAATGATGTAGCAGACCTCATCACTGACCGCATGAATGCGATGATGCCAAATCTTGCTACTCAAGTTGCTCAGATGCTGGAAATTCCACTAACTGGAGGTACTAGAACTACTAGAGCAACTCAGAATAGGAGGACTCAAGAAGAACCCGAACAGAATCAGGAAGTGAACAGTGATTCGGAAGGAGCTAGCCATAACAACACTCGAGCTACTGCTGAAGGCAGAGTCAGCCAAAGCAGAGGGTGTTCATTTAAGACCTTCACTCAGTGCAAACCCCCAGTCTACACAGGGGAGAAGGGAGCTGCAGAACTATTGATGTGGTTCGAGAATATGGAAGAGGCCTTGTACCACACTCAAACCTCTGAGGACAGGATGGTGGAGCATGCGACCAGCCAATTTGATGGTGCTGCTAGGTCTTGGTGGACTGGCATCGTCACCACTGTTGGCAGGAAGACCGCCTATGCTCACACTTGGGAAGAACTTCAGAAGATAATGAGAGCTGAATTTTGTACTAAGGATGCATTGCAAGAATTGGAACAAGAGTTTTGGGATCTGAAGATGGAAGGTGTGGAGATTGAGAAGTACATTTTGAGGTTTAATGAGCTTTCTAGACTAGTGCCGCATTTAGCTTCTACTGAAGAGAAGAAGATTGATCGCTTTATTTGGGGTTTAATTTCTGAGATCCGCCGTGACCTCACCAGTAAAGGCCCCAAGACCATGTCAAGAGCCACTGTACTGGCTAAGACCTTGACCAAAGATATTATCCGGTCAGGAGGTTTGACTGAGAATGCTGATAAGGGGAAGAGGAAGGCTGAAGAAGTGATGGAAAAGAAAGTTGAACCCCCAACTAAGAAGGGGAGGATCTTGAGGAACTATGCGGTGACCGCAGTAGACGAGAATTTTACAATTGATCTAATCCCTGTCAAGATTAGTAGCTTCGACATTATCGTGGGAATGGATTGGCTATCCAAACACCACGCGACTATTTGTTGCCACGAGAAATCAGTTCATATACCGCTACCGAACGGCGAGATCTTGATCGTACAAGGCGATAAGTCCACGAACGAACTTAAAATCGTCTCAGCAATGAAATTCCGTAAGTACTTGGATAAGAAAGATCATCTTGTGTACCTAGCTCATGTCATTGATAAAAGTGCTAAAGAACCTAAAGTTCAAGACATTCCCATTGTTCGGGACTTCCCAGATGTCTTTCCTGACGACTTACCAGGCATTCCACCTGTTAGACAAGTCGAGTTCAATATTGATCTAGTTCCCGGTGCAGCACCAGTCGCTAAAGCACCGTACCATTTAGCTCCTCCAGAAATGCAAGAACTGTCCAATCAATTACAGGAACTTTTGAGCAAGGGCTTTATTCGTCCTAGTTCATCTCCTTGGGGAGCACCTATTTTATTTGTCAAAAAGAAAGATGGCTCCATGAGAATGTGCATAGACTATCGTGAACTAAACAAATTAACCGTTAAGAACCGGTATCCCCTACCTCGCATAGACGATCTGTTTGATCAATTGCAAGGTGCTTCGTACTTCTCTAAGATCGATCTACGTTCAGGTTATCACCAGATCCGTGTTCAGGATGGTGACGTTCCAAAGACAGCTTTTCGTACTCGTTATGGCCACTACGAATTTCTCGTTATGCCATTTGGTCTGACTAATGCTCCAGCGATTTTTATGGACTTAATGAACCGTGTCTGTCGTCCGTTCTTGGACAAATTTGTTATTGTATTCATTGACGACATACTCGTGTACTCTCGGAACAAGACTGATCATGAACAACATTTACGTTCTATTCTTCAACTTCTTCGAGAAGAAGAGTTGTATGCTAAGTTCTCTAAGTGCGAGTTCTGGCTTCGCCAAGTACAGTTCCTCGGCCACGTCGTAAACGAACAAGGCATTCATGTCGACCCAAAAAGTCACACACATGAAGTGGGAGGCCAACGCAAAGACCCAAACGCGCCAAGTACAGTTCCTCGGCCACGTCGTAAACGATCAAGGCATTCATGTCGACCCGGCCAAAGTTGAAGCCATCAAAAAGTGGGAGGCTCCGAAAGCTCCTACTGAAGTTCGTAGTTTTCTTGGACTAGCTGGTTATTACCGTCGTTTTATTGAGAACTTTTCTAAGATCGCACTACCCTTGACCCAACTGACTCAAAAGACCAAAGACTTTATTTGGGGAGAACAACAAGAACGAGCGTTCCAAACCCTAAAGGACAGACTGTGTGAAGCACCTGTTCTAGCTTTACCAGAAGGCACCGAAGACTTCGTTGTGTACTGTGACGCTTCACATCAAGGACTAGGCTGCGTACTGATGCAAAGAGGCAAAGTAATCGCCTACGCATCCAGACAACTTAAAGTGCATGAGAAGAATTACACCACCCATGATCTAGAACTTGGAGCAGTTGTTTTTGCCCTAAAGATTTGGAGGCACTACTTGTATGGAACTAAATGTACTATCTTCACCGATCATAAGAGCTTGCAACACGTGTATAATCAGAAAGAGCTGAATATGAGACAAAGGCGCTGGGTGGAGTTACTAAGTGATTACGATTGTGACATCAAGTATCATCCCGGAAAGGCGAATGTAGTAGCTGACGCTCTAAGCAGAAAGGAACGAGTCAAAATCTTGTCTATCAAGGAGGCCGATCGTACAGACTTGAAACAACGTGTGATCGCAGGTCAAGAGATCGGATTGGAGTCAAAAGAAAACATAAAGGCAGAACGGTTAGGCCCAATCGCTCAAGAACTGGGAATTGATGACGAAGGAGTCAGGAAGTTCAAAAACCGAGTTTGGATCCCTGCAGCTACTGGTGTTAGAGAGATCATCATGCAGGAAGCTCACAGTTCAAGGTACTCGATTCATCCGGGCGCAGACAAGATGTACAAGAACTTAAAGCAAGACTACTGGTGGCCTGGGATGAAGAGAGAGATCTTTGAGTACGTCAGTAGATGTCTGACATGTTCTAAAGTTAAGATCGAACATCAGAAACCTTCCGGTTTATTGAAACAGTTAGAAGTTCCGGTGTGGAAGTGGGAAGATATTACCATGGACTTCATCATGAAACTGCCTCGTACAAAAGACAACCATAACTCTATTTGGGTTATCGTAGACAGACTGACGAAATCAGCTCGTTTTCTTCCGATTCGTGATGACTACTCACTGGAAAGACTCGCTGAGATCTATATAGACGATATTGTGACCAAGTACGGTGTCCCTTTATCAATAGTGTCCGATCGAGACCCTCGCTTCACATCTGACTTTTGGCAGTCACTTCAAGAAGCATTAGGTACTAGACTTAACCTGAGCACCGCTTATCACCCACAGACGGACGGGCAAAGCGAACGTACTATTCAGACCTTGGAGGACATGCTCCGTTCTTGTGCATTAGAGTTCAGAGGAAGTTGGGATAAACATCTTCCATTGATCGAGTTCTCGTATAACAACAGCTATCACACTAGCATTCAGTGTGCACCGTTCGAAGCCTTATATGGGCGTAAGTGCAGATCACCACTTTGCTGGCTAGACGCCGGTGAAAGAAGCTGGATGAAGCTCCCAGTTGTACAGTTCACTATTGACAAAATCGCTGTTATCAAAGAAAAGCTTAAGGCTGCCCAAGACAGACAAAAGTCCTACGCTGACAAACGCCGTAAACCTTTAGAGTTTCAAGTAGGCGATAAAGTTCTATTAAAAGTTTCCCCATGGAAAGGTACTGCCCGTTTTGGCAAGAAAGGCAAATTGGCGCCTCGGTACATCGGACCTTATAAGATCATTAAACGGATTGGACCAGTTGCGTATAAACTGGAACTACCCCTAGAACTTGGCAATGTTCATGACACATTTCACGTGTCCAATTTAAAGAAGTGCTTGGCTGACGACCCGACCGTCATTCCTATTAAGGATGTTCATATCGACGAAGGGCTTGAGTTCACTGAAAAGCCCATTGAGATCATTGATAGAGATGCTAAACAGACTAGACAGAGCAGAGTACCACTAGTTCGTGTACGTTGGAGTGCCAGACATGGATATAATGATACTTGGGAACGCGAGGACTTCATTAAGAAGAAGTACCCTCATCTTTTTGATCGGCAAGACTCTTAATTTCGAGGACGAAATCCTCCAAGTGGGGGAGAATGTAACAACCGTCTTAGAAATGTTCTAAATAAGTTCTCTGAAACGTACTTTCGCCACCGGAACGGCCAGACAGTTCAATTTATATAAGTTCTTGACGTACTTTAGACTTGAATTATGTGCTTATATGAAGGTCAATTTGATCTTAAATTGTGCTTTAATAGACGAGTTCATGATTATGTGCAAAGAAATAATAAAGTTCGGTTCATAAACGTCCATGTTCATGAAAGTTTTAGTTCAAAAATGTACGCAAATAGCCCTTGCACTTGTTGAGTTCACTTTATATGGGAAGACTATAAATAGGAAAGGAATGGAACCCTTGAGAGAGAAACACTATTCATTCTCTTCTCCATCTCTCCACTCTCTCACTAAAACACACACTGGCAGCCACATTTTCACACACAAAATTCATCCTTTGATTTTGGGTTGTTAAACCAAAATCATTTGTACTTTTAGCATCCTTGTGATAATCAAAACGTATTTCTGGAAGCATTTCTCAGGTAACAACAACATTTGAGGGGTTTTTGAGCAAATTAAAAATGTACTTTTTCAAGTTCATGTTCTTGATGATTTGGTCCAGTTTTTGAATGAAAATCGTGTTAAAGGTTAATGGGTTTGTGTCTAAATGTGTTTTAATAACATTGTGTGAACGAATTTGGGTCATATCATGCTTTAATCTCAAAACCCGTTTTTGAAAGTGAAGGTACAAACTAGTTCTTGAAGTTATGACATGTTTATGTGATATTTGATCTTGAAACCAGTGAATGTGTTAGTAAATGATGTTATTGTGCATATATGTACCAATGCTATGTTCTAACAAGTCCCGAAATCGATCTAGATCTCCGTGTTATAAGCTTTCCTTGTTCAGCTCGTGTGACACCTAAGACGATCCTGGCTGGGACGATCTTGTCCCAAGATCGTCCTAGCAGCCCATTTGGTGCATAGTTCTTGTTCGTTCGATCTCGTGTGGTGTTGTGATGTTGTTGGTACGCGTAATGGGTAACTGGTCCATTGGATTGGTTTTGCTCAAACACTTGTTCATAAAATGATCTTGTACAATTGTTCTTGTCCTTGGAATGGGACGACTTTGGCTTGATGACTTAAGACGATCTTGTTCAATGTACCCTAAGACGATCTTGAAGTGCAACCAGAACGATCTTGACCTCTAGTCAGCTAAAACGATCTTGAACCCGAACCCAGGACGACCTTGCACCTAGTACATCTGAAACGGTCTTGAGCATTGTACTTTGAAACGATCTTGAGTTCATAAACCTTAAGACGATCTTGTGCTTAGAACCTGAAATGATCTTGAACCATGCATATGAAACGATCTTGAACCATGCATATGAAACGATCTTGAACCATGCATATGAAACGATCTTGAACCTAAAACGATCCTGACTTTGGCTTGAGCATAGGACGATCTTGACTGTCCAGTAGGACGATCTTGGCTAGCCAGTGGGACGATCTTGAAGTTCCAAAACCCTAGAACGACCTCGTACTCTTTAGAAAACAACATGTACTTGTTCTATAACAAACCACACTTGATCCTTAATCATCAATCCAGTTCATAACATCATTATCATTCGATTAAACACATCAAAGGCTACGTACTAACACCAAAGCTAGTTCATGATTCGACCTAAGACAACGTACAAAGTGCAAACCCTAATTAAGTATAATTAAGACGTGTTCTTTCTTGATTATCAAAGTGCGAGTTCTACGAACAATTAAACCAAGTTCTAAAGGCTAAAGTTCATTATTAAAGACACATTCAACTCATTAACACGATAAGTACTTATGTGTGAGTTCTAAGACGTTCAGTTCGAGTCCAGTTCATGTACTTAAAGTTCATTCAAACACTTTTGAGTCAAAACGTTCAAAGATCTTCAAAGGGACCAAATCATCAGTTCATCAAGGACATTTCAACAAATTAATTAGTCATTTGAACTAATATGTGTACATGTCCATGATCAATAACTTGTACTTAGGCTTCAATCAAGACGTACTTGGGATCTGATAGATATAACTTATCTATCTCTGTGCTTGTTCTCTGTGCTTATACTACTGTGCTTGCACCAGATCACTGTGAGTTCACTAATCCCCCTTTTGTACATTTTGTTCAAGTTCTTTTATCGGGGACTGAAAAGCATGAAAACTACTTTGTACTTATACATATGTTCTTGAACTACTTTACGTACTATTTATGATCTTACGAGGTACTTATGATATGATTCCTAATTATTTAAAAGTGTATTTGAGTCTTGAATGGGCAGGATCTTGAATACATTTATACTGTTTAAGGAGTATTTAAGTCTTGAATGGGCAGGATCTTGAATACATTTATACTGTTTAAGGGAGTATTTAAGTCTTGAATGGGCAGGATCTTAAATGCCCCCATATTACTATATTGATCTTTAACATGTTCTAGTTCGTACTTGTACTTGTTCAGTTCTTATTCACTGCTATCAATTCATATCCCACAGTTCAGGATTGAACCGTAGATAATTATGGACAGCGCTGTTTAGGGTAGGCCCACCCTCATTCTCCGCAGTTCTGGAGGATGCATATTATCTGTTCTTGTTCTGAATTAGATCTTCGTGAAGTACTTGATTATTATGTGCATAAGTTCATTACAGTTCAATTCTGGCCAATCGGGTTAGCAGTGACAATTCATTTAAAGTTCATTACATGTTCTTGTACTGTTCTTACTATCACAGAGCATTTTTGTTAAACGTACAGATCTTATGACTTGTTCTTACTATACATATTATTATATGTAAGCGTACTAGTACTTTATGTGAATCTCACCAACTACTTTTGTAGTTGACCTTTGAACTTACATGCTTTTCAGGCTAGGATAGTAGATCTCTTAGCATAGGAGTCTTCCTCTTCCAAGCTCATCTCTTTTGGCGATTGTTCGTACGTTCAAGACCGGAAGCTGTGAAGATCTCCCTTTGCTTATTCAGTTCAGACTCCAGTACTTCAAGACATTTGTTCTGTCTTTTGATTATTAACTATTCTGGGTATATCCCAAATGTTGTAATAACTTTATACTTCTTTTCTTTTATGTTATTGGCTGTGTTGGAACTTGTACTGTGTGCTTTTGTGCTTGTCTGTACATCCCGTATATTCCGCTTTAGCGGGGTGTTACTAGTTGGTATCAGATGAAATGTACCTAAGTATGTTAAGTAAATTTGGCCACTGGAATCACCTAAAAAGATTGAGTAGATAATTAACATGTTGGTCTCTAAAGATGAAATGTACCTAAGTGTGTTAAGTAAATTTGGCCACTGGAATCACCTAAAAAGATTGAGTAGAACTCAAGTTATGCTTGTTTGAAGTCACCTTGGTCGAATAATGAAAAGGATACTTTTCGTATAAAAATGAGTTTGGCCTTATGATAATGATGTAAGAGGCGAATATGTTGTAAATCAAACTAAGAACAATGTGAGACTATAAAAGATGGGTTTGGTTCTAAGATGCAATTGAATGTGGCTAAGTGACCTTGTGTGTGTTTGATGACATTATATGTATTTGTGAATTATTGCCAGGTTGAAGCATAACTATTGTGTAATTGCGGTTTTGATGGTTTTTGATTTGTGGTCGCGAAGGAGGTGAGTACTCTTGCATACCTTTATGTATACGTTGGGTCAATTGACCACATCATGTTGAAATGAGATATCCATGTGTGGTAATTGATTCGGCTAGGCCCATGTGGGGTCCAGTGTTTATGAGGCCTAAGAACCCCTATAGTTGTTTGGAGAAGAGGCCTAAGAACCTTCGGGGCCTAAGAACCCCGATATTCTCATTGGTTAGCTTATATGGATCCATATATGTTGTTTAGCGTGCAAGGTGAGTATTATAGATATGACACGACGTGTCATAGTCTATATGCAACAGTCCTTGTGCATTGCCCTCCTTCGTATGTATAAACGTATGCAAGATTATTCACTAAGCTTTGCTTACTTTTTAGTTGTTTACCCTTTTTATAGGTTGTCCCGGATGCGGAAGAGAGTTAAGTAATGTAAAGATTGAAGTTAAAGATGCTTAATGGTTATGGGTTGCTTTGGTTAAATGCGGATAATGGTATTGGCAATAGGACCCATAGTGACCCCTTTGAACTATCGGCTCTTTGTACTCTTGTTTTGTCCTTTTGGAAAATTATTATGATGTCTAGTGTTAGACTCGAGTTTTTGGGTATTTTAAATGGGTCGTTTTGTAGTCGTAATGTATTGATTTTGTTTAAATGTGTTTTGGAGAACTCATAATCCGTAACAGGTTTGGATGATGATTTTACGAATGGGTCATGCCGAAATTTCCAATTTTGAATGTCGTCTTTTGTAATGTGTCAACTTGGGTAAAATGACCCGTTTCGTTGTAAATGCTACACTTGATCAAATAAAAGCTTTCGGAATTTTAAATCACGTGTCTTTAACTCATTTTAAAGTTTGGTAAAGGGATTTAAGGTTTGAATATGACTGGTAAAAGATTGTGCAAGATTGAAGTTTGGATTATGATTTTTAAAAGTTTTAGACCTGCAGGAAAACTGCAGGCTGAGATCAGAAATATCCCACTGCGGCGCAGTGGGAGTATTTCCACCCCACTGCGGCGCAGTGGGGAAGTTTGGTCGTCTGCTTCCGTAACTTCCCACTGCGGCGCAGTGGGAGGTGTACACCTCCACTGCGGCGCAGTGGGGGCTTATAAAAAATAAAAAATAAAAAATAAAAAATTCTCTTATTTTCCTAAAATGAGTTCGGGTTCTTTCAATATGAACAACTCTACCAAGTGCTTCTTGTAGATCTTCAATTTGCCTATCTCTCCTAGCATTATTAGCTTCATCTAACGTCATATTTCTTCTAAAAGCCATTTATATTCAACAAACAATAGATCTATACCAGCAACAACTAGATCTAAACAACCAACAAACAGATCTGACTAAATCGAAATGAGATCTAAACAAACAATACCCCAACGGACAAAAAGATTAAGAAACCTTTTTAAACCTGGCTCTGATACCAAATTTGATGCGTAAATCACGCGACAAATGACAGCGGAAGACTATTTTTGGTATTTTCTGGATTTTATATGAACAAACAACAAACAAGACAATAAAATTAAAATGATAGATAAAGAATCCACCACCAAGATTCGTAAAGGCCAGGCCACCGGAATCAAGGATAAAGGAAACACTCCGCTCCACCACTACAATCGATAAAGGTCTAGCCACCACGATTATAGATAAAGGAAACCGGAGATTTAAGACCTCACCACAATATTTGATAAAGAACAAGTCACCACAAATATTGATAAAGGGGTCACTCCTAACCACCAAGATCTAAGATCTATAAAGGTAAAAGAAGATTTTTGTAAGAAATAGAGGCTGCTCTATTAATTTTCATTCAACATCCACTAACTTTACAAAGGGAAATAAAACCTCTATTTATAGCCACATGCTACTACCTAGGAAATAACGAAATACAATAAAATAATCAAAAAGCTGTCATGTGCTAAGGACAGCCACTAATTATTCGACCAATAAGAAATGGACAGGTAGGCTTCTAGAAATATTCCCTGCAAGTGGTCCCACAATACTGTTAGTCACACGCTCCTTCCTTAACAGCTGTCATTCCTTCTTTATTGGACCCACAGATATAAGTCTTCAGTGGGGACTTTATTATCTGGACAATGGGACATAAATCTGGACTGCCACTGGTGGACCTTCAGTGTTGGTCACTGGAGCATTCATCTGGTGGACCTTCAGTGTTGGTCACTGGAGCATTCATCTGGAGCAGTCATCTGGAGCAAGCTACTGGACATCTTCACTGGTGGATTATCAGAGTTGGTCACTGGAGGATGTTGCCACTGGAGAAGTGTTACTACTGGTGACTGGACTGGTTCAGAAAAGACTTGTCTGAAATGGGCCACTGCTGGTAGAATCAACATGGCTTGTTCAGATGGCATTATCAGCTCAGTTTCCTTCAGCTCGGTTGACTTCTTCAGTTCGCTGGGTTCCTCCAGTTCAGTGAACCTGGACGTCTCTGCATCAAACCTTTAGGGCATTGTCAGGAGTCGAACCGGTGGCGCATCCGCATGAAGGGTGTTAGCCATTTATCCGTTGCTGTCTTAAAATTTTATATAGATTAACTTTTAACTAACCTGAAGGATTAACCAGATAGAGTAACTTATGCAACTACCAATGGCCAATATAGAACCCATGACTCTATTGCTTGAATGTTGTGCATTTGATGAATGATGTTGACCATTCAAAAGATTAATATTGGTTTTCCACAAGTGAAGGTCAACACGTTTGTAAAATGTTAATAACATGGCCCCACCAATTCCTAAAACAGTCCCCATTATCTTTGCTACTCCAGAACTTGTTTTCCATCCCAAGCTTTCCATTCTGAAAATAAATATTCTCATTTTCAAGAACACATAATACATGCATTGGAAATGAAAAAATAAATATAGTCATTCTTAAAAACACAAGATACATGCATTGGAA
Organism: Erigeron breviscapus; assembly: GCA_034093135.1. Classification (NCBI taxonomy): domain Eukaryota; kingdom Viridiplantae; phylum Streptophyta; class Magnoliopsida; order Asterales; family Asteraceae; genus Erigeron; species Erigeron breviscapus. The sequence goes on along the minus strand of CM067174.1, from coordinate 11,003,306 downwards.
GTATTGAAATTGTATTTGTTATTGAATTCTTTGTAATGATTTCAAATTCAAACTATTCAATACATTACTCGATCATGCATTAAGTTTGTAAAATGTCAATATATATGCTTCTTGTTATATACTTTTAGTTATATGCAAATACACATTATTACTCTCTTTTGTAAAGATGGTCATTAAGTTTCAAAATTTGGAAGATGAATGCTAAAGTTTAATCGCCGCTTTGATCATGGTCTTCCGGTCACATAATGACTTGTACAAAGTTTTATATGAATAATTATATATAAAATTGAGTCAATGAGAAATAAAAAAATTAAATTAAGTTAACGGATTTTGCAGAAGTTTCTTAGCTGCCAATGGGGTTGAGTGACTATTGATAAATTTTTGTACTTTGGAGTTTCCTATCTGGGTTCAAGTCTCCTTTCTTACATTTCAAGCGGTGTGCTTTGGGGTATTTTTTAAAGTTCTAGCCGGGTCTATTCTAACCATTCGAGTAATTTACGATTAAGAATTAGATAATTTTACACTCAAAAATAAAAAGTTAAAAAAGATTGTTACCTGAAGCAAACTGCTAGAACGAAAGTAATGGCAGGGATGAGATTAGTAGTGGCCGCAGCAAATGTAGCAGACGTCAACGATAAGGCCTTTATATAGAAATTTTGCACTAACGAACCTCTGCAAATATGAGATTTGTACCACAAAAAGACATGACTCATTCGTAATAAAACGTAACTTGGCAGCCAAAAAGTAGTAAAAAGTAATCACATCGGTTTATGCCCAAAATAACAAAATTTTTGAGTTTCTAAGAGATTACAACTTATGCTGTTTTTGAAAGCGGTGGATTGAACGTCATTCTAATGATCCAAAAATAACAATGTATTGATAGATATGCATAACTTATTTGAATTCTATTTAGAATATGGAAATATATCCTACTTTACTTCTACCTCTATTATCTGTAATTATAGGAACTTATACATATACTATACTATTATATCGAGAAGAGATTCACCGAAAGTAAAATATGTCTAAAAAACGCTAAACGTATAATATTATATTAAAGCTATTTATGATATAAGATCATTCTGTATCCACTACAAGAAAAATGTCGATTAGTGACGAAAAACATTTGGTTACTAATTTATCATAATGACCAAATTTTGGTCACTAACAATCAAAATTTGGTCAGTATTGTGGTTAGTTACCAAATTTTGAGTGGTCACTTTTCGTCACTAAAGGTCCGTCACTAATTTTGTTTAGAGACAAAAAATGTTATTTTTTGGCCACTAATTTTGTTTAATGACCAAATTCAGTGACCATTTTTCCTTAATGGTAACTAAATAAGGTTATTAGTAACCAAATTTTAGTTGTCACTAAGGAATATGGTCACTAAAGAACATTTTTCTTGTAGTGATCTTATAAGATAATTAGTCCAGATACACTATTGAGCCTAGTTATTAATTAAAACATCAATATGCTATGAATAAAAATATACAAGACATATATATTCATGATGATATTTCCGGGGTAACAGACTAGCGAAACCATAATATCCGACTAAAATGCAGTTTCTTATAACTTACATTCAATTTCTTTATTCTAAAGTCCCTTTACAAAAAAGAACTTTTTGTACTAATTTTCATACTAATCCGTATAAATTTATATCGTTTAATTTGAGGTTTTGAAAAGGTAAATTAGCTATTAGGCATGAAAATCAGAACCTCTTGATATATGATCAATGTAGAAAATAACAATTTCGCATACGTAATATACTTAAAGAACAATAACTTGAAATAAAAACAGAAAAGCATAGTTTAAAATAAAAAAATATAACATACCCAAACAATCCACAACAAAAAGCTTGCAAGAGTATCATCCATGTCATCTTTGGTCTTTTCTTTCTACGAAAAACAACAATATATGCCAAATTAGCTAGAAACTTGACTAAAGAAAACTAAGCATTCAAATTACAACTAAATAAACTAATTACCCATATTTAGATATCTTAATTAGTAAAAAAAGAATCAAAAAGAATAAGTAAACAACCATTACACATTTCACGCAATCAAGTTTAAACTCAAAATTGTAGGTATGACTATTTGCATCATACGTTCACTCGACGTTATTCCTATACCTCGTACATGAATAAAACTATGTATTGTTATTGTTATTAAAATTTAGAGACAAAGAAGTATAAAATATACAAAACATTTCAAAGATGACATGATGATATGATTTTCCAATGAATAAATGAATCTTAGAATGTTAAGAAATGAATATAACGATGAGGTTTTCCATTAAAGAATGAATCCGAACCTTTCAACCAGAAATGCAAGTGGAACAATGAATGTAACGGAGAAGAGAAACCGATAGGCGATAAGAATAGAAAGAACCATGCCATCGTTAGCCGCGAGTTTGTAAAACACATTAACTCCTGCAAATGCTGTTTGAACTGCTACCATCAGCAATACTGGCTTCAAACCATGAATAACGTTAACGTTACATATCTTGGCTACATTCACCATTTTTGTAAACCCTTAAAAAGTAGAAAATGGAGGAAAATATTTGTTTTCAAACCCCTTATAATCTCTCGCTTGAAGAAGGTGTATGTATATAAGAGAGATTTAAATAGAACAGAACGAGTCTACTGGCGTGTGTTTTTGAAAGAGTAACAAGAAGCTAGAGAATAACATGTTACATAAATAGTGAGTGTCGATATATGTAAATTTGGATGGATTGCTTTAAGAGTCCTTTGTAAATTGTAACCTAATGATTTTCTTATCTGTAAAGTGTAAACTATTACTAAATTAGCCTAATGCAACATATTGGAAGCATAACATTTTTTAAGTAACAAATATCATCTTCCACAATATATAAGGAGACGAAATTGATATAACATTTTTATCTCTATTAAAAGATAAAAGGGTTGATAAAAAAAAACCTCCAACCAGGAATGATAATTGAACACTTAACATCTATTTTTAAAGGCAAAATGTTTTCCACTTAAATCCTATTTTGTTAAAAAAAATTTGGTTACGATGTAATACTTCATTATAAGGGCCAAGGGGCGCTTAATAATCTAATGCAAAACATTTATAAAGGTATTGCATATCTATCTATATCTATACTATATTATAATGCAGATCTCCTCTGTCTACATTTTAAGTTTCAACATTTACTTTCCCAAAATGCTCATATATCAATTCTATATTTACCTAACATCCTTTCTCTCTCCTCCATAAATCATTTATTCCTCCAATTTATTCAAAATCTTTTATCTCAAAAACCGTACATCGATAAATTATAAAAATTCGATGGATGTTCTTAAAATTTCATGCTCTTTCATTAGAGATGTCATTCGATATACTTTCGACAAATTTTTAAATCCAAAGGCGGAACCCGTACGGTTAAGGCATTTGGCTATCACACTCTATGACCTATCACACTTTATGACCTATCACCTCTATGACCTATCACACTTTATGACCTATCACGCTATGACCTATCACACTTATGACCTATGACACTCTATGACATATCACTTCCTATAACATATCACACTCTATGACCTATCACACTTTATGACCTATCACACTTTATGACCTATCACTTCCTATAACATATCACACTCTATGACCTATCACACTTTATGACCTATCACTTCCTATAACATATCACGCTATATGACCTATCACACTTTATGACCTATCACTTCCTATAACATATCACGCTCTATGACCTATACACTTTATGACCTATAGGCACTTTGGCTATCACACTCTATGACCTATCACCTTATGACCTATCACACTTTATGACCTATCACCTCCACCATCTCACCTCCGCAACGCGCGGGTACTTACTCTCGTTATATTATAAAGTATATTTCATTTTGTTGAATATTAAGTTTAAATATTGAACTTTAAGTTACAACATTTATCAAAACCAAATTACATTAATAACCTACACTACTCCGCGTCACCGCCACCACCACCACCAATCACTGCACCGCCATCGGCATTACACTGATGCATCACACGAGTACCGTTCTTGTTTTCTTAAAAGATCGAACACATATAGAAAATGTTCCCTTGTTATATCATAAAATCAACATATGAGCTAAAGTCTTACCAATAGGTCACCAACCCATTAGTTATGACAGGTTTTTTGTAATTATTCAGCAAAAGTAAATCCAATTGATTCAACTTATATTAAGGTTAATCAACATTATAAAAACACCATCAGGAATTAAAACCAAGGTATCACACGGAATTTTTTAATAACCAGTTATATTTAATTTATATTATAAGTTGATTAAATACTAGCTGCAATTAGTATTTTATAAGTATAAAATTAAATTTTATAAAGTTTGATACCAATTTTAAATTTAAACATGTCATGAATCACCTTCAACTCATTATTCAAAGGTAAGTGTCACTTAAGATAGATTCTAATATTGTCATAACCAAACATGTGTTACCGTCAAGTGGCTTGCCAACAAAAAGGTATGCTAACTTTAAGATTCGAAATCATGAACTACGAAAAAAACTTGAAATATATCTCTTAGGTGACCAAGCTTCATTTGCTACGAACTTCTAACTTGACGCCACTTTTGATTCCGGGGCTCAATCCAAAAAGGCCCGCTTCACGTTTCATTTTAGTTTCAAACTTGAGTAAAAGCTAAATAAATTCCAAAATTTGTAAATGTAAATTCAATTTCTCCTTTTACCACTTCAATTAAGTAGTTTCCCCTTTTGCACCCCATTCATTGATTATGCTTGTTGTGAAGTGAAAAGGCCTTAGAAGTTTAGGATCGTCTAGCTCATTTGAATGTAACTTACGTCAAGCTGACTTGGAATACACTAATATAATTAATACAGTGGTTATGCTTTCTCCAAGTGTTTTTTCTTCTTTTTGATTCCTTGTTTATAACATGGAAACATATCCATCGTTGTTTGTTTATATGATGTTTTTCCATACTCAAAGACGTGTTTGTAAAACATTGTTTAAGACTTTAAGTAAGGATGAGTTAGAATGTACAAGTTTTATGGATATATAAGGATATTTATAAGATTTGAGATAAAAACTAAAAGATTTATAAGGATATGATGTGACAACTTACTAGTAACGTCAAAGTGTCGTCTTATGGATCTAATATTGAACATACTGACTAATGTATTCATGCTTCACGGGGGCGATGGAATGCAACACAAAATAACTTTTCACCAGTTAAATGATCTTGCGTTTCAATGTTTGTTGAATTTTGGTTCTAAAACACTTTCACTTTATCGCCACTAACAAAATGTCGATAACAAACACTACCTTCTACCAACGTTGTCAACATCCACTAATTTTACTGTTATCATTTTCAAAACTATTCAAACCAAACCTATGGAAAAAGTCTCTTAATATTCACAAAGTTAGCTAACTCTTTTCAGAAATGCAATATTTTCAATGTTTTTATAACCGGATCGGACATCAAATGCCAATTCATGGTGACTGGACCGAAAAAACCAAACCCTTTATTTTATATTCTAAAAGTATATAAGATGACAAGTTGATATTAGTAATATAAAACTAGTTGAATACTTGCACGATAATTCGTATGTATTGAGTTCGAGTACCTCCACCTTCGATCCTTTATACCGATTCTATTTCAACACCGAAATGAACCAATTTATAAAAAACCGGTGACGCACCCATTCGTAGTCGGACAACTTATCCGTTCCGTTTTTCAAATCCATGATATTATTATATTTTTGATAAAAAATTTCTCATTAGACAAAACAAATAAGTTTTCTTTTAGTCATTCAACTTAAATGGACCATTTCATTCCTACTGTCCAAGCGCTACTTTGGTCTTTCTATATGTTGTGAAGTGTGGATTCTTAAAACTATATATAATCTGAAGAGGCCATCTTTTATAGATCAAATTTCAATGTTCAACTTTTCTTTGTGGTCCACTATTTAACTTGGTCCACGTACACGTACTCTCGTTAAAAGGTAACTGAATTTATGCTTTAGTGGATCCAAAAATTTCATGTATAAATTATAGGCTTATAGGCTTACAACCGATTTTATGATGGTAATCTTGATTTCTAGGAATGCAAATTTATTATATACGAGTCATATGCCCGCGCAATGCGGCGGTATAGTAAGTATAGATAACATAGAAGTTGTCACTGTCATTGCATAAATGAATCCCTAAACTATCACCATAACTAAAGCCATTAATGTTTTCATAAATCCGAGTCTTGAATGAAAAATAATGATAACAATATGACACCAGAGTCGTATAACGTGCATAATATAGTTTATAAGATGCATTATAAATCTGGTTGTATTTACATCCAGTTGTACACCATCAGATGCAAAGTGCCCATTGTTCATATCCTGCAAGCATAAACAGAAAAGATCAGAATACTCTTACCAAGCCCTTTCAAACAGGTTACAACACAAAGTATATACTATAAAAAAGTTTGCCTACCTGTACATTCACAGCTTCTTCAGAAACTATGAATCATTCTGATGAAGCACAGTTGTCATCCATACAATTTCCCTTGAAACTATAAATCATCTACATCGGGTAAGGCAGTACACTTTTAAGAGAATGCTAGGGAAAACGAAGAAGAATTTTACAAAAGCAAAGTGTGCTTTGAAATGATACAAATGACATTCCACGCCCACTTCCCACCTCCAGCAGACACAGCACAAACCTCTTTCGCCCACATTCACATCAGCTATCTTACTAATTTTTTTTTGTCAAAAAACAAAGGTCATTCTGGTTTCTCGTAGCATATATCATTTTCTCAAACACAGCCAACAGTTTCAGCTTCGGGTCAATCGACATATTTGTTAGTTTATGATGTAGTTTATATGGATAGGACGGTGCAGCTAAGCACATGTCAAGTCAAGATAAATCAATACTATAAAAAATTCAGCTAGCCAAGTCATTATCAAATCTCAAGAACTTTTAATCAGTCTCATGGTAACTAATATGACAAAGTGCAGGATGTTCTGTTTTAAGCAAATGAATAAGACTACTCTACCTACGAAATTTTCTTTGGCAACCCAATCTATCTTCTTGCATTCTGCTTAAAAAAGCAGTCCTCTAATACTCATAATGATCCGAGATACATCTCCAGGAACACTGCTAGTAGCAAGAAGTAAAGATTTTCAAGTTCTAAGTCGAGAATTAAGCAATTTGACCTCTAATTTCAAATCATACATGGCATGTAGGTCTGACATATAAGTTATATGCACCAGCAATCATAGAAAGGATATACATTGGTTACTTTATAAACCTCTAGTCATATAAGTCACCAAACCAGTTACACCATAGAAGATAATTTATAGAAAGAATAACATATACTGAGACGTTTGTCCATAGACGAACCAAATCCACATGCAAGAGTCCTAAAGTGTGCTTACAACATGTTTAGAGCCAGAGTCCTAAAGTGGTTGGGGTTCAATGTCACAGTCACGCTAATATACTTGCCTATTGTAGACATATAAAAACAGTAAGGTATGTTGTGTCTGAAGTGAAGGAAAAATTTGTGTTGTAAGAACGTATGTTGTGTCTGAACATCTTCCCTAAATCTGATTGATCGACAAAGAGGTTATAGAGTTCTGTTGGGACATTTGTTACGGCCAAATTTGTCTTTCCTCCTATACAACAAAAGGTAGGGAATTCCCCTGTTAATAGTATACATTTTGAATTCTATGTATATAATTAGCATTTTCCTTTTTCTCTGTAATAATAATCCATATTTTCAATATAATATCAATTACATTCCCAAGTTTCTCTCTCAATTTCTTGATGAATCCTAGTTTATAATATGGTATCAGAGCTTAATTGAAGCTGTATTCAACCTCAATTCAATGTCCGGCGATCACATTTAGGTGTCCGATTATCATCTCCGGCGGTTTCTCCGATCAATTACATCAAAGAACCCTAATTTTCCTATTTTTGGTTGTTTTTTGAAGCAATTAAGCTTCAATCAGGTGTCTCATTATCATAATCAAGTGTCCGATCAACATTTCTGATCATTTTTCTGATCAATTTCAAAGATCTTCAAAACCCTAATTTTTCGCCCAATTTTTCTGAATTTCTTGAAATCTTACTGAACATTCATCAAATGGCGATTACTACTGAAACAACAAACCCAGTCACTCCTACAACCACTACTACCACTGATCCACCAATTGATTCACCAAATCATCCTTTGTATCTTCATCCCAATGACCATCCTGGACTCATTCTAATTGCTAAGAAGTTAACCGGTTCTGAAAACTACAGTTCGTGGAAAAGATCCATGACAATTGCACTCAATGCAAAGAACAAACTCAAGATTGTTACTAGAGACTACAATGAGCCAGCTCTCACCTCTGAACTCAGGTCACTGTGGGAAAGAACCAATGATATGGTAATCTCTTGGATCCTTAATACTGTTTCTGATCAAATAAGTAATAATGTGAACTTTGTGAGCTCTGCATTTTCTTTATAGCGAGAATTAGGTGAACACTACTCACAACTAGATGGCCATAGGATTTTCCAAGTTAATCATGAATTGAATCAGTTGTACCAAACAAATTCCCCTCTTGAGACCTATTATCACAAGATTAAAGGTCTATGGGATGAAATCGATGCACTAGAGGCACCATATGCATGTAATTGTAAGTGTACTTGTGAAAATGGAAAGAATCATGGTGCTAGGGAGCAAAGAAAGAGATTGATTCAGTTCCTCATGGGCCTAGATGAGAGCTATAACAATGTTAGGGGTCAAATACTACTAATGCAACCACTGCCTACTACTTCCAAGGCTTATAGTATGCTTAGGCAGGAAGAAAAACAAAGAGAAGGACCAAAACCACTGGCCACCATTCCCATTGCTCTCAATACTGTCACAAAATCTTATACCCCTAGGTCTGAATTGAACATTGAAAGGAAGAGTGCATTCAAGAAGGGTACTATTTGCACTTACTATCATAGAGAAGGGCACACCATGGAGGAGTGCTACAAACTTGTTGGTTATCCCTCTGGTCACCCACTTCACATGAAATATCAACCACCACCATCAAGAAATGGATCCACCTACAAACACAAGACTGTGAACCTGGTTACCAGTGTCAATGACACTCCTTCCACTTCTCATGACACTCCTTATATCACCCCTGCACCATCTACTCAAGAGCTGTTCATGACTGCTAAAATGGACCAACTCCAAAACCAACTGAATCAAGTAATGTTATACATGCAACAAGTGCAACAGAATGCTGACCCTGCAAACCCTCAGCCTCATACTGCTGGTGTTCATCTCCCCACTGCAGGTACATACTCTATCCACTCCAACTCTATGCCTAAATTTCGTTTTATTGCTTCTATTATATCTAAATTCAAAGATATCTGGATTACTGATAGTGGGGCAACTGATCATATAAGTAACACCCTCAAAAACATGCACAACACCTATATTCTCAAAATTCCAATCACCCTGTCTTTACCTAATGGCCAAACTACTCTTGTCACAATCATTGGCTCAGTATCAATCAATGAGCACATCACATTACACAATGTCTTCTATGTCCCCAGCTTCACTTACAATCTGCTTTCTGTTAGCAGACTACTCACACCTCATACCTCCATTACTTTCACCTACAATTCTTGTATTTTTCAGGACCATGACAAAAAGATTGCTCAAGGCATCCTTTGTAATGGTCTCTACTTGCTCTCTTCAACAGCAACTCCACCTCAAGTTCATTCCACAACTTCTCAAGTCCATTCCAAGGCCACCATCTTGAATGTCTCCACTACCACTCAGCTATGGCATGCAAGATTGGGCCACTGTTCTTTTCCTGTTCTCAAGAAAATAAAGTTCTTAGCTAGTTCTGTCAATTGTAAACCAGATTCTATGTGTACTGTCTGTCCATTGTCTAAACACCATGAATTACCTTTTTCTTCAAGTGCTTCCCATGCTTCATCTTTATTTGATCTAGTCCACATTGATGTTTGGGGCCCTTACAGGCACCCCACAATTCATAAGTCCACCTATTTCTTAACCATTGTTGATGACCACTCAAGAGCCACATGGACTTATTTGTTACCAGGAAAATATCATACATCTTCTACAATTAAATCCTTTTACATCTATGTCCAAAACCATTTCAAGACAAATATCAAAACAATAAGAACAGACAATGGGACTGAATTTGTCAATGAATCACTTCAAACTTTTCTCAAAGCCCATGGCATAACTCACCAAACAACTTGTCCTTACACTCCTCAACAAAATGCCAGAGTGGAAAGAAAGCACAGGCATCTACTTGAGATGGCCAGATCCCTTCATTTTCAAGCCAATTTCCCAAAACATTTATGGGGTTATTGTATTTTAGCAGCCACATATCTTATCAACAGACTCCCAACAGCCACTCTTAATCACAAAAGCCCCTATGAAATTCTTTATGGAACCCCACCAGACATTGAAAATCTCAAAATCATTGGTTGTCAAGCTTACTTGTACACCAAAACCTCTGACAAATTTGCTCCTAGAGCCCTGTCAACTGTTTTCATAGGGTATCCACATGATCAAAAGGGTTATTTACTCTATGACCCCATCACAACAAAAGTACACACAAGTAGACATGTACTCTTCAATGAAACTTTTTTCCCATTCCACAAACAAAATCTCTCATCAAACACTCCAACCATAACCACTGATGTATATCCTACCTTTCCTCTACCCACTTCTACCCCTCCACAATCATCCCCAACAGAATCACCCACCCCTGTTCCTACTCCTATTTTTCCTACACAACCAGAAGCACCAGAACCTAATCAAGATCCTCCCACAACTAACCAAAATACACAACCAACTTCACCTCAACTCAGAAAATCAAAAAGAACCAAAACCATTTCCTCCACTCTCAAAAATTTCAAACATTCCTTGCCTAAATCTCTCATACATAATATCACCTCCTCCAAGTTTCATCATTCCAATTACCTCAACTACTCTAATTTGTCTCCTCTTTCTCTCCACTTAATCAATAACATTACCACTGAACCCCACAATTATAATCAGGCATCTAAGGATTCTAGATGGGTAGAGGCAATGAACAAAGAAATTAAGGCACTAGAACAGAATCATACATGGGAAATCACCCAACTGCCACCAGGAAAGTCTCCCATAGGATGCAAATGGGTATACAGGGTTAAATACATGCTGATGGTTCTCTTGATAAATTCAAAGCTAGATTAGTGGCAAAGGGTTTTACCCAAAGAGAGGGAATTGACTATAATGAAACCTTTGCCCCAGTAGCAAAGATGACCACTGTGAGAACACTACTTTTTATTGCAGTTCAAAAGAATTGGGCAATTGACCAATTAGATGTCAATAATGCCTTCCTTCATGGTGACCTACCAGAAGAGGTATACATGACCATCCCACCAGGGTACCCCTGCTCAGACCCTAACTCTGTTTGCAAACTCATTAAATCACTATATGGCCTTAAGCAAGCAAATAGACAATGGTTTGAGAAACTGACCACCTCTCTGAAGAGTATTGGATTCATCCAAAGCTATGTTGACACCTCCTTATTCACCTTCACTTCTGGTAACAAATTCACAGCTTTATTGGTCTATGTTGATGATATATTACTTGCTGGAAATGACACTGAGCATATTAAATCTATCAAGGACCACTTAGACAGTACCTTCAGTATCAAGGATCTTGGTCCTCTTCATTATTACCTTGGTATTGAGATTTTAAGAAACAAGGAGGGTCTTACCCTTAGTCAGAGAAAATACACTCTAGATCTTCTATCTCTAGCAGGGGTATTGGACTCAAAACCAACTGCTACTCCCCTTGATCCAACCATTAAACTTGATAACACAGATGGATTGCCTCTTGAAGACCCCTCCCTCTACAGAACTTTGGTTGGGAAATTAATATACCTAACCATTACCAGGCCAGACATTACTTTTGCAGCTCAACCACTCAGTCAATTCTCACATTCTCCAAGAACTTCCCATATGAAAGCTCTTATAAGAACCTTAAGGTACCTCAAAAACTGTCCAGGACAGGGTATCTTCTTTTCAGCAAATAGTTCTTCTCAATTCATCACATATTGTGACAGTGATTGGGCCAGTTGCCCAACCTCTAGAAGACCTGTGACAGGATTTGCCATATTTCTGGGTTCTAATCTCATCTCCTGGCAATCAAAGAAACAAACTGTGGTTTCCAGGTCATCAACTGAAGCAGAGTACAGAGCAATGGCTGATACTTCTTGTGAAATATCCTGGTTAAACTGTTTACTGCATGAACTGCAGGTTTCCCCCTCTACTCCAACAATTATCATGTGTGACAATTCTTCAACTATCTCTCTAGCTTCTAACCCAGTCCAGCATGCTAGGACAAAACACATAGAGATAGATTGTCACTTTGTTAGGGACAAAATCAAGCAGGGTCTCATCATCCCAAAGTTTGTTCCATCCCAACACCAAGTTGCAGACATTTTAACCAAGGCCCTTCCAAGATATCTTCACTATAATTGCTTAACCAAGTTGGCTGTATGTGATCCTTACACACTGCCAACTTGCGGGGGGAATATTGTGACACAATCAAGCAACACCACTCATCAAGCTCACAATGTAACCAGAAGCATCAAAGGAGCCAGACATCTTCACAAGACTCAAGTGTTAATACAACATTGCTTAGTTAAATGTGGAAGGATGTAAATACAAGGACTGGAATTGTATAGTTAGTAAGTTAAGGATGAAAAGTGTACATCTTGTAACTTAGGTTGTTAGAGTCGGTTAATTAGTCAACATAGTCAAAGTAGTATATAATTAGCATTTTCCTTTTTCTCTGTAATAATAATCCATATTTTCAATATAATATCAATTACATTCCCAAGTTTCTCTCTCAATTTCTTGATGAATCCTAGTTTATAATACTATGCTCTCCTCATACATATATGAACTCGATGATGTTCAATAATATTTGTTTCTACCTGTTCAGGAATAATGTATAGCCATATTTTTACTTGATTCTGATTGTTCGAGTCACATTAGTCACATTAATATACACTTTATGTTTGCTGCTAATGGTGAGCTTTGATGTTTGATGTAATGTTAGTGATTTTAATCTTTAAATTCTTCATTAACCATTAATCTTACTGCTACTTTTATGAGGAACAAATCACCTTTCAAAATAACCAATCGGAATTAACAAAAAGAAAGCAAGTATATTCAACCAATCGGAATCCCAAGAAAAGAATTACCTCATGTGACTGTGAGGATGTGTGCGCCGGTGGAGGTGACTGACCGGAGAGGATCATTGGATAAGTGCCGCCGATGACGATGTCGCCGATGTAGTGATTTCTGGTCCAATCGGGGTGGAGGAGATATAGTGATTTCTGGTCCAATCGGCGATGATGACGATGTCGGCGATAATGATGATGCCGGCGATGATGACGATGCAGGTGATGATGGATTACGATGGAGGAGATGGAGGGTGGCGGTGGAGGTGGAGGTAGAGGATGGGGTGGAATCCGACTGATTTGTTTTGGTCGTGCGTGTGTTTTGGAAGAAGGAGGAAGGGTATTATGGGTATTTCAATTCCTTAATTGAAAATTAAAAAAAGTGGTCCTCTATTATATAGTAGTATAGATATAGATAATTCATGTGACTGGACCGTGAAAACCAAACCCTTTATTTTATATTCTAAAAGTATATAAGATAACAAGTTGATATTAGTAATATAAAACTAGTTGAATACTTGCACGATAATTCGTATGTATTGAGTTCGAGTACCTCCACCTTCGATCCTTTATACCGAGGTTATTTCAACACCGAAATGAACCAATTTATAAAAAACCGGTGACGCACCCATTCGTAGTCGGACAACTTATCCGTTCCGTTTTTCAAATCCATGATATTATTATATTTTTGATAAAAATTTCTCATTAGACAAAACAAATAAGTTTTCTTTTATTCACTAATGTTAATATATATACTAAAAAGAGTGAATCGGGGTTGGTGCCCGATCACTCTTTTTTTATATATTATACATATACATATAACAGATTCTAGCAGCCCAACAAATCAATTTTTATGGGCTTTTTATCTGAGTCTTTTAGTATAGATACACATAATTAATAAATTTCAGCAGCCCAACAAACCAATTTTTAGTGGCCTTTTATTTGGGTCCAACTACCAGCAAAAAAATAAAAAATAAAAAGAAGATGATTTTTGAGATTTTTTTCTTATTATTAGCACTATATAGCAGATATCATACGATTATCAGCAGTAACGTGAGAGATACTCGGACAAAATTCATAAAACAATCTTTTTCTTTCTTTTTATCTTTTCTTTTGGTTGACATTTCTTAAATAGAACATTTATTTTATTATGTAAAATAAATATGTTGTTTACGTTTTCATTTGACTTTTACCTTTTAAAGTCAGATGCCCAGAAAAGACAAATAATCAATTCTATTTTAAAGGGCTAGTAAAAGTTGATGTATAGAGTATACTACCCCTCACACTTTTCTTTCGTAACCATTACCCACATATTAATCCCAATCATTCGATGTATGTTTCTATCTATTACATTTCATCCGAATATTATCAATTTCATATCAAACACATAATTCACATATTACAAATTCATTACCATTTTTAAGCTGAAAGTTTAATGGTCAACATATATATGATATACATATGTGAACAACATATAAAAGTTCAATAGATATTTTAATATATCAGTAAAATAATACATACTACAATTCTACATATTTCTAAAAGTACTTTTAATTTACACATAATAACTTACTAAAATAGAACCCATGACTCTATTGCTTGAATGTTGTGCATTTGATGAATGATGTTGACCATTCAAAAGATTAATATTGGTTTTCCACAAGTGAAGGTCAACACGTTTGTAAAATGTTAATAACATGGCCCCACCAATTCCTAAAACAGTCCCCATTATCTTTGTTACTCCAGACCTTGTTTTTCATCCCAAGCTTTCCATCCTGAAAGTAAATATTATCATTTTCAAGAACACATAATACATGCATTGGATATGAAAAGAATAAATATAGTCATTTCTAAGAACACAAGATACATGCATTGGAAGGTATTGAGATTGTATTTGTTATTGAATTCTTTGTAATGATTTCAAATTCAAACTATTCAATACATTACTCGATCATGCATTAAGTTTGTAAAATGTCAATATATATGCTTCTTGTTATATACTTTTAGTTATATTAGTTATATGCAAATACACATTGTTTTTTTTTTTGTAAAGATGGTTATTAAGTTTCAAAATTTGGAAGATGAATACTAAAGTTTAATTGCCGCTTTGATCATGGTCTTCCGGTCACATAATGACTTGTACAAAGTTTTATATGATATAATTATATATAAAATTGAGTCAATGAGAAATAAAAAAATTAAATTAAGTTAACGGATTTTGCAGAACTTTACATAAGAATTAAGACGTGTTACATTACATTACACTTATAAACAATGTACAGTCGAACTTATCTTGACTTATAAAAGATCATTGGCTAATAAAGTTTTATAGCTACCAATTGGGCTAGTGACTACAAGTAAAAGAAATTTGCTTTGGAGTTTTTTATTTGAGTTTAAGTCCCATTCCTTACATTTGCCGGGTAGGTATTCAGGGTATTTTTAAAAGTTTTGGTGGGTTTCATTATAAGCATTCAGGTAATTTAGGAGTATGCATTAGATCTTTTTATGTTCAAAAATTAACAAGTAAATAAAGATTGATACCTGAAGCAAACTGCTAGCTAGAACGAAAGTAATGGCAGGGATGAGATTAGTAGTGGCCGCAGCAAATGTAGCAGACGTCAACGATAAGACGTTTATATAGAAATTTTGCACTAACGAACCTCTGCAAATATGAGATTTGTACCACAAAAAGACATGACTCATTCGTAATAAAACGTAACTTGGCAGCCAAAAAGTAGTAAAAAGTAATGGCAGGGATGAGATTAGTAGTGGCCGCAGCAAATGTAGCAGACGTCAACGATAAGACGTTTATATAGAAATTTTGCACTAACGAACCTCTGCAAATATGAGATTTGTACCACAAAAAGACATGACTCATTCGTAATAAAACGTAACTTGGCAGCCAAAAAGTAGTAAAAAGTAATCACATCGGTTTATGCCCAAAATAACAACGATATCGAGCTTCTAAGAGATTACAACTTTTGTTGTTTTTGAAAGAGGTGGATTAAACGTCATTCAAATGATCCAAAAATAACTATGTATTGATAGATATACATAACTTGTTTGAATTTTATTTAGAATATGGAAATATATCCTACTAATTGACTTCTACCTCTATTATTTGCATTTATATAACTTCCCAGCTTATATATCTCATCTCAGAAAATCCATTTTACCCTTTATAGTTTGTTTGATACCCTCACGGTTGGTTCGTGTAACTAATACCCCTAGTAGGGGCTCCGTCCTCAATTTATATATAAAGGGGATGGGTGGTGATCGGCGATGGTGGTGGTTGGATATGGTACGGGCTCCGACCTTAGTTTAATTTATAAAGGGATGGGTGGTAATTGGAGATGGTGGTGGTAATTGGCCATTTATCTAAGCCATTGATGGTCGAAAAATGAATGGTTGAGATGGTATAATATATGCACCCTCGTGAATGTGTCACTATAAATCACGAGTCATTATATATGCTTTTATGGATGAAGAGAAGAAGAAATTGATAAGAACAAGCATGCTTCTTTCATGTTGTTGTAAAGTAGATGAGAAGTAGTTAGGATGCTTCTTTCATGTTGCTGAAAAGTAGATTAGAAGTACGTGTTGCGAGATAGAAGAGAAGAGATCAGGTTGACCAGCCAGCAGTTTATCGAAATAAACAAAAACTGTTGTCTTTGATATCACATAAAAACAGTGAAGTGGCTTGCCAACAAAAAATCTTATTGACATAATGACATGCTAACTTTAAGAATCGAATTCATGAACTACGAATAGAACTTGAAATATATCTCTTAGATGACCAGGCTTCATTTGCTACGAACTTCTAACTTGAAGCCATTTTTGTTTCCGTGGCTCAATCCAAAAAGGCCCGCTTCACGTTTCATTTTAGTTTCAAATTTGAGTAAAAGCTTAATAAATTCTAAAATTTGTAAATGTAAATTCAATTTCTCCTTTTACCACTTCAATTAAGTAGTTTCCCCTTTTGCACCCGATTCATCGATTATGCTTGTTGTGAAGTGAAAAGGCCATAGAAGTTTAGAATCGTTAGATCATTTGAATGTAACTTAAGTCTAGCTGAGTTTTTTTCCAAATTAGTGTATTGTGTAAATTTATTTACCAAATTAGTATAGTTTCAAAAATAATTATCATTATGGGTTAAAACTTAATTTAACATTATATCTATTAAATTTAAAACTACATTTAACATCAACCCAAAGACCCCATCTGTCATTTGGTTGATCACCAGTCATCATTCACTCTTTAAACCCAGAAATTCTAATGGAAGCACTTTTATGAGAATAATGTAGGATTTAATCTTGATTTTAATTAGTTATTTAATAAGTTTTAAGTCATGTTTATTATTGGTTTATTAGCATGTGAGTTTGGTAAGTAATAGGTAGTTGACCAAGTAATTAGGAAGTAAATACTTGGAGATCATGGGCTAGAAGATAACGTGGGTTGCCAGAAAAGTAGGAGCACGTAAATTCTAATTAAGCATGTGTTAGTTTTAGTTTTAGTATAAATAGAGAGTAGTCTGGAGGTTTATTTTGTACCCCTTACATTGTGAATACAGAAAGTTTTATTCTCAATTTCATTCAGCAAGTTTATTATATATATATATATTATATAATATATATATATAGGGGTGAGTTATTTTAAGAACCCACAAATAAAAAGGAACTCAAGAACCATTCTGGACCACACATTCTTTCTCTCTTTCTCTCTCTTCAATTAAATAATAAAATTCACCAAATCATTCAAAATGTTTTATCTCACAAACCGTAAATCGTTAGACGAAACAAAAAGCATGGGTAGTCTTAAAATTTCGTCCTCTTTCATTAGAGATCCAATTCGATATACTTTTGATGACTTTTTAATTTTCGTTTTCTTTTTGGTACTTACACATAACTTACACATGTGTAGGTTGAACAAAAATTATGATTCGGAACGGGCTTCGCCCTAAAGGATATTCATAAACCAAAGCTAGTGGGGGTGATAGGTCATTGGGGGTGACGGTGATGGGTGATCTACCTAACGGGCTCCGCCCTTAGCCGCTATGGCTCCGCCATGGACTGACGGGCTCCGCCCTTAACCTTCATTGTTGTGTACATATGTTCATTTACTAATTTACATGTGAAAACAATGATCCTACACATGTGTAGGTACACAAGTACAAGAGAAAAAAAAATTAAAAAGTCGTCAAAAGTATATCGAATTGGATATCTAATGAAAGAGGACGAAATTTTAAGACTACCCATGCTTTTTGTTTCGTCTAACGATTTACGGTTTGTGAGATAAAGCATTTTGAATGATTTGGGTGAATTTTATTATTTAATTGAAGAGAGAGAAAGAGAGAAAGAATGTGTGGTCCAGAATGGTTCTTGAGTTCTTTTTTATTTATGGGTTCTTAAATAACCCTTCCTCTATATATATATATATATATCATTTATTATTATTATATATATATATATATATATATTTGTGTTGTGAGTTTGTGAGTTTAAAGGGGCCTGATTTTCTATGAAAATAATTTATCCATATTTGTTTGAAGGTGATCAGTATCAAAGATTTTGGTCACTTTTATTTATCTGTTAAATTTGTGAAATTTTACACAAAAATTTATTCACTTTAATTTAATCAAACAAACAAACAATATATATAATCGTTATTTATTCGTTAATCTCCACCATTATTATTGTGAATTTAATTGCAGTACATCATCGTTATCGACTCATTTGACTTAATTGAACAAATAAATATTAAACATAATCGTTATCTATTACGGAAGTTAATATAAACAATTCAAGATGTCAAAATGCTCTTCTGACACCGTTTGTTTTTCTAAAACTTTATGTATAAACAAGTTATTACATATATAATAACGTTAAATTGATAGAAAATCTTGTTTTTTTGAAATCTATTATGTTATAAAATATTAAAGAATAGTCAAGGTTTACGCAGAGAATTTATAAAGATATCTATTTTATGGATCATATTGTGAAAGGTAATTTTAAATTTAATAGATATAATGTTATAATTGGTTTTAACCCAAAATGGTAAATATTTTTAAAACTATACCAATTTGGTAAATAAGTTTATTTACTACACTATTTTAGAAAAAACTCCGTCTAACTGACCTGAAATACACTAATACAATATACTGGTTATGCTTTCTCCTAAGTGTTTTTTCTTCTTTTTCCTTGTTTATGACATTGAAACATATCCATCTTTGTTTGTTTATATGATGTTTGTCCATACTCAAAGACGTGTTTGTAAAACATTGTTTAAGACTTTAAGTAAGGATGAGTTAGAATGTAAAAATTGTAAGGATATATACGGAATGTTTATAAGATTTGAGATAAAAATTAAAAAATTTATAAGGATATGATGTCACAACTGATGCACCCCAACAAGGCGGAATCATGGATGTCGAGAAAAGCACAGCATGACATGGGTATTACATAGAGCAACGATCTAAATGAAAGACAATGGTTACAAGTGAACCAAGAATTTAGCATACAAATCATCCAAATCAAACATTTCACAACAGGTTAACCAATGCAACTAGTACAATCGTTTCAAATAACAATTGTTCATCCCTCAATAGGGAGCATTCGGGTCATCGACCTCGAGAATCAAGTCAAATCAAGAAAGCGCTACCAAATGCGCATATTCCTGATATATTCTAACAAAAGATGTGCCGCTTCCTTGATGCAATCCAAGCTAGCCTTCAAATCAAACGTGGTTCCTAGCATATCTTGGTTACCTGAAAAGTGTACTAAATCAAGTCAACACATGGTTGGTGAGTTCGTAGGTTTGAACAACAAGAATCATTTTTTGCCGATATAAACAAGATAGTACAATATCATAGAGTTAAGAAATACTTACAGTACAACCTTACACAAGGCACAAGGTTCACAATGAGGATCACTAATCACATAGTTATCGACAAATCATTCAAGTCAATCAATCATCAATAACATAATCAATAACAATAATTAATGACACATGTTGGTTCCAACATTTCCAAGTTATCGGGGACGCAACGCATGACAACTTCAATACATAGCAACCACCGGGACGCAACCCATAGGATCATCGGGGACGCAACCCATGATAATCACATGGTTCTATCAATACCGGGATGCAACCCGCAAGACCGTTAGGGACGCAACCCACACAATCACATTTCACAATATAATCACTATGCCCGGGAAGCTTCCCGAAGGCATACATATAAGCATTTGTTTATCATCTACCTATTGTACTCCAAAAGATATCGACACTAGCTTTTACAAAAAAAACCGAGTACACTTTTCACCCCAAAGTTATCAAAGATAGGGGCTACAAACGCACCTTGATCGAGCAATAACAAGTTTAGATCGAGCTATGAATGTCCAACAATCGTCAAATGTCCACAACCTAACAATATATGTCACAACATAAACCAATGTCAACACTTTGAGCTCTAACAATGACTCCCAACCTTGAACGACTCTATAGACTCGAATAAGACACCAATGGAGCCAAAGAGAGGTGTACAAGAAAGTATGGCTCGACCCAAGGACCATGGAAGGTTGATTAGCTTGAAAAAAGACAAAACAGGAAAACATGAAATGGGGATGGTCGTAACATACGCCCCTAGGTGGCGTAACATACGCTGGCTCAGAAACACTAGTTTTGGCGTAAAGTGTGGCGTAACTAAGAGGAAAATGGCGTAAAGATCAAAAATCACTAACCAGAGGGGCGTAACATACGCCCCAGATGGCGTCTCATACGCCACATACAGGTCAGCCAGGCCAAAGTTCACCCAAGAACATCAAACACGAACCCAAACACCTCCAAGTCGACCCCAAACTTGTTTTTGACCATCTAAAAACCATTTTGAAGCTACAAAACATGATATTAACATATATAATTTGAACAAAACCCATCATCAAAACTCTTCCATTTCACCAATCCAAGACAAATCTAACCCAAATCTAACCCAAAATCCCTATTTTTGACCCAAGAACTCATTTTGACCCAAAAACGACCAATGATGGTTAGATTTGACCAAGAAACATGATAAACAACATATGAAAATGATTTTGAGCTAGAAATTACTTACCAAAACTTCCACCAAAGTGTTGAACCCGAAATTGAGCTATGGGATGAGAAGAAAAGCTCTTGAGAACCCAAAACCTTGCTAGATGATGATGATAATGATAATAACACTTGAATCTAATGACAATTTACTAATGACTACAATATTGAAGCAAGAATTTTAGAAAGAGATACAGATTTGTGTGTGTTCTTGCAATTGAGAGAGAAAAGAGAGAAGATATAGAGTAGAGAGAAAAAGGAAAGGGTGAAAATGAATGGGTGGGGAGGGCCTTAGGGCACACATGCACCCACACAACACATACCATACCATATCCGCTAGCTAGTTACCACCTAGCGGTAACCCGACTAAACAAATAAATGTAAAAATATCACCAAATACGCTAGGGATCATAAAATCAACTCGACTTTTATGAATCACATAACTCCACAAGTGTCGGTATTACAAATAATCGCATAGTCAGCGAAAGTCAAAGAAAGCCAAGGAAGTCAAAATTCACGGATGTTACAACTGACTAGTAACGTCAAAGGGTCGTCTTATGGTTCTAACATTGAACATATTGACTAACGTATTCATGCTTCATGGCGCGATGGAATGCAACACAAAATAACTTTCCACCAGTTCAAAGATCTTTCGTTTTAATGTATGTTCAATTTTGGTTCTAAAACACTTTCACTTTATCCTCACTAACAAAATGTCGATCGATAACAGACGCTACCTTCTACCAACATTGTCAACATCCACTAATTTTACTCTTATCATTTTCAATACTATTCAAATCAAACCTATGAAAAGACTCTCTTAATATTTACAAAGTTAGCTAACTCTTTTGAAAAATGCAATAAATCAATGTTTTCGTAACCGGACCGGACATCAAATAGTCGAATACCAATTCATGCATGGTGACTGGACCGAGAAAACCAAACCATTTATTTTATATTCTAAAAGCATATAAGATAACAAGTTGATATTAGTAATATGAAACTAGTTGAATACTTGCACGATAATTCGTATGTATTGAGTTCGAGTACCTCCACCTTCGATCCTTTATACCGATTCTATTTCAACACCGAAATGAATCAATTTATAAAAAACCGGTGACGTACCCATTCGTAGTCAGACAACCGATCTGTTCCGTACTTCCGTTATTCAATCCATGATATTATTATATTTTTAAATAAAAGAAATTCTAATTAGACAAAACAAATTGGTTTTCTTTTATTCATTTAACTTAAATGGACCATTTCATTCCAACCGTCCAAGCGCAATTTTGGTCTTTCTATATGTTGTGAAGTGTGGATTCTTAAAACTATATATAATCTGAAGAGGCCATCTTTTATAGATCAAATTTCAATGTTCAACTTTTCTTTGTGGTCCACTATTTAACTTAGTCCAAGTACTCCCAATAAGGTGACTGAATTTATACTTTAGTGGATCCAAAAATTTCATGTATCAATTATAGGCTTATAGCCGATTTTTTTGGAAGGGAGTATATTAAAATAAAAAATGGCATCTAGCAAAGCACTAGATACCAAACAGAATACAATGTACATATACAATTACAATTATAATTACAAAGTTAGTAATCATCAATACCAGAAAACTAGACTCTTTTTGGGGTTTGAACGGCGAGCTTTGCAAAAAGGTTCAAAAAAGTTCTTGCCAATTACCAAAAGGAGACACGAGAAAAAACCTCACGCACAGAGACCGAGCCACCGGTTTTAACACGGTAGTGTTTTCGATGCAAACCCATATAAACCCCAAGGACACTAATACACGATCCAAACTAACAGACCCTCAAACAAAACGACACCTATAAAACTAGAAGATCATGATGGTAATTTTGATTTCTGGGAATGCAAATTTATTATATATAATTTATGATGATATGATGATGATTTGTCCATGATAATCACTTTATATAAATTCAAACAAAACCACCTAATAAATTTTAGTGGAATCAAAATTAGCAAAATGGAAGGAGTTACACTCCTTCGTGAAAAGGTCCATTTCATTTCACGAGACGAAAAAGATGGCTTTTTTTCATTCAAATCATAGCTTAGGGCATAGGGAGTTATGAAGTTTAATTTTTTAATTTTTCAACCCTCCCAAATCTCACTAATCACATCTCTCCAACTCATTTATCTTTTTAACCCTCTCAACCATTTTCTTTGACATTCATCACTTTTTCAACCCTCCTAAAAAATTTTTTCCTTTTCATTTAATTTAATCAAACATTTTTTTTTCTTTTTTAATAAAAACTTAAACATTTCATTAAATTAAACTAAACATTACATAAACATAATTTAAAAAGTACATAACAACATATTAGAAATTTAAATACTACATGATAATAAAGACACCTAAATCAAACTCTCAATCGATGGTGGCTGCGCCGCTGGGTCATCAAGGTATGATAAGTCTAGACCCAATATATGCGCCGTCAGATCATATCGGAGCCGATGATGCACGTCTTCGTCCTGTAACTTTTGAACCACATTCCGGTTATAAACTCTTGCCACCGGTGGATCCATAATATGAACCAGTGATATTGCCCTCCCGTCGTCTTTTATGATCATGTTGTGCAATATTGTACACGTGGCGACGACTTTTTCAATCTTCTCCTTTGTCCAGAACCGGAGGGGACGGTCCAAAATCTTCCATTTTTCCTTGAGAACACCAAACGCCCACTCAACATCCTTTCTTGCAGCCTCTTGTAGTCTTTTAAATTTCTTTTCATCTTGTTCTACTGGATGCGGATATGCCTTAACAAACGTAGCCCACCTAGGATAGGTTCCATCGGTAAGGTAATAACCACGTCTGTAATGTCGTCCATTTACAGTAAATAAACTGTCTGGTGCAGATCCATTACGCTCGTTTTGAAACAATGGAAACTGCTGCAAAACGTTGACATCATTGTTCGATCCAGCAGGACCGAAAAACGAATACCAAATCCACAAGTCATAGAAAGCAACACATTCGATCATAATAGTCGACACCTTATGATCACCCCTCGTGTATTGCCCTTTTAAGTATTTATGACATTTCCTCTATTCGATGTGTGTACAATCAAGACTACCAAGCATTCCTGGAATGCGGTGTCTTTCTTCATGCGCTTGTGTGATGAGAGCAACGTCGTGAGATGTCGGCCTACGTAAGAACTCCTTTTGATATAAAGCAATGACCGCATCACAAAAATACTCGAGGTTCACGCGTGACGTTTTGGCAGCCATGCATAAATACTCATCAAAGTTATCTGAAGGTTCACCCGTCGACAGTTGTTTGATCGCCGATGTGCATTTTTGAAGAGCCGTGCAACTTTTTTCCCCCGTGCGTCGTACCCCTCTTGAAAGTACTCGAATCTAGCTTCGATATCACCAACAATCTTCAAAAACAACCCTTGGCTCATGCGAAAACGATGACGGAAAAAGGGTTCATCAAACTTTGAGTCTTCAACGAAATAGTCATGCAGTAGTGTCTTGTGAGCTTCTTCTCGGTCTCGATTGATATACCTAGGAGTGTCGGAAGAGGTGCCGGTGTCTTCAAGCTCATCTAACACTTTTTGAAAAAACTCAAAAGTACTCCCCGTAGATAAGCCGGGTAGTGTAGGCGGCACACAATATAAAGATGATGAGAAAGAGGAATCCATTTTTGGGGTAAAAGTGAGGTGTTTTTGGTGAAAGTGTGTGATATAGATTTTTTGTTGTGATTTGTTTGGAAAAAATAGAGTGTATATATAGGTAGAAATTAGGAGAAATTTTTTTTTGTTATCATGCAAAGGCTACTCTTACGATCACATCCCCCACTTTCACACGCCCCAACGTTCAAAATTCCTCCAGCCCTCAACGGCTTCTCAACCCATTGAACTCCAACCCGCTGGCAGCCCACATTGATGGCGCCGGTGTTCCCCAACGGGTTTACCTAGCCAGCCCTCCACCCCGTGACCACTCCCTATAGCCTTAGTCTTTGCTATATGATGTGTGCGTCGATAATAGCGTAGCAAGATATTATGTCTAGGATAAACGAACCAGAACTTTTGTTTTGTTAATGGGTCAGTTAACTTTAAACAAAGCTAATACATAAAAATATCACAAAAAAATAATAATAAAGTTTTACAAATATTATGGGTGGGCCGGTTTACTTTCGCCTTCATATTACTCCATGACTGCATAATCTCGTGGAGTTGTTTTTGAAATTTATCAACATATCTATTATGAGTTATTATTTGTTTGGACCATTAATATTCTTAGTGAAAATATTTAACACAATGTTGCATTCTAAACATTTGTGTCTAATTAATGAGCCTGGAACTAATAATATGTTGATTCTCAAACACTGATTTGTATGTAGTTAAGCCAATAGAAAAATCGAACCAGATCATTCAATCAATTATAGATATATGGTTTAATTTCATTTAAATGCAAGGATGATTGTTTAGTGACATGGATAACAAAAATTCGATCAATAACAACCGGTCATGTGAAAATATATGAATAAAGACATTATAATGCACCAAAGTTATTTTATCTGAGACAAGCCAACCAAAATAAGTTGTTGATGGAGTAGACGACAATTGTGAGATGTGAACCTAAAATCTATAAATTGAGGCGTCATCACACATATTTACATCATACTGTAACAACCGTGCATTTTGACCTTTTGACTATGGGTACGTTTCCTAAGTTTTGATTTAATCAATATATGTTCAAATGCAATTTAAGGTTCATTTAAGTGCAATGTGTTCCTATGGGTCAATTTATTGTACAATTAGAGACTTATGTGCAAGTTGAGACCATTAGTTAGTGCAAATCGACTTTTACTTAAATAACATCTAATTTAAACTAGTAAATGATATGGATCCTAACCATGGGTTATACCCAAACCCATGACCCACCCAAGGAACCAACCCTATCCTCCCTCATTTCCATCCATCCATTCATTCATAACACTTCCATATTCTCTCCCATCTCACTAAATACTCACACTCTCAATCTTTCTCTAGATTCTTGGTCATTTATGCTAGTTCAACTAGATTAATAACAAAAATCATCATCCTTATTATCATTCTAACATCATATCAAAGATTTCAAGTCTCAAAGTGCAAGAAAAGCTTCAACTAGGTCAAAATCGGGTTTGATTGCTTGTGGAAGTTTTGGTAAGTGTTTTCTAGCTTAAATTCATCATTTCTAGTTGTTAAACTTGTATTACATCTAAATCTAAGCACTCTTGGTCCTTATAGCTTCAAAATCCGAAATTAGGGTTTCTAGTTATCTAATTAGGTCAAAAATCGATTTGGGTCAAAAGCCATGTTTTGGAATGGAACTATTGAGTGGGTTATGTTCAAATGAGTTTACTATGTTCAAAAATGGGTCTCGAAGTTGTGCAAATCGATTTCTTGGTCTAGGTAGCAAGAAATTTGGGTTTTTGGTTCGTGGCTCCTGCATAACCTGCAGGTGCTGGCTGCAGTTTGTGGGCACTGCGGCGCAGTGATCCCTCCTCTGGCTCACTGCGGCGCAGTGAATTGTTTCGGCTTTCTGGTCTGACCAAGCCACTGCGGCGCAGTGAGCTTAGTCCTGGCTCACTGCGGCGCAGTGAATTGTTTCGGCTTTCTGGTCTGACCAAGCCACTGCGGCGCAGTGAGCTTAGTCCTGGCTCACTGCGGCGCAGTGAGCTTAGTCCTGGCTCACTGCGGCGCAGTGAATTGTTTCGGCTTTCTGGTCTGACCAAGCCACTGCGGCGCAGTGAGCTTAGTCCTGGCTCACTGCGGCGCAGTGAGCTTAGTCCTGGCTCACTGCGACGCAGTGGATAGTTACGGTGATTAAATGCGCGTCAGTTTTCAAACGTCAATAACTTTTGATCCGTAGGTCCAATCGAGTCATATGACCTATCGTTGGAATCGTAAGAGAGTCTAGTTTCTTGTGGTAACACTCTTTTCGTATAATTCTTAATCCATGTCTAAAAATGTCGAGTCAAAGCGTCTTGTTTCATATACGGTAAAGTTGTAGAAGCGTTTGTGGGCTTGTGACTCGACTTAAACTTACTAAACCAACTTAATCATAAATATATATAAATATTGATACGTACATACACATTATGATAGGTTGTGATCGTTTGGCAATTGATTGACGTTCTAGCTCACTTTAAATTTGGTAGATCAAGGCAAAGGTGAGTTTTCGTAGCCTCCCCTACTCTTTTAAGAGTCGGGCTGAAAAGTGTACTTCGTGCATGATGATATTTGGGACGTATATGTTGTGTGACATTTTTGTTGATGTGCAATTATGTGATTTGTTGTATGGTGACTATTGTGTATATTGTGTTGTTTTAGGCTAGTTGTGTATATATGGAGGACGGTAATGCCTTTGAAAGGTTGGAGATGTGGTGGGAAGGCTGCGGGTGACCCTATATATAAGCATCAAAGGCCTTTCAAAAGTAGTATCGTACAAAGTATATGCATATGATGTTTGGTTATGTGTGGACATTGATGGTCATGGATGAGTTCATTTACGTGCAATTGAGTACTATGAGTACAATACGTGCAATTGAGTACTATGAGTACAATACGTGCAATTGAGTACTATGAGTACATTACGTGCAATTGAGTACTATGAGTACATTACGTGCAATTGAGAACAATGAGTACATTACGTGCAATTGAGTACAATGAGTACATTACGTGCAATTGAGTACTATGAGTACATTACGTGCAATTGAGTACAATGAGTACATTACGTGCAATTGAGTACTATGAGTACAATACGTGCAATTGAGTACTATGAGTACAATACGTGCAATTGAGTACTATGAGTACAATACGTGCAATTGAGTACTATGAGTACATTACGTGCAATTGAGTACTATGAGTACAATACGTGCAATTGAGTACTATGAGTACATTACGTGCAATTGAGTACAATGAGTACATTACGTGCAATTGAGTACAATGAGTACATTACGTGCAATTGAGTACTATGAGTACATTACGTGCAATTGAGTACTATGAGTACATTACGTGCAATTGAGTACTATGAGTACAATACGTGCAATTGAGTACAATGAGTACATTACGTGCAATTGAGTACTATGAGTACATTACGTGCAATTGAGTACTATGAGTACATTACGTGCAATTGAGTACTATGAGTACATTACGTGCAATTGAGTACAATGAGTACATTACGTGCAATTGAGTACTATGGGTACATTACGTGCAATTGAGTACTATGAGTACATTACGTGCAATTGAGTACTATGAGTACATTACGTGCAATTGAGTACAATGAGTACATTACGTGCAATTGAGTACTATGAGTACATTACGTGCAATTGAGTACTATGAGTACATTACGTGCAATTGAGTACAATGAGTACATTACGTGCAATTGAGTACTATGAGTACATTACGTGCAATTGAGTACTATGGGTACATTACGTGCAATTGAGTACTATGGGTACATTACGTGCAATTGAGTACTATGAGTACAATACGTGCAATTGAGTACAATGAGTACATTACGTGCAATTGAGTACTATGAGTACATTACGTGCAATTGAGTACTATGAGTACATTACGTGCAATTGAGTACTATGAGTACATTACGTGCAATTGAGTACAATGAGTACATTACGTGCAATTGAGTACTATGAGTACAATACGTGCAATTGAGTACTATGAGTACATTACGTGCAATTGAGAACAATGAGGTACATTACGTGCAATTGAGTACAATGAGTACATTACGTGCAATTGAGTACAATGAGGTACATTACGTGCAATTGAGTACTATGGGTACATTACGTGCAATTGAGTACTATGAGTACAATACGTGCAATTGAGTACAATGAGTACATTACGTGCAATTGAGTACTATGAGTACAATACGTGCAATTGAGTACTATGAGTACAATACGTGCAATTGAGTACTATGAGTACATTACGTGCAATTGAGTACTATGAGTACATTACGTGCAATTGAGTACAATGAGTACATTACGTGCAATTGAGTACAATGAGTACATTACGTGCAATTGAGTACAATGAGTACATTACGTGCAATTGAGTACATGAGTACATTACGTGCAATTGAGTACAATGAGTACATTACGTGCAATTGAGTACAATGAGTACATTACGTGCAATTGAGTACTATGAGTACATTACGTGCAATTGAGTACTATGAGTACATTACGTGCAATTGAGTACTATGAGTACAATACGTGCAATTGAGTACTATGAGTACATTACGTGCAATTGAGTACTATGAGTACAATACGTGCAATTGAGTACTATGAGTACATTACGTGCAATTGAGTACAATGAGTACATTACGTGCAATTGAGTACAATGAGTACATTACGTGCAATTGAGTACTATGAGTACATTACGTGCAATTGAGTACAATGAGTACATTACGTGCAATTGAGTACTATGAGTACAATACGTGCAATTGAGTACTATTAGTACATTACGTGCAATTGAGAACAATGAGTACATTACGTGCAATTGAGTACTATGAGTACAATACGTGCAATTGAGTACTATTAGTACATTACGTGCAATTGAGAACAATGAGGTACATTACGTGCAATTGAGTACAATGGGTACATTACGTGCAATTGAGTACTATGAGTACATTACGTGCAATTGAGTACTATGAGTACAATACGTGCAATTGAGTACAATGAGTACATCTACGTGCAATTGAGTACAATGAGTACATTACGTGCAATTGAGTACTATGAGTACATTACGTGCAATTGAGTACTATGAGTACAATACGTGCAATTGAGTACTATGAGTACATTACGTGCAATTGAGTACTATGAGTACAATACGTGCAATTGAGTACTATGAGTACATTACGTGCAATTGAGTACTATGAGTACATTACGTGCAATTGAGTACTATGAGTACATTACGTGCAATTGAGTACTATGAGTACAATACGTGCAATTGAGTACTATGAGTACATTACGTGCAATTGAGTACTATGAGTACATTACGTGCAATTGAGTACTATGAGTACATTACGTGCAATTGAGTACAATGAGTACATTACGTGCAATTGAGTACTATGAGTACATTACGTGCAATTGAGTACAATGAGTACATTTACGTGCAATTAGTACAATGAGTATAATAAGGAACCGGTACGCTTTTTGGGAGTTGATTGGGTGGAGGGTTAGCCGCTGGTACACCCTGTATACATACCCGGATCAATAACTAGGAAGCATATCGGATTCAAATTATACTTTGGACCACTTGTTTAGTTGTGTGATTGATTGATGTATTGAAATGGACATGTGGTTTATTGATGAACAATTATGGTGAAATATGGTATGAGGACATGATACATAACAATTCCCCTAGAATAGTTGCACCTTTGCCGTAGCGTAACGATATGAATTATGTGTGACATGTTGACATGAGAGCACTAACCCCTTGTGTGACTAACATGTGAGCATTTTGAGACTAACTTTTCGAGTCGACGTTTCCTTGTTTTATAGTAATGGTGAGGCCAAGAAGAACCGGGACTACTTATAGAGAGCAAACTCCGGAACAACAACCGGAAGTTCAAGGAGAAGGTCGTGGTGGTGGAAGAGGTCGTGGTCGTGGTCGTGGCAGAGGTAGAGGTAGAGGTGGTGGAAGGGGTCAAGGGAGAGGTCAAGGTAGGGGTGAAGCACCAACACCCGACTTGGCAACCGTGATCGCTCAAGTGGTCACGAACATTATGCCTAACATAGTTGCCCAAGTCACGGCAACTCTCCAAGCACCCGATAATACGGTGCCGATTGCCCAAGCTCAAGTGAATGAGAACAATGAAAATGTTCAACCGGTAGGGGTAGAGGAAGAAGAGGTACCGGTGATGCTTGATAACTATGTCCCAAGATACAATCAACACGGAGTGTACCGACAAGGGTGTTCTTTTAAGGATTTCAAGGGTTGTGGGGCCCCGGAGTATGATGGGAGTGGGGGTCCTACGGCGTGTATTAGGTGGCTTGAAGAAATTGAAGCGGTGATTGCTAGGAGTCATTGTACTTATGATGACCAAGTTATCTACTCCTCCGGCATGTTTAAAGGTGATGCATTGAAATGGTGGAATAAGGAAGTAGGGGCGGGCAATGCTATACCGTGGGATCAATTCAAGATTTTGGTGAAAGAAAGATTTTGTCCACCCTATGAACTTCAAACTCTAACCTTGGAGTTCGTTCAACTCCAAATGAATGGGGCGGACTATAAGGGGTACATTCGGCGATTCCAAGAGTTGTCAACACTTATTCCACACTTGGTGTCTCCCGAGGCTCAAGCTATTCAAAAATTTGTTATGGGCTTGACTCCAAAGGTCCGACACTTGGTGAACAACATTATGCCTACCACCATGACGGAAGCCATAAACCGAGCCGGTAGTGTTACCGAGGACTTACTTAGAAGTGGCGAATTGGGCCAAGCATCATCATCAAAGAGGAAGGATGCACCCGAGTCAAGCGGGGTGAGGAAAATGGGTAGGTTTGACCCTAAACGTCCTAACAAAGGAAAGGTGTTTGCGGCGGTTGAACCGGCAAAGAAGGCTTATGTGGGTCCTTACCCATTTTGTAATAGGTGCTCCCGACATCATGTTCCCACCACTCCTTGTGGGACTTGTTTCAATTGTAATCAAGTTGGCCATCTTGCTAGAGATTGTAGGGCCCCGAGAGTGGCTCCTACTCATGCGGTTCCTCTCCGAGCACATCCTCCTCAAGCTAACAATCTAAGGGGTCAACGGGGTGGGTGTTATGAATGTGGAAGCACCGATCATTACCGTAATGCTTGTCCTCAATGGGTGGGACAAAATGTGCAAGTAGCGGTTCACCCAAATCAACTTCAAATCACCGGCCCTAACCAAAACCGTGGCCAACAAGGCCATCAAGTGCAACCAAGGGGGAGAGCCTTTGCGGTGAATGCAAATGAAGCCCGTAATGATCCTAATGTGGTGGCAGGTACATTTCTTCTTAACGGTCATTATGCCACGGTGTTGTTTGATTCCGGAGCCGATTATAGCTTCGTGTCCCATAGTTTTGTTCCTTTGATAGATGTTCATCCTTGTGCCTTAAACTATGTGCTTGATATTGAGATGGTCAATGGTACTTTAACTAGACTTAGTCAAGTGCTTCGTGATTGTATCTTGACTTTAAACGACGTCGAATTTTATATTAATCTCATGCCTTTCGATATTGGAAGCTTCGACATCATTGTGGGTATGGATTGGATGACGGCGGTAAATGCGGTCATAGATTGTGGTGAAAGAGTGATCAAAATACCGTTGTCAAACGGTGATATTCTTAGAGTCCAAGGTGAAACTTCCGATTCCTCTAGTTCCAAGGCTTTTAGTGCTACCGTCACAAAGATAGAATTGAAAGCCGTTCCTATTGTTCGTGATTTTTCCGATGTTTTTCCGGATGACCTACCGGGTCTACCCCCGTCTCGTGAACTTGATTTTCGCATCAATTTGATTCCCGGGGCCGCACCCGTGGCCAAAGCTCCATATAGACTCGCCTTGACGGAAATGCAAGAGCTAGAATCTCAACTTAAAGAACTTCAAGAAAAAGGGTTCATTCGTCCTAGTCAATCGCCTTGGGGAGCTCCAATATTGTTTGTAAAGAAGAAAGATGGGTCCTTTAGGATGTGTATTGATTACCGAGAATTGAACAAGCTCACAGTGAAGAACCGGTATCCACTTCCTAGAATCGATGAGCTTTTTGATCGTTTGCAAGGTGCCAAGTATTTCTCAAAAATTGACCTCCGTTCAGGCTATCACCAACTTAGAGTTCATGAAGATGACATACCAAAGACGGCGTTTCGTACAAGGTATGGTCACTACGAGTTCACCGTTATGCCGTTTGGGTTGACTAATGCACCGGCGGTGTTCATGGATTTGAT
This sequence comes from Erigeron breviscapus, assembly GCA_034093135.1. Lineage (NCBI taxonomy): Eukaryota > Viridiplantae > Streptophyta > Magnoliopsida > Asterales > Asteraceae > Erigeron > Erigeron breviscapus. Next base: position 10,970,038 of record CM067174.1, on the reverse strand, counting down.
GAACCGGTGTGTCGACCCTATTTGGACAAGTCGGTCATTGTCTTCATTGATGACATACTTGTCTACTCAAAAACAAAGGAAGATCATGCCGAGCATTTGCGTGAGATGCTAGGGTTGCTTAGAAAGGAGAAGTTGTATGCTAAATTTTCAAAGTGCGAATTTTGGTTGGAAGAAGTTCATTTCCTTGGTCACGTGATTAGCAAAGATGGGATTCATGTGGATCCTAGCAAGATTGAAGCGGTTAAGAATTGGAGGCGACCCGAGACACCATCCGAGATTCGCCAATTTCTTGGGTTGGCGGGGTATTACCGAAGATTCATAGAAGGTTTCTCCAAGATAGCACAACCACTCACTCTCTTGACTCAAAAGGAAAGGAGATTTGAGTGGGGCGAGAGACAAGAACTTGCCTTTCAAACTCTCAAGGACATGTTATGTGAAGCTCCTATCTTGAGCCTTCCGGATGGGATTGAAGATTTTGTGGTCTATTGTGACGCTTCGGGTCAAGGTTTGGGGTGTGTACTTATGCAACGGGGCAAGGTCATCGCTTATGCCTCCCGGCAACTTAAGGTGCATGAGAAGAATTACCCTACTCACGATTTGGAATTGGGAGCGGTTGTTTTCGCTTTGAAGTGTTGGAGACATTACCTTTATGGCACCAAATGTGTGATCTACACCGATCATAAAAGTCTTCAACACATTTTTAATCAAAGTGAGTTGAATATGAGGCAAAGAAGATGGATTGAACTTTTTAGCGATTATGATTGTGACATTCGCTATCATCCGGGCAAAGCCAACGTCGTAGCCGATGCTTTAAGTAGAAAGGAAAGGGTCAAGCCGAGAAGATCAAGAGCCATGAGCCTTACGGTGGGGCAAAGTATTCGGGACCGTATCATAGAAGCTCAAGTGCAAGCTACCTTGCCGGAAAATTTTGGTAATGAAGGGCTAGATGGTATGGAGCAACTTTTTGACCGGAAGGAAGACAACGGGTTATATTTAGTTGGGAAGCTTTGGATTCCAATCTTTGGCAATTTGAGAACTTTCCTAATGAATGAAGCTCATAAGTCGCCTTATTCGGTCCACCCGGGGTCGGATAAGATGTACTTTGATTTAAAGGATTTCTATTGGTGGCCGGGCATGAAACGTGATGTGGCTAAATATGTGAGCGAGTGCCTTACTTGCTTACAAGTGAAAGCCGATCATAAGAAACCACCCGGTTTGTTGGTGCAACCGGTGATACCGGCATGGAAGTGGGAAAGGATTGCAATGGACTTCGTTACGAAGTTACCGAAGACAAGGAATGGCCGTGACACTATATGGGTAATTGTGGATCGATTGACAAAGTCGGCTCACTTTTTAGCCATTCGCGAGACCGATAAGTTCGACACCCTAGCGCGTTTGTACATTAGGGAAGTGGTGGCAAAACATGGAGTTCCGGTTTCTATTATCTCCGATAGAGATAGCCGGTTCAAATCAAATTTTTGGAAAGCTTTTCAACGTGCAATGGGTACTCAAATTGACATGAGTACGGCGTTCCATCCACAAACGGATGGGCAAACCGAAAGAACTATCCAAACGCTTGAAGATATGTTGAGGGCTTGTGCTATTGAATTTGGTGGAAGTTGGGAAGATCACCTACCGCTAGTGGAGTTCTCATATAACAATAGTTACCATGCGACTATCCAAATGGCCCCGTTTGAGGCGCTTTATGGGAGAAAGTGTCGTTCTCCACTCGCTTGGGCGGAAATAGGCGAGAGCCAACTCATTGGGCCGGAAGTAATTATCGAAACAACAAAAGTAATTTCAAAAATTAAGGAGAGGTTACAAGTGGCCCGTGAAAGACAAAAGAAATACGCCGATGTGAGGCGTAGACCCTTGGAGTTCAATGTTGGTGATCATGTACTTTTGAAGGTCTCCCCGTGGAAGGGTGTGGTTCGTTTCATAAGAGAGGCAAGCTTGCGCCAAGATACATAGGACCTTTTGAGATCATAGAACGTGTGGGCAAGGTGGCTTACCGGCTAAAGCTACCTCAAGAACTTAGTGAAGTGCACAACGTGTTCCATATTTGTAATTTAAGGAAGTGCTTGGCGGATCCTACTCATCACGTGCCCATGGACGAGATACAAGTAGACAAGAAACTCAACTTTGTTGAAGAACCGGTAGAGATTGTAGATCGTGAATTCAAGAAGCTAAAGAAAAAGCGCTATACGATAGTCAAGGTCCGTTGGAATGCTAGACGTGGAGCCGAATTCACGTGGGAGCGGGAAGACTTCATGAAGTCAAAATATCCGCATTTGTTTAGTGATTAGGGTTCCATCGAATTTCGGGACGAAATTCCCTTAACGGGGGAATGATGTAACAACCGTGCATTTTGACCTTTTGACTATGGGTACGTTTCCTAAGTTTTTGATTTAATCAATATATGTTCAAATGCAATTTAAGGTTCATTTAAGTGCAATGTGTTCCTATGGGTCAATTTATTGTACAATTAGAGACTTATGTGCAAGTTGAGACCATTAGTTTTTTTTTTTTTTTTTTTTTTTTTTTTTTTTTTTTTTTTTTTTTTTTTTTTTTTTTTTTTTTTTTTTTTTTTTTTTTTTTTTTTTTTTTTTTTTTTTTTTTTTTTTTTTTTTTTTTTTTTTTTTTTTTTTTTTTTTTTTTTTTTTTTTTTTTTTTTTTTTTTTTTTTTTTTTTTTTTTTTTTTTTTTTTTTTTTTTTTTTTTTTTTTTTTTTTTTTTTTTTTTTTTTTTTTTTTTTTTTTTTTTTTTTTTTTTTTTTTTTTTTTTTTTTTTTTTTTTTTTTTTTTTTTTTTTTTTTTTTTTTTTTTTTTTTTTTTTTTTTTTTTTTTTTTTTTTTTTTTTTTTTTTTTTTTTTTTTTTTTTTTTTTTTTTTTTTTTTTTTTTTTTTTTTTTTTTTTTTTTTTTTTTTTTTTTTTTTTTTTTTTTTTTTTTTTTTTTTTTTTTTTTTTTTTTTTTTTTTTTTTTTTTTTTTTTTTTTTTTTTTTTTTTTTTTTTTTTTTTTTTTTTTTTTTTTTTTTTTTTTTTTTTTTTTTTTTTTTTTTTTTTTTTTTTTTTTTTTTTTTTTTTTTTTTTTTTTTTTTTTTTTTTTTTTTTTTTTTTTTTTTTTTTTTTTTTTTTTTTTTTTTTTTTTTTTTTTTTTTTTTTTTTTTTTTTTTTTTTTTTTTTTTTTTTTTTTTTTTTTTTTTTTTTTTTTTTTTTTTTTTTTTTTTTTTTTTTTTTTTTTTTTTTTTTTTTTTTTTTTTTTTTTTTTTTTTTTTTTTTTTTTTTTTTTTTTTTTTTTTTTTTTTTTTTTTTTTTTTTTTTTTTTTTTTTTTTTTTTTTTTTTTTTTTTTTTTTTTTTTTTTTTTTTTTTTTTTTTTTTTTTTTTTTTTTTTTTTTTTTTTTTTTTTTTTTTTTTTTTTTTTTTTTTTTTTTTTTTTTTTTTTTTTTTTTTTTTTTTTTTTTTTTTTTTTTTTTTTTTTTTTTTTTTTTTTTTTTTTTTTTTTTTTTTTTTTTTTTTTTTTTTTTTTTTTTTTTTTTTTTTTTTTTTTTTTTTTTTTTTTTTTTTTTTTTTTTTTTTTTTTTTTTTTTTTTTTTTTTTTTTTTTTTTTTTTTTTTTTTTTTTTTTTTTTTTTTTTTTTTTTTTTTTTTTTTTTTTTTTTTTTTTTTTTTTTTTTTTTTTTTTTTTTTTTTTTTTTTTTTTTTTTTTTTTTTTTTTTTTTTTTTTTTTTTTTTTTTTTTTTTTTTTTTTTTTTTTTTTTTTTTTTTTTTTTTTTTTTTTTTTTTTTTTTTTTTTTTTTTTTTTTTTTTTTTTTTTCTTTTTTTGCTTGTGGAAGTTTTGGTAAGTGTTTTCTAGCTTAAATTCATCATTTCTAGTTGTTAAACTTGTATTACATCTAAATCTAAGCACTCTTGGTCCTTATAGCTTCAAAATCCGAAATTAGGGTTTCTAGTTATCTAATTAGGTCAAAAATCGATTTGGGTCAAAAGCCATGTTTTGGAATGGAACTATTGAGTGGGTTATGTTCAAATGAGTTTACTATGTTCAAAAATGGGTCTCGAAGTTGTGCAAATCGATTTCTTGGTCTAGGTAGCAAGAAATTTGGGTTTTTGGTTCGTGGCTCCTGCATAACCTGCAGGTGCTGGCTGCAGTTTGTGGGCACTGCGGCGCAGTGATCCTTCCTCTGGCTCACTGCGGCGCAGTGAATTGTTTCGGCTTTCTGGTCTGACCAAGCCACTGCGGCGCAGTGAGCTTAGTCCTGGCTCACTGCGGCGCAGTGAATTGTTTCGGCTTTCTGGTTCTGGTCTGACTAAGCCACTGCGGCGCAGTGAGCTTAGTCCTGGCTCACTGCGACGCAGTGGATAGTTACGGTGATTAAATGCGCGTCAGTTTTCAAACGTCAATAACTTTTGATCCGTAGGTCCAATCGAGTCATATGACCTATCGTTGGAATCGTAAGAGAGTCTAGTTTCTTGTGGTAACACTCTTTTCGTATAATTCTTAATCCATGTCTAAAAATGTCGAGTCAAAGCGTCTTGTTTCATATACGGTAAAGTTGTAGAAGCGTTTGTGGGCTTGTGACTCGACTTAAACTTACTAAACCAACTTAATCATAAATATATATAAATATTGATACGTACATACACATTATGATAGGTTGTGATCGTTTGGCAATTGATTGACGTTCTAGCTCACTTTAAATTTGGTAGATCAAGGCAAAGGTGAGTTTTCGTAGCCTCCCCTACTCTTTTAAGAGTCGGGCTGAAAAGTGTACTTCGTGCATGATGATATTTGGGACGTATATGTTGTGTGACATTTTGTTGATGTGCAATTATGTGATTTGTTGTATGGTGACTATTGTGTATATTGTGTTGTTTTAGGCTAGTTGTGTATATATGGAGGACGGTAATGCCTTTGAAAGGTTGGAGATGTGGTGGGAAGGCTGCGGGTGACCCTATATATAAGCATCAAAGGCCTTTCAAAAGTAGTATCGTACAAAGTATATGCATATGATGTTTGGTTATGTGTGGACATTGATGGTCATGGATGAGTTCATTTACGTGCAATTGAGTACTATGAGTACAATACGTGCAATTGAGTACTATGAGTACAATACGTGCAATTGAGTACTATGGGTACATTACGTGCAATTGAGTACTATGAGTACATTACGTGCAATTGAGAACAATGAGTACAATACGTGCAATTGAGTACTATGAGTACAATACGTGCAATTGAGTACTATGAGTACAATACGTGCAATTGAGTACTATGGGTACATTACGTGCAATTGAGTACTATGGGTACATTACGTGCAATTGAGTACTATGGGTACATTACGTGCAATTGAGTACTATGAGTACAATACGTGCAATTGAGTACTATGAGTACAATACGTGCAATTGAGTACTATGAGTACAATACGTGCAATTGAGTACTATGAGTACAATACGTGCAATTGAGTACTATGAGTACAATACGTGCAATTGAGTACTATGAGTACAATACGTGCAATTGAGTACTATGAGTACAATACGTGCAATTGAGTACTATGAGTACAATACGTGCAATTGAGTACTATGAGTACAATACGTGCAATTGAGTACTATGAGTACAATACGTGCAATTGAGTACTATGAGTACAATACGTGCAATTGAGTACTATGAGTACAATACGTGCAATTGAGTACTATGAGTACAATACGTGCAATTGAGTACTATGAGTACAATACGTGCAATTGAGTACTATGAGTACAATACGTGCAATTGAGTACTATGAGTACAATACGTGCAATTGAGTACTATGAGTACAATACGTGCAATTGAGTACTATGAGTACAATACGTGCAATTGAGTACTATGAGTACAATACGTGCAATTGAGTACTATGAGTACAATACGTGCAATTGAGTACTATGAGTACAATACGTGCAATTGAGTACTATGAGTACAATACGTGCAATTGAGTACTATGAGTACAATACGTGCAATTGAGTACTATGAGTACAATACGTGCAATTGAGTACTATGAGTACAATACGTGCAATTGAGTACTATGAGTACAATACGTGCAATTGAGTACTATGAGTACAATACGTGCAATTGAGTACTATGAGTACAATACGTGCAATTGAGTACTATGAGTACAATACGTGCAATTGAGTACTATGAGTACAATACGTGCAATTGAGTACTATGAGTACAATACGTGCAATTGAGTACTATGAGTACAATACGTGCAATTGAGTACTATGAGTACAATACGTGCAATTGAGTACTATGAGTACAATACGTGCAATTGAGTACTATGAGTACAATACGTGCAATTGAGTACTATGAGTACAATACGTGCAATTGAGTACTATGAGTACATTACGTGCAATTGAGTACTATGAGTACATTACGTGCAATTGAGAACAATGAGTACAATACGTGCAATTGAGTACAATGAGTACATTTACGTGCAATTGAGTACTATGAGTACAATACGTGCAATTGAGTACTATGAGTACAATACGTGCAATTGAGTACTATGAGTACAATACGTGCAATTGAGTACTATGAGTACAATACGTGCAATTGAGTACTATGAGTACAATACGTGCAATTGAGTACTATGAGTACAATACGTGCAATTGAGTACTATGAGTACAATACGTGCAATTGAGTACTAAGGGTACATTTCGTGCAATTGTATACTTGTAGTTACGACAATAGAAAACTCAAACCAGATCTTCAAAATAGATGCTTCAATTTCGTTTATGGATAACAAAAATTCGAATGAATCAAATGACAACTAACTCGATTGATAATGAGATAATAATACGAATAAATTAAACCGCTGGTGATTGTTTATCAGTTTTTTGTTCCTCGACAGCTTGGACCTCAACGACTTCGCATTCCTTTTCGCTTTCCTTAGATGCAACGGCTTTTGCCTCTTCACCCTTTGGTCCGGTCTCCTCCTCGACTGTCTTTTTCTGTAAAAGCCGTTGTTTTAGAACAGTTTAATCGTATGTTAAAAAATATATATCTAATATATGTTTTCATTTAAAAATGATGCATGAATTGTACAATGTCAATCATTTTAACTAATGAATAGAGACATTATAATAAACCAACGTTAATTTCATTATTTGATAGTTGAGACCCAATTGGACAGAGTGAGACAGAGCCTAAAGTTCATTAAGATAGTTGAAATTAATTTGATATTTTCTAACAAGATTTCTCATTGATTAATAATTTGTGTTGAAAAAAATAAACCCACACATATATAGAAGGTCGTATATTAATCCGGTGATATATATTCTCTTGTAATTTACCTCAACATATGAGGTGTGTTTACATAAATAAGAATATCTTTCAAAAAAATAATATGACATCTTATAAATGCCATAATTCAATAAAATGTACTCAAAATGGAAGGTTTACATTTTGTACACAGTTACAAAAATAGACATTGAACATATTATTGTTTTCTTCACCCCAAATGTAAATTGTTATTCGGATTTGAATTTTGGACTCTCATTTCCTCATTGGACAACCAGAACAAGAGCTTATTGGCGAACTTAGTATTGGGTAATTAATTAGTGTTGAATGTCATGTATATTGCAATATATAATATACTATTGATTAATAAGCTACAAATAATTGCCGGCCAGCAACTTATTAGAAAGGAAAAAAATTATCGAAAAATGTATTCAATAGTTGATGATACGAGTATAATATATATATATTGCATAATAAAACGTATAAAAATATTTTTTTTCTATTTCTGAAATGCAAAAAGAATAACAATAACTAAATACTGATAATATGTAATAAAATAAGCCAACAAATAAAAGAAATCATTTTCATACCTCAATAGTAACCTTAGATTCATCCTTAATCTCCTCTTCATCCTTTTCCTCCTTTGTTTCTTTCACATCACAATTTTCATCATTCTTCATGGGTGCTTCCGCTTTCACATTAGTCATTGTCACCTTGGAAACATTATCATCCTCAGGCACCACAACCTCATTAGTGATCACATCCTCCTTAGTAACATCCTCTTTTTTAGGCAATGACACAACCTCAGACGTAGTCGTCTCCTCGTTAGGGAGCAATGTGACCTCCTCTGGGGTGGTCTCCTCTTTAGACGAGGCGACCACCTCAGAAGCGGTTTCTTCTTTGGGAGAAGACGACACATCACAAGTGACGTCTTCTTCCTTGAGCAACGTCTCAAAGTTAGACATTTTTGTCACTTCGAGAGTCGTTGTTTCCTCGTTGACCACTTGTGGTTCGGGGACCAGACCGCTCTCCTTTTTCGTACCCTTGGTAGCACTATAGCAACCACCCATGTTTTCTCTTGTGGCGAGTTGAACAAAAATTAAGATGAATTTAAGTGAAAAGTTATTGATTTATGATGTATAGATCAAAACTTGCACTCTTCCTATATAATTACAAAATATGTGAATATATAGGTGAGTGTTATGAAGTAAGAACCAAAAGAACAAAGAAAATGGGCATGAAGAGAAATTGCCGGCTTATTTGTATATTGAAAATGAAGGCCCTAATGATGTGTTTTATAGTAAGTTTTTAGTCTTGGGTGGGAGGGAATATCTAGGGCACATAGATATCCAAGGAAAATGAATGCTTTACATAAATGGTGATTGTCATTTTAAAACATTAACAACGTAGTATATTGATTATTATTATAAATAAATATTATAATTATTATTTCTTAAATAAAGAAAATGTTTCTATTCTTCATGAAAAACTGACAGTGGATCTTCCCTTTTTTGTAAGATCATATGTAGATTATGACATATTCTAAAAAAAATTTGGTATACAATGATCTATGTGCTAATTATAATTAATTGTTATCATTACAAATTAAATGTTAACTATATGTTGCTAAATTTGTGTTGTATAGAAAGATGTTACAAGTGTTTTATGAAATATATGATGCCAAATGTGAATTTTTATACATTAGTTTTGATTGATAATTGTTAAAATTACAAATTTTTTTGATTCAGTTATCTTCTTAATCTTTATTGTCTAACAAAGTTAATAGAAAAATATAAATTTTTTTTTTTTGTGAATCCTAGAATATACAATAGCTGTTTTATTTTATTTAATTGTCGAGTTAACTTATTTGATAGAGGCTTTTAATTCTTTGAAATAAAATCCAAATTAAAAGCATGCGTGTCTAGAATGTGGTTTCCTCCTGAAGGATCTCATATTCGAATCTTGACACATGCAAATATGGTGAAGGGCTCTTCAGCAACGTTATATCCATCTAACACATGGAGAGTAACCTCTTTTGGCCGTTGCCAGAATTCGAACCAGCATGGACGTACCCGCGTGGGAAGTGTTAGTCATTTATTCATTGATACCTTTAATAAAAGAGGACTGATATCCCTGTAACATCCTTTATCCATACATAACAATACATGCTTCATACAGTTGCATCTGTGCAATAAAACATGTACAATTGTTGTATATGGCAAAAAAGTGTTTGTGGAGATATCAAAAGTTTAAGAAAACCGTTTACAATGATTACAATGAAAATGCTCTCCTATTTTATCAAAAGACAACCATCCTTGTTTTCATAACTTATGAAGATTTTCTTGACAGCTATAATAAATCCTAATTAACTTCGGAAAGTAGACTATTTCAATATATATATATATAGTTTTTATTTTTCTATCTTCAAATTGATTTTCCAAAACCAAATTATATGGCTGGTAACAGGCTGTTAAAGAGTCTTTGGTATTATTTCTATTCCTAATATCTTTTTATTATGAGTTTATCTTTATCTATATTATGTCTATACATGGTATTATTAATCACTAGCTTATTTTTAGTATCACAGGCTGTATATTATAACGTGTATACAACCAAATCATCATTACAAACATGATGGATGTGCTCACCATGAATGCATGTTACGATTAGGGATGGCAATAAAACCCATACCCGACGGGAAAACCCGAAACCCGACATTTTTGGGACGGGTCCGGGTCCGGGTATGCGGGTCTAGGGCCGGGTATGGGGATGACTTTATATTTTTTTGCGGGTCCGGGTCCGGTTTCGAATGAAAACCCACATACGCGACCCGTATACCCGAAACCCGCCCTGAACCCATATACCCGACCCAGTGTGTTTAGACATTGTGGTTTAAGAGATACAATCTGATTATTTCTATGATATTACATAGCGCAAACGAGACCTGAACACACTAGTAGTAACTAGTAACTAGTAATACGTTATAGTCAGTTAATTCTATACCATTCATGGAATGCATAAGCGGTCACACCAACAACGGAATAGTAGTTTTTTAATTCATCACAGTACTTGTTTTATTGGTATTTAGAAGATGCTAGTTAAGATTAAGAGTATATAATAATTAATAAATCAATTATAACAAAAATGTAATTCAGTTACAGAAAGTTATTTGAGGTGTATGTCATTATTCTTAAACTTGTGAGAAATTCACATGGAATAACCTGCTTGTATTTCATAAACAACATCACAAAACGGAATTAAAAAAATAATTAACGGATCCCCGATTACCCGTGGGAAACCCGTTACCCGACGGGTAATAAGTAAATGGGGACCCGTCGGGTCCGGGTTCGGGACGGAAAATTTTAATCGGGTCCGGGTCCGAGATTACCTAAACCCGGCCAATACCCGGCCCGTTGCCATCCCTAGTTACGATGCTAATACTAAGAGAAGAGGAGTGAGAGTTTTGGGAGGGAGGACGATTTGCGCCATGTGGCATGTGGACATGGACGGAGGCAGCATGGGGGCAGTGGGGTCAGCTGCCCCCACTTCAATTTTAGTACAACACCACATTTCAAAATTTAAATGTATATTTGTAATTTTTTTTCTTAAAGTAAGAAAAATAAGTAGGAAATAAATATAAATGTTACCTTCGTTGTCATAACTTATTCTTTGGAAGTCATTGGTCATTGAAACATTAATTTTGAGATAGATCTCTTTATTGAGAGAATAAAAAACTTGAGTTGTTTCGCTTTTTAATAAAAAGAATGAAGAAAAGTTTAAGAAAAAACTTTTTCTTTGTTTGAGTATGTAAATGTGTTGTACAATATTAGTGTAGTTGTTTGTGGAAAAATTATTTTTCTTTCAAATTGTTATATATATTTATCACAAGCAACTAATTATAAAAATCATAATAGTTATGTAAGAAAGATATATATATAATTATATATAATAATATAATATTATGTAAAAATATATATATATACAAGCTAATTAATTTCTAAAAAGTATATTTTTTGGGTTTTTTGCATTATGATTGAATACATTTCTATTCTCGAGCTAGGGCCCATTTTTTTCACATTCTCAGATACGGCTCTTATAAGTATGACAAACAACTTTTAAAATTGCTCTCTCGCAAACAAATTTCTGGCTCCGTCTCTGCATGTGGAGTAGGAAGAGTTGCGCCTCAAAAAAGGTGAAAATGGGTGAGTTTTTATAAGATGGGCGAATTGCGCCATGTGACACTTCCAATGATTGATTTTTAATTTTTTTTCTCTTTTTTTCACTTTTTTATATTTAAAACAAAATCATACTATCAAACAAATAAATTAAAAAACACATTTCATCAATAAAAATCATTTCATTAAATACTTGAGGGGTGTAAAATAAAAAAGTTATAAAATAATAAATTAAAAACTCACAAGAAAAAACAAAACATTTCTTCTTCTTCAATTGACCAACCGAAAATGTTTCTCCTTCACCTGCACACACACACACTTATACGGGGCGCGCGCGCACACACACACACACACACACATATATGGGAGATGGTTATATAAGACTGTTAGGTATCTAAGCTTAGGTGTGGAACACTCATATATTTGTTTTTTAATCCATAAATTCATGGGGGCATGCATTTATTCATTAAACAAAAAAATATCAAAAAATTAGTATGTGAGGGGTTCCACATCTAAGTTTAGGTGTCGGACAACCTTATATTCATTTTTCCCTATATATATATACATTTAAATATGAAAATAATTTATTAGATTGGAGTATTCCAAAACAAAATGTAAATACTATTTACAAAATTGGTACTTTTGATTTTTTACAAGACTATTCTATTAAAACTCATGAACAAACTATACCTATAAATAAAGAATATCAAAACATGCAATTATTATCAGTAGAAGCTATAAAAAGACATAGAAAACTTTATAAGTTTTTACATATATGATTAATTCAAGTAGCAGTTAAACCTATGTTTAGATTAGGAATAGATGCTCCAGTATTATTAATTTTAAGAGATGCTAGACATACGAATTTTAATAATTCTCTATTAGCTATGGCTGAATCAAATATATCAAATGGTCATATTTATTTTAATTGTTATCCTAATTTTACAATTGGTTTATTTGATCCAAATATATTAGATACTTTGACTTTAACTATTAAGACAAAAAAATTAGAATTTAAAGAAAGAACAAATGCTGCTGTAGTAATATATAGAATATATTATAAGACTATGACTACAACCATAGAGCCTAAGACAAAAATAGTATCCCCAAGAGATGAAACTATAATATTTGAAGCCAATACTATGCATACAAAGGTAAAAACACCTAAGAGATTAAGATGGAATGAAATAACTCAATCATTAACATGGAATCTTCAAGATATTAATCCACCAAAACCAATTGAAATAGGAAAATCAAACGTCTACTATTATAGAACATTCAGATGGATCAATAGATATTTCTTTTAATAATCAAGAATTACCAAGAAATTCTATAGGAATTAGTACTTCTAGAAATAATATAGATGAAAGTATATTAAGAAAATGTCAATCTATGAAAATTAAAGGAATAGATTTTTCAACTAATATTCCCAGACCTTTATATGAAGAGAATTTAAGTGAAACTAACACATATAATCCAACTAAATCTGATATGGAAAATTATGAAGAATTAAATGTCTGATTCTAAAGTACAAGTAAGAAGAAATCATAAAGTATTTTTTATAAAATATTGTGATCAAAGAATAAAATGGTTAGAAGAAAGAATAAAAGTAGAAGAAAGATGTTTCTATTGGTTAGAAAATAATCAACATCTTAACTTTTTAAAGTTTAGATTAAAAGAAGAATTAAAATATAAGAAGAAACTTTCTCAACAAATTTCTGCAACTACTTGTTAAAAAATGGATAAAGAAATGATAAGATTCTTAGAAGAAGAGATGTTCAATGAATATAATAATAAAAATCTAATATGGTATTATATGACTTTCAATGAAAACGAAAGATTTTTACATAAAATTGATTGGCATTTATATATGTTACAAAATAATGAAAATATGCCATTTTTCTCATGGTTTTCTATATATTGTGTAGAAAATAAGATTAAAAACCCATTTTTCGAAGAATCAATAATTTCGACTAGTTCTACTATAACCAAAAAATATACTATAATAGGTTCAGATGAAGAAATTATAAGTATACACCCTCCACATGATGATATAAAAATAATAAATAATAAAACAGAATATGTTGCAAAACCTTTAGCAAGAACTAATGATGATGTAAACAAAAATATAAATACAATTATTTTCCAAAATAATTATACAAATGAAAAGTTGAATACAATAGGAGAACAATTAGAAAGAATAGAAGTAAATAAGATAAACAATAATGATCAACCTAGTACTTCAAATTCAAAAAATATTACAATAACCTCTAATACAATTGAAAGACCAATATTTAAACCTTTTAACATAGATATACCAATTAATTTAAACAAACAAAATGATTTATTAAAAGATATTTCATCAAAATTATCCAAATTAAATATAAATACTATTTCAACAAATATTAATACTATTTCAGGAGACGAAGAAGAAGATTTTCAAGAAATTGAAGATCAATTTAATAATTTTACAATAGAAGATTCTATAAATAAGCTTAAAGGAAAAAATTATTATAATTTTTCAAAAAATAATTCTTATACTACAAGACCAGAAACAAGAAATTATTATCCAAGACCAACTCCACCCGATTTACAATACGAAGAAAGACATACTTTAGTTCAATCAAAATATGAAGGAAGTTCTTTATATGAATGGAATATAGATGGTCAAACTGAACATCAAATATTAAATCTATTACAAGAAATGATTATGGCTGCTAATGCTTATAAAGCAAATGGTAATAATGAACTCCAAATTTTCCAAATGATAACTTCAGGATTCACTGGAACTCTTAGAGGCTGGTGGGATAACTATTATACTGAACAAGATAGACAATTTATTCAAAATGCTAAAAAGATAATAGTCGTTAAAAATGAAAGTACGAATAATCAAGAAATACCGACAGAAACAACTGATATAATAAATACTTTAATATTTGCTATAATAAAACATTTTGTAGGAAGCCCTAGTGATTATCAAGAAAGAAATTCTTTAATATTATTAAATTTAACATGTAGAAAATTACAAGATTTTAGATGGTATAAAGATATATTTCTATCTAAGGTAATGAGTAGAGAAGATTGTAAATAAGCTTATTGGAAAGAAAGATTTATTGCAGGGTTACCAAAACTATTTGCAGAAAGAATAAGAGAAAATATTAAATTTTAATAATACTATCCCATATAAAGATTTATCTTATGGCCAAATAATAAATTATATAAATCAAGAAGGATTAACTATATGTAATGATATGAAATTAAAAGAAAAAATGAAAAAGGATGGTATCCAAGGCCGTAGTGAATTAGGAAATTTTTGTCAACAATATGGGTTTGAACCGATAAAAATCCCTAAAAAACCAAGAAAGAAAACTTATAAACAATTTATTAAGAAAAACTATAATAAAAAACCATACATTAAGAATAAATATAATCAACAGAAATATGAACAAAAATACGATAAAAAATATAAAAGAAATATTCAAAATAAAAAACAAGGCAAACAAGATGTTATAATTTGTTATAAATGCGGAAGACAAGTGTAACATCCGCGAATTTTGACCCGTTGACTTTTGTGTAATTTGACTAACAAACTTGTTGAATGGAATTGGTTAATGCTTACGGAAATATTTTGGTGTTTAAATGGTTAACGTTTAGCTATTTGTCGGATTTAGCGGAGCGGGAGCCTACCCATTTGGACTATAGGCCGGCCTCCCCCCCCCCATTTGACCAATCATTTCTCCTAAATCATTTTCTTTCTTTCTTTCCTTCCAATCTCTTTTCTTCACACAAAAGTCAACTATTTCATAATCAAATTCTGGAAAATCAAAGGTGTTTCAAACTAGATTAATTCAAGTTTTTGCATCATCTTCATCATCTACATATCATATCAAAAGATTAGAGTTCAAGCTCAAGAAAATCTTCATTTTTAGTCAAATTCGGGTTTGAGCATTTGTGGAAGAATTTGTAAGTTAAAACTATCTCATATTAATCATTTTATGTTGTTAAACATGTTTCTAGTAAAACCCAAACGTTTTGTGCCTTGAATCGAGTCAAAAATCGGATTAGAATCCCTTGAGTTTCAAGCCGCATGAACAGTAGCACGGGTTAGGGTTCAAACGCGTGTCTAGGGCTCATAAACGCGTGTTAGGGTTTCTAAACGCGTGTTAGGGTTTCTAAACGCGTGTTAGGGTTTCTAAACGCGTGTTAGGGTTTCTAAACGCGTGTTAGGGTTTCTAAACGCGTGTTAGGGCTTCTAAACGCGTGTTAGGGTTTCTAAACGCGTGTTAGGGTTTCTAAACGCGTGTTAGGGCTTCTAAACGCGTGTTAGGGTTTCTAAACGCGTGTTAGGGTTTCTAAACGCGTGTTAGGGCTTCTAAACGCGTGTTAGGGTTTCTAAACGCGTGTTAGGGTTTCTAAACGCGTGTTAGGGCTTCTAAACGCGTGTTAGGGTTTCTAAACGCGTGTTAGGGTTTCTAAACGCGTGTTAGGGCTTCTAAACGCGTGTTAGGGTTTCTAAACGCGTGTTAGGGTTTCTAAACGCGTGTTAGGGCTTCTAAACGCGTGTTAGGGTTTCTAAACGCGTGTTAGGGTTTCTAAACGCGTGTTAGGGCTTCTAAACGCGTGTTAGGGTTTCTAAACGCGTGTTAGGGTTTCTAAACGCGTGTTAGGGCTTCTAAACGCGTGTTAGGGTTTCTAAACGCGTGTTAGGGTTTCTAAACGCGTGTTAGGGCTTCTAAACGCGTGTTAGGGTTTCTAAACGCGTGTTAGGGTTTCTAAACGCGTGTTAGGGCTTCTAAACGCGTGTTAGGGTTTCTAAACGCGTGTTAGGGTTTCTAAACGCGTGTTAGGGCTTCTAAACGCGTGTTAGGGTTTCTAAACGCGTGTTAGGGTTTCTAAACGCGTGTTAGGGCTTCTAAACGCGTGTTAGGGTTTCTAAACGCGTGTTAGGGTTTCTAAACGCGTGTTAGGGCTTCTAAACGCGTGTTAGGGTTTCTAAACGCGTGTTAGGGTTTCTAAACGCGTGTTAGGGCTTCTAAACGCGTGTTAGGGTTTCTAAACGCGTGTTAGGGTTTCTAAACGCGTGTTAGGGCTTCTAAACGCGTGTTAGGGTTTCTAAACGCGTGTTAGGGTTTCTAAACGCGTGTTAGGGCTTCTAAACGCGTGTTAGGGTTTCTAAACGCGTGTTAGGGTTTCTAAACGCGTGTTAGGGCTTCTAAACGCGTGTTAGGGTTTCTAAACGCGTGTTAGGGTTTCTAAACGCGTGTTAGGGCTTCTAAACGCGTGTTAGGGTTTCTAAACGCGTGTTAGGGTTTCTAAACGCGTGTTAGGGTTTCTAAACGCGTGTTAGGGTTTCTAAACGCGTGTTAGGGTTTCTAAACGCGTGTTAGGGTTTCTAAACGCGTGTTAGGGTTTCTAAACGCGTGTTAGGGTTTCTAAACGCGTGTTAGGGTTTCTAAACGCGTGTTAGGGTTTCTAAACGCGTGTTAGGGTTTCTAAACGCGTGTTAGGGTTTCTAAACGCGTGTTAGGGTTTCTAAACGCGTGTTAGGGTTTCTAAACGCGTGTTAGGGTTTCTAAACGCGTGTTAGGGTTTCTAAACGCGTGTTAGGGTTTCTAAACGCGTGTTAGGGTTTCTAAACGCGTGTTAGGGTTTCTAAACGCGTGTTAGGGTTTCTAAACGCGTGTTAGGGTTTCTAAACGCGTGTTAGGGTTTCTAAACGCGTGTTAGGGTTTCTAAACGCGTGTTAGGGTTTCTAAACGCGTGTTAGGGTTTCTAAACGCGTGTTAGGGTTTCTAAACGCGTGTTAGGGTTTCTAAACGCGTGTTAGGGTTTCTAAACGCGTGTTAGGGTTTCTAAACGCGTGTTAGGGTTTCTAAACGCGTGTTAGGGTTTCTAAACGCGTGTTAGGGTTTCTAAACGCGTGTTAGGGTTTCTAAACGCGTGTTAGGGTTTCTAAACGCGTGTTAGGGTTTCTAAACGCGTGTTAGGGTTTCTAAACGCGTGTTAGGGTTTCTAAACGCGTGTTAGGGTTTCTAAATGCGTGTTAGGGTTTCTCGTAATACCTTATACCTTGAATCTTCTGTCATTTTCAAAAATATATATAAAGTGTCCTTGTTTACAGTCGATTGAACCAATAAGACAATCTAGGATTGTGACATAACCAAGTTGGGTCCCAATCGTACTCTAAGGCTGATTTACCCTTCTAAAACCAAATTAAGGTTTGACACGTGAATTGTAATGTATATGTTTATAGGTGGTGAACGCTAAACGCTCGTTGGACGTTATAACTCGATTATAACTTGTACTTACCTCGCATATCCAATCAAGGTGAGTTTCGTATCTCCCTACTCGCTTGAGATTCGGGCTGAAAAGTGTAAACCTGGCGTGTTTACTTGCATTTGTTGATTTATTGATTGTTTGACTTGATTGTTGGTTTGATGTGGCAGTTCGTTTCGTTTGTTTGTCTTGGGTTATGTTTTAGTTAAGTATTACATATATATATATTAGGATAGACGTACATACGTGGAAGTCGGTTATGCCTTCATTGGGTTTTAGATGTGGTGGGAAGGCTGCGGGTGACCCTATATATAAGCATCTGAGACTTGAAGAAAGTAGAATCCTCTGAAGTATAAGTACGTATAGTTGGTTTAAATTGTGATTAGTGGTTTATGATTATTGAATATCGATTGTTGGCCTATGGTTGTTGCATATGGATTGTTGGCTTATGTTGGACGAATATTGATTGTTGGCACAGGTTCATCGTATATTGATTGTTGGTTTACGATTGATGCATTTACATTTGATTGTAAGCATTGCATACATTGTTGATGACCCTCGGCAGGGGATTGCCGACATCCTGGTGTATAGATGTATACACCCACTTTGGATGTAGTCCTGACTCCGAGTATATAGACATATATATCTCGATGATTTTGAGATACAGCCTTGTTCATTGTGATGACAGAAGGGTATCGTTGCATCGGTGACCTGAGTTCACGCATAGGATAGGCATGTTTGCTTATTCATGCATTTGGCACTTACATTGATTCACATATCTTTTGTGCTTTCTCATTTCACATTTACTTGTCTTGTGTAATCTTGTTGTTGGACGTTATTGTGTTGCTTAGAGGCTCGCTGTAAGTCATGTCTGGCCTCTATTCTTATATTGCGATTATTGATGTTGGTTCCTTACGAACCATTACTACGAACTCACCAACCTTGTGTTGACTATGCTTAGTACACTTTTCAGGTAACCAGGTTCTCCCAGGGCGTGGAGTTTAGAGGCTTTACTTGCTGTAAACCCGGACTGTGGACTGTATGGATCAAGGATTCATTGGCCTTCTGTTTGCATTTTACTTATGATCGTTTGCCATCTTTGGATGGTTAACTTTGATGACTATTTTTGATGACTATTTGCTCCTGTTGTATTATGTTACCTATTTTGTATTGTATTGGATTCACCGAATCTTTAATTGCATTTAGTTTGTTCTATCGTAATTCCACTTTGCGCTATATGATTTCCGTGATATTCCGAGCCTCGGCTTTGGGGTGTTACAGAATGGTGGCCCATGCGTGGTCGTAGAGAATTAGGCGGTTTGACCTAGACTACGGCTTAAGTTAAAACTCTTCATATAGCATGCATGGTTAGGAAATTTGTGTGCAATGTGAATTTTGTGAATCCCGTGTGAGTTCGTAGTTAAGACCACTTGTATGATAGCTTGAATTCAATGTGATGAATATGGTTATTATGATTTGTGGTTGTTATTGTTGGGGCTAATTTGATGATTTAGGGCAAAATGAAGGGATGCCATTAACTTAGTATAATATCGTGGCAACCCTAAAAGAACCCGATCAACTCTTTTATGGTTACCCGATACTATAGCAAGTTCATGACATCATGGATTGCGCACGTGTGGCTTAAAGTATAATAAGGAACCGATATGCGTAATGGAAGTTGATTAGGTGGAAGGTTAGCCGTTGGTACACCTTGTATACATACCCGGTCAATAACCAGGGAGCATATCGAATTCGGATTATACTTTGAATCATTCGTGTTAGTTGTTTAATGGCATGATGAAATGAACATGATTACTTGAATTAATGATGATGTATTGTAATAAATTCAACTTGATGTTATGATATGTAAAAATCTTTTATGATGCTAACACTGTTGCCTTAGCACAATGTTATGAAATGAGTATGTGGTATCGGTAGGAGA
Source organism: Erigeron breviscapus (assembly GCA_034093135.1). Classification (NCBI taxonomy): domain Eukaryota; kingdom Viridiplantae; phylum Streptophyta; class Magnoliopsida; order Asterales; family Asteraceae; genus Erigeron; species Erigeron breviscapus. The sequence goes on along the minus strand of CM067174.1, from coordinate 10,950,382 downwards.
GCGTTGACTACTTGTGTGACTAACATGCGAGCATTTGAGACTAACTCTCGGGTCAACGTGTCACTTGTTTTATAGAAATGGTGAGACCAAGGAGAGTCGGAACAAACTATAGGGCTGAAGAGGAAGGACCTCAACCGGAAGCTCAACCGGAAGTACAAAGAGGTAGGGGCCGTGGTAGGGGCCGTGGTAGGGGTCAAGGAAGGGGTCGTGGTGAGATCCCTGAACCAAATATGGCTGAGGTGATCGCTCAAACGATCGCCAATATCATGCCAACCATCATTGCTCAAGTCACGGCAAGTCTTGGGCAAAATAATGTGGCTCAAAATGACGAAGTTCCAGAAAATGAAAATAACGAAAATAATCAACCTCAAGCCGAAGAATATGAAGAAGAGGGACCAGTGGGGGTTGGTATAGGGATGCCCATGAATAATCAATATGGGGGATACCGTCAAGGGTGTATATTCAAAGATTTTAAGAGTTGTGGGGCACCGGAGTTCGATGGGAAAGGGGGTCCCACGGAATGTATAAGATGGTTTGAGGCGATAGAAGCGGTGATTGAGAGGAGTCATTGCACCTATGATGACCGGATTTCCTATGCATCCGGCATGTTTAGGCATGACGCCTTGAGTTGGTGGAACCAGGAAATAACGTTGGGGCGGACTCAAAATTTGGAATGGGTTGACTTCAAAGACAAGGTAAAAGCAAAGTTTTGTCCTCCATATGAACTCCAAAACTTAACCATCGAATTCGCAAATCTAAACATGGAGGGAGCCGATTACAAGGGCTATGTGAGACGATTCCAAGAGTTGTCTACCCTCATTCCTCACTTGGTGGGTACCGAGTCACAGGCCATCCAGAAGTTTGTATTGGGCTTGAATCCTCAAGTCCGATCTTATGTAAACTCCAATATGCCTACTTCTTTGGCTAATGCGGTTAACCAAGCCGGGAGTGTGACTGAGGATCTATTGAGATGTGGTGTTTTGAGTAAATCCTCATCAAACAAGAGGAAAGAAGTGGGAGAGTCGAGTGGGGTAAAGAAGATGGGAAAGTTTGACCCTAGAAATGCTAATAGGGGTAGGGTAATGGCGGCGGTGGAACCGGCTAGGAGGGCTTATACCGGGCCTCATCCTTTCTGTGGGAGGTGCAACAGGCACCATCCCGCCACTACTCCATGTGGGGCATGCTACAATTGCAATCAAGTTGGGCACGCATCCAAGAATTGTAGAGCTCCAAGAGCGGGCCCAATGAATGTGGCTCCTGTTCGGGCCGTTCCTCCTCAAGGGAACCAAAGAAGAGGGGAATGTTTTGAATGTGGTAGCCGTGACCACTACCGTAATAATTGTCCTCGATGGGTGGGGCAACAAGTTCAAGTAGCCGTTCATCCCAATCAACTCCAAATGGTCGGGCCTAATCAAAACCGGGGACAACAAGGCCATCAAGTGCAACCACGCGGCCGAGCTTTTGCGGCCAGTGTAAATGAAGCCCGCAATGACCCTAACGTAGTAGCAGGTACTTTTCTCTTAAATGGTCTTTATGCAACCGTCCTATTTGATTCCGGGGCCGATTATAGCCTCGTGTCTTCTAACTTTGTTCCTTTGATTGATGTGCATCCGTGTGCTCTAAACTATGTGCTTGACATTGAAATGGTAAACGGGTCACTAACTAGAATTAGTCAAATACTTCGAGAATGTGTCTTGACCTTAGAAGATGTCGACTTCTTCATTGACCTTATGCCTTTGGACATTGGTAGTTTTGATATTATAGTGGGTATGGATTGGTTAACGGCGGTGAATGCGACGATCAATTGTGGTGAGAGAGTTGTTAAGATACCTTTGGCTAACGGTAAAATTCTTAGGGTTCAAGGCGAAATCTCCGATTCCTCAAATTCTAAAGTCTTTAGTGCTACCATCTCAAAGGTAGAGTTGAATACCGTTCCTATCGTTTGTGATTTTCCCGATGTTTTTCCGGATGACTTACCGGGATTACCTCCAACCCGTGAACTTGATTTCCGAATTAATCTTATTCCCGAAGCCGCGCCCGTAGCAAAAGCTCCTTATAGACTAGCTCTAACCGAAATGCAAGAATTACAAACTCAACTCAAGGAACTCCAAGAGAAGGGCTTCATTCGCCCTAGTCAATCTCCTTGGGGTGCTCCTGTTCTCTTCGTCAAAAAGAAAGACGGATCCTTCAGAATGTGTATTGATTACCGGGAATTAAACAAGCTCACCGTGAAGAACCGATATCCTCTCCCCAGAATTGATGACTTGTTTGATCAACTTCAAGGAGCTAAGCACTTCTCAAAAATCGATCTTCGCTCGGGTTATCATCAACTCCGGGTACATGAGGATGACATCCCCAAAACGGCTTTTCGCACAAGGTATGGCCATTTTGAATTCACCGTGATGCCATTTGGGTTGACTAATGCACCGGCGGTGTTCATGGACTTGATGAACCGAGTGTGTCAACCATACTTAGACAAGTCCGTCATTGTGTTCATTGATGACATACTTGTATACTCGAAGACAAAGGAAGAGCATGTTGAGCACTTGCGTGAGGTGCTTGAACTACTAAGAAAAGAGAAGTTGTATGCCAAATTCTCCAAGTGCGAGTTTTGGTTGGAAGAGGTCCACTTCCTTGGTCACGTAGTGAGCAAGGATGGTATTCATGTGGATCCAAGCAAGATTGAAGCGGTCAAGAATTGGAGAAGACCCGAAACGCCATCCGAGATCCGCCAATTCCTTGGATTGGCGGGTTACTATAGAAGATTTATTGAAAACTTCTCCCGTATTGCACAACCACTCACCCTCTTGACTCAAAAGGAGAGAAACTTTGAATGGGGCGAAAGACAAGAGAACGCCTTCCAAACTCTTAAAGATATGCTATGTGATGCTCCTATTTTGACGCTACCGGATGGGATCGAAGATTTTGTTGTTTATTGTGATGCTTCGGGGCAAGGTTTGGGTTGTGTTCTTATGCAAAGGGGTAAAGTCATTGCTTATGCCTCTCGTCAATTGAAGGTGCATGAGAAGAACTACCCGACCATGATTTGGAATTGGGAGCGGTTGTGTTTGCTTTGAAGTGTTGGAGACATTATCTCTACGGCACCAAATGTGTGATTTATACCGATCACAAAAGTCTCCAGCACATCTTCAACCAAAATGAATTGAACATGAGGCAAAGGCGTTGGTTAGAACTATTTAGTGATTATGATTGTGACATCCGTTATCACCCGGGCAAGGCAAATGTTGTAGCCGATGCCTTGAGCCGAAAGGAGAGAGTGAAACCAAGACGGGCTAGAGCTATGAGCCTCACGGTAGGGCCAAGTATTCGTGATCGGATCATTGAAGCCCAAATTCAAGCCACCCTACCGGAAAACTTTGGAAACGAAAACCTGGATGGCATGGAACAACTATTTGACCGGAAGAATGATAATGGGCTATACATGGTTGAAAGACTTTGGGTTCCTATTTTCGGCGACTTAAGAACGCTTATTATGAATGAAGCTCACCTATCGCCTTATTCGGTCCACCCCGGGTCGGATAAGATGTACTTTGACTTGAAAGATTTGTATTGGTGGCCGGGCATGAAGCGTGATGTGGCTAGGTATGTGAGTGAGTGTCTTACTTGCTTACAAGTCAAAGCCGATCACAAGAAGCCACCCGGATTGTTGGTACAACCAGTGATGCCCGAATGGAAGTGGGAACATATCTCAATGGACTTCATTACTAAATTACCGAAGACGAGAAGCGGTCGTGACACGATTTGGGTGATAGTAGATCGGTTAACGAAGTCGGCTCACTTTTTAGCCATTCGAGAAACCGATAAATTTGACACCTTGGCTCGTTTGTACATCAAGGAAGTAATATCTAAGCATGGAGTGCCGATTTCTATCATTTCCGATAGAGATGCCGTTTCAAATCAAAATTTTGGGAAGCCTTTCAAAAAGCCATGGGTACTCGACTTGACATGAGTACGGCGTTTCACCCTCAAACGGATGGGCAAACCGAGAGGACCATTCAAACACTTGAAGACATGTTGAGGGCATGTGCGATCGATTTTGGTGGAAGTTGGGAAGACCATTTGCCGCTAGTTGAGTTTTCATACAACAATAGCTACCATGCTACCATTCAAATGACACCCTTTAAAGCATTGTATGGTAGGATATGTCGTTCTCCTATAGCTTGGGCAGAAATTGGAGAGAGTCAACTATCGGGCCAGAAATTGTGATTGAAACGACTAAGGTAATATCTCAAATTAAAGAGAGGTTGCAGCTGGCCCGTGAGCGTCAAAAGAAGTATGCCGATGTGAGACGAAGACCGTTGGAGTTTGAAGTTGGTGAATTTGTACTTTTGAAAGTGTCACCTTGGAAAGGAGTTGTACGATTTGTGAAGCGGGGAAAACTTGCACCAAGGTATGTTGGTCCTTTCAAGATTCTTGAACGGGTTGGGAGAGTTGCTTATCGGCTAGAATTGCCTCAAGAGCTTAGCGGTGTGCATGATGTGTTTCATATTTGTAACTTGCGCAAGTGTTTGGCGGATCCTACACATCATGTGCCTATGGATGAAATTAGGGTTGATTCGAATTTGAACTTTGTTGAAGAGCCGGTAGAGATCTTGGATCGTCAAGAAAAGAAACTCAAGAGCAAACGCTACACGATTGTTAAAGTTAGATGGAATGCTAGACGTGGAGCCGAGTTCACTTGGGAGCGAGAGGATCATATGAAGTCTAAGTATCCGCATCTATTTAGTAATTAGTGTTTTGTTGAATTTCGGGACGAAATTCTTTCAACGGGGGGATAATGTAACATCCGTAAATTTTGACCCGTTGACTTTTTGTGTAATTTGACTAACAAACTTGTTGAATGGAATTGGTTAATGCTTACGGAAATATTTTGGTGTTTAAATGGTTAACGTTTAGCTATTTGTCGGATTTAGCGGAGCGGGAGCCTACCCATTTGGACTATAGGCCGGCCTCCCCCCCCCCATTTGACCAATCATTTCTCCTAAATCATTTTCTTTCTTTCTTTCCTTCCAATCTCTTTTCTTCACACAAAAGTCAACTATTTCATAATCAAATTCTGGAAAATCAAAGGTGTTTCAAACTAGATTAATTCAAGTTTTTGCATCATCTTCATCATCTACATATCATATCAAAAGATTAGAGTTCAAGCTCAAGAAAATCTTCATTTTTAGTCAAATTCGGGTTTGAGCATTTGTGGAAGAATTTGTAAGTTAAAACTATCTCATATTAATCATTTTATGTTGTTAAACATGTTTCTAGTAAAACCCAAACGTTTTGTGCCTTGAATCGAGTCAAAAATCGGATTAGAATCCCTTGAGTTTCAAGCCGCATGAACAGTAGCACGTGTTTAGGGTTCAAACGCGTGTCTAGGGCTCATAAACGCGTGTTAGGGTTTCTAAACGCGTGTTAGGGTTTCTAAACGCGTGTTAGGGTTTCTAAACGCGTGTTAGGGTTTCTAAACGCGTGTTAGGGTTTCTAAACGCGTGTTAGGGTTTCTAAACGCGTGTTAGGGTTTCTAAACGCGTGTTAGGGTTCATAAACCGTGTTACTATTCATGTTTTGCGCGTCAGTTTTCAAACGTTAATAACTTTTGAACCGTAAGTCCGTTTTACTCGTATGACCTATCGTTGGAATCGTATGAGAGTCTACTTTATCATGGTATAATCCTTATACCTTGAATCTTCTGTCATTTTCAAAAATGATATAATAAAGTGTCCTTGTTTACAGTCGATTGAACCAATAAGACAATCTAGGATTGTGACATAACCAAGTTGGGTCCCAATCGTACTCTAAGGCTGATTTACCCTTCTAAAACCAAATTAAGGTTTGACACGTGAATTGTAATGTATATGTTTATAGGTGGTGAACGCTAAACGCTCGTTGGACGTTATAACTCGATTATAACTTGTACTTACCTCGCATATCCAATCAAGGTGAGTTTTCGTATCTCCCTACTCGCTTGAGATTCGGGCTGAAAAGTGTAAACCTGGCGTGTTTACTTGCATTTGTTGATTTATTGATTGTTTGACTTGATTGTTGGATTGATGTGGCGTTCATTTCGTTTGTTTGACTTGGGTTATGTTTTAGTTAAGTATTACTTATACTTAGGATAGACGTACATACATGGAAGTCGGTTATGCCTTCATTGGGTTTTAGATGTGGTGGGAAGGCTGCGGGTGACCCTATATATAAGCATCTGAGACTTGAAGAAAGTAGAATCCTCTGAAGTATAAGTACGTATAGTTGGTTTAAATTGTGATTAGTGGTTTATGATTATTGAATATCGATTGTTGGCCTATGGTTGTTGCATATGGATTGTTGGCTTATGTTGGACGAATATTGATTGTTGGCACAGGTTCATCGTATATTGATTGTTGGTTTACGATTGATGCATTTACATTTGATTGTAAGCATTGCATACATTGTTGATGACCCTCGGCAGGGGATTGCCGACATCCTGGTGTATAGATGTATACACCCACTTTGGATGTAGTCCTGACTCCGAGTATATAGACATATATATCTCGATGATTTTGAGATACAGCCTTGTTCATTGTGATGACAGAAGGGTATCGTTGCATCGGTGACCTGAGTTCACGCATAGGATAGGCATGTTTGCTTATTCATGCATTTGGCACTTACATTGATTCGCATATTTTTTTGTGCTTTCTCATTTCACATTTACTTGTCTTGTGTAATCTTGTTGTTGGACGTTATTGTGTTGCTTAGAGGCTCGCTGTAAGTCATGTCTAGCCTCTATTCTTATATTGCGATTATTGATGTTGGTTCGTTACGAACCATTACTACGAACTCACCAACCTTGTGTTGACTATGCTTAGTACACTTTTCAGGTAACCAGGTTCTCCCAGGGCGTGGAGTTTAGAGGCTTTACTTGCTGTAAACCCGGACTGTGGACTGTATGGATCAAGGATTCATTGGCCTTCTGTTTGCATTTTACTTATGATCGTTTGCCATCTTTGGACGTGGTTTTGTTAACTTTGATGACTATTTGCTCCTGTTGTATTATGTTACCTATTTTGTATTGTATTGGATTCACCGAATCTTTAATTGCATTTAGTTTGTTCTATCGTAATTCCACTTTGCGCTATATGATTTCCGTTATATTCCGAGCCTCGGCTTGGGGTGTTACAGACAAGGCCACTATTCAAGAAATTGTGATACTAAGAAGAAAATTAATGAATTAAATATTTCAAAAGAATTAAAAGAACAAATTAATAAAATACTTATTGATGACAGTACAAGTGATGAAAGTATTACTGATTATGAAGATAATGATTTAAATTGTTTAAACAATAGTTCAAGTTCTAGTTCAGAAAATGAGATATGTGAATGCATTGGTCCTTGTATTTGTGAAATTAATGAAGAAATAAATGTTATAAAAGAAGTATATTTAAAACAATTAAAAGAAAAATATAATTTATCTACTAATAAAGAAGAAGAAACATCATATAATTTTAAAGATATTTGTCAAAAATTTCAAAATAATCAAATAACAAAAACTCCTGTTACTATAACAGAATTACAAGCAGAAGTAAAAGTTATTAAAGAAGAAATTAGAGAAATAAAAACTAAAATAAAAGAACTAGATAAACAAAAAAGTATAAAAATTGAATCAAGAAATGAAGAAGAAAATAAAGGAGAAATTATAATTAATCGTATAAAAGAAATAAATTCTCAAAGATGGTATACTAAGTTAAATATTATTGTTAATAACGAATTTAGAATATCTTTAGTTGCTATGATAGATAGTGGTGCAGATATGAATTGTATTCAAGAAGGTTTAATACCTACAAAATATTATGAAAAAACTTCATATAGATTATCTAGTGCTAATGGATCTAGACTAAATGTTAAGTACAAATGGCTAACCCTCCACCCAATCAACTTCCATTAAGCATATCGGTTCCTTATTATACTCTAAGCCATGCATGCGCAATCCATGATGTCATTAACTTGTTATAATGTTGGGCGACCATAAAAGAGTTGATCGGGTTCTTTTAGGGTTGCCACAATATTATACTAAGTTAATACATAACTTCATTTTGCTCTAAATCATCCAACTAGCATCAATCAGTAACAACAATCCATATCAATGACAATCAAATTCAATCAATGCACACATTAACCACGTTGTACCCATTCCACATTCATCACGTTGAATTCAAGCCATCACGTAAGTGGTCTTAACTACGAACTCACAATATACACTTTCTAGGGTTCACAGAATTCACGTTGCACACAAATTTCCTAACCATGCATGCTATATGAAGAGTTTTAACTTAAGCCGTAGTCTAGGTCAAACCGCCTAATTCTCTACGACCACGAATGGGCCACCATTCTGTAACACCCCAAGCCAAGGGCTCGAAATATTACGGAAATCATATAGCACAAGGTGGAATTAATGTAGAACATGAACTAAATGCAAACAAAGGATCCAGTGAATCCATAAACGAGACAATTCAATACAGAAAGTATGAGAAACAAGCAGTCATCAAAGTTTACAAAGAGACAACATCGAAAGATGACTATTGATCTAAGCATAAAGCAAAAGTAGGCGATGAATCCTTGATTCATATAAGTCCAATGCCTGGGGTTCACAAGCTAGGAATCAATCATACTCCTTGTCTTGGAATAACTTGGTTACCTGAAAAGTGTACTAAGCATAGTCAACACAAGGTTGGTGAGTTCGTTGGAATGGTTCACAAGGAACCATTGTCATAAATCACAACAAGTATAAGTAAAGGCAAAACCTAACATAAGAGTAGCCTTTAAACGTTACAATCTCAATCACATGAAGATACAACATATAAGTAATGCGTGAACGAATAAGCACAAGTGATGTCTATATCAAGGTATGTACTGTACGCATAAATATGTCATGATGCATAATAGGTCATCAAATAAAGATCATAAGTAAACCACGACAACAACCAAACCACCACAAACACAATATACTCAAGTATAGAATACTTGGGAGTACGTCGTACGTAAGCACATCATCAAGAGTATAACACTTGGAAGTACGTCGTACAAATCATCAAGTAAGAATTTCTTGGGAGTACATCGAACGAACCATCAAGTACAAGCATAACCAATCTCAATCACAAGTCTATCGTACAACAAATCATCTAAAACTACAATGCACATACATTTCATACGACTTTACATTTAAGGAATCATAGATGCTTATATATAGGGTCACCCGCAGCCTTCCCACCACATCTACAACTCATTAAAGGTATCATCGTCTTCTATGTGTGTACAACTAACCTAATCACAATATATAACCAACATTTAATGCATAATCCACCAATCAATAAGTACAAAAGCATACTCAATCTCAATCACAAGTCTATCGTACAACAAATCATCTAAAACTACAATGCACATACATTTCATACGACTTTACATTTAAGGAATCATAGATGCTTATATATAGGGTCACCCGCAGCCTTCCCACCACATCTACAACTCATTAAAGGTATCATCGTCTTCTATGTGTGTACAACTAACCTAATCACAATATATAACCAACATTTAATGCATAATCCACCAATCAATAAGTACAAAAGCATACTCAATCTCAATCACAAGTCTATCGTACAACAAATCATCTAAAACTACAATGCACATACATTTCATACGACTTTACATTTAAGGAATCATAGATGCTTATATATAGGGTCACCCGCAGCCTTCCCACCACATCTACAACTCATTAAAGGTATCATCGTCTTCTATGTGTGTACAACTAACCTAATCACAATATATAACCAACATTTAATGCATAATCCACCAATCAATAAGTACAAAAGCATACTCAATCTCAATCACAAGTCTATCGTACAACAAATCATCTAAAACTACAATGCACATACATTTCATACGACTTTACATTTAAGGAATCATAGATGCTTATATATAGGGTCACCCGCAGCCTTCCCACCACATCTACAACTCATTAAAGGTATCATCGTCTTCTATGTGTGTACAACTAACCTAATCACAATATATAACCAACATTTAATGCATAATCCACCAATCAATAAGTACAAAAGTATGTTCTCAAGTGTAAAACACTTGGGAGTACGTCAAACCAATCAATAAGTACAAAAGCATGTTCTCAAGTGTAAAACACTTGGGAGTACGTCAAACCAATCAATAAGTACAAAAGCATACTCAATCTCAATCACAAGTCCATCCATTTCCACTAAACAACACGTACATAAACTTCGGAGGGTTTTACTTTCATCAAGTTCTAGATGCTTATGTATAGGGTCACCCGCAGCCTTCCCACCACATCTAAAACTCTTTGAAGGTAAAACCGACTTCCATGTACGTACTTCTATCCTAATAAACTACAATATCACAATCACATTCGTAAACCATCACACAATCAATCAAAACTATCTATCAATCGACAATCAATCAGAAATTAACTAGACAGTCAATCAAATCAACCAAACAATCCAACAAACACGTATGTGTACACTTTTCAACCCGAATCTCTATTGAGAAAGGAGCTACGAAACTCACCTGATCGGCAAAGAAGTTAAATCTGATACAAAGTTGAGTTACAGTCGTTCGATGTTCACTTCACGTCCAAAACCTAAATATCGATAATGTACATACACATTAACATACCAATACACATATACGTAGTTAAAAATATTCGGCAAAACCCTAATTAGGTTCCCAAAGTGGTTCTCGATGTTTGGTGACTTCTAAGACTCTTATTCATTGTTAAATAAGTTAAGGAGTGAGTTAGATCGAAGCTCGATGCGTTACTAGGGTTCTGGAAGTCGAATTAGGTCAAACAAGAAATCAGAAACTGGACAACTGGCGTAAGCTACGCCCCTATGGGCCGTAACTTACGCCCATACAAACTTAGCCTGGCGTAAGCTACGCCCCTAAGGAGCGTAGGTTACGCCCCCTACTGGGCAGACCCACGAACAGCAGCCATTTATGCAGAATTTTACAACCCAAAACCCATTTTCTCTTAAACCAAAACTCTAAATCGATCTACAATGCTATAGGACCCGTTTTGAAGTTACATTTGACCTTCTAATGCATAAATACACTTACCCAAACCAAGATTTCGATCCATAACATCACCAAATCTTCCAAATCGATTAACCCTAACCAAAACCCTACTTTTGGCCCGAAATCCATTTTGAGTCGTTTTAGGACCTGTAAATACTCGAAATGACTAGAAATGCATAAACAAACATAAATAGATGAAAATAGGATGAATTAGACTTACCAAAGCTTCCTTCTTGAGCTAGAACCCGAATTGGGTCAAAATGGGTAAACCTTGCACTATGACTTTTGATCCTTCGATATGGTGACAAAGAGATGAAGACGATGATGATTCTCGAGTTAAACTAGTTCCAAAACGCCAAATGATGCTAGAGAAATGAAGAACTAGAGATAGATGGTCTTGCTTTTTACTTGGAGAGAAAAGAGAAGAGAGAAAAAAGAAGAAGAATGAAATGTGTGGTGAGAGAATTTATAAAAGGAGGGAATAATTCTCTTCCAGATTTTTTATCAAGAGAATTTTTACAGAGAATATGAGCTCAGATTCTTCAAAAAAGATTGTTTTAGCAAAAAACAAATTCTCAAGTTCTCAATTATCAAATTCTCAATTCTCAAGATCTCCTTCTAATACACCTCATTTTCCACCACTTCCGATAATACAAAATAGATTTGCTCCATTAACTCCAGGCCCAAGACCTAGACCTCCATTTTCATCTATTATACAAACCTTAGAATCAAAACCTATTATTCAAAAATCAACCCCATCTGCTTCATCATCCATTTCTCCAGCTACCATTCCTTATCTTACAAACCCCAATACTAAGATTATAAAAATTTTAGAATCAATTGAAGTTGAAAAGGTGCAAAAAAGTTTTTTCACCTTAATAGATTTTCTATATCCCAAAGGTTATCATTTCTATAATAGAGAATATAAAACCAGAGAATATTATCAAGCTATTCTCATTGATTCAGAATCTGCAATAATTCGACACAATTTTTGTAAGTCCCAACTCAATAGATGGTACTACTTGAAGACACCTCTATGTCGATGGTGGAGTTACTTTGCAATATAAGCACTGAACTGGAGACGACCAGTTACAGGAGTATATACCAAGTTATAGATAGATTACTTATTTAAGTGACAATAAGTAAAGAACAATGCAATAATACAAAATACTTGTAAAGTAAATTGGTGAGTGTGAGTCCCTAAAATACGATGGTTAACCTAGAAAGTGTAAAATACAACAAGTCTAATAATCACTAGAATGGACTAGTATTACTTAAATATAAATGCAAGTATATAAATAAAGTAATACAAGACTTAAAGCAATAAACAAGTAAAGTGGAACATTATGTATTTTTCAATGGTGTATTTTATTTATGATGTTAAATAAAATACAAGGTTGTGCGGAATCAAGATAATACAAATAAGTATGTATCCTAACAACCTATGAATTACAAATGATCTATATTTGTCAAATAACTCTTTTGGATCGAGATACTTAAAGTTGTGAAGTATCCCTGTTTAAGATCGAGAGTATTTAGACAAATTCACTCTAATGCAAAATGTATGCTTAAAAGTATTTTTCTCAAGGAAATGACTTTGTATTTATAGGCAACAAAATTCACTAGTGAATTTTGTGCCGTACAAATATGGTTGCATGCATTTAATGATCCGACAAGAACACTAAATGCATTGGATAAGGTATAAGGATAAAGTCACATCAAATGACTTTGTATCCTTTTAACCAACCACCTTTACACACGTATAAACTTTGGGAAAGAACAAGTGGATTGTTCTTTGGAAAGTGTGTAAAGGCAAAAGTCAATTACTCGATATCAGTGTTCAGACTTGTAAGGTCTAGAACACTGACAATCCTCCAGTGTACAGATCTGGTAAGACTTCCAGTGAACTCCGCCATTTGTCAGTCTTCTTTATTCTGACTTCAGTCTTTGACTTCAGTGAGAACGTCTTTAGTAGAATAGATCTGGACTGGGGTGAAGTCCAGTGAGCTAATCTGGAGAATAATCCAGATTTCCTATACAAGTATTTGCTCACTGGTCTTCCATTATTTCTGGACAAATCTTCAGAGGGACTTCAGATTCCAAGTCTGGAGTAGGTCCAGTAGAACACGTTTCTGGACAGATCTTCAGTAAGTCTCCAGTAGTCGAGTCTGGAGCGAGTCTAGTAAATCTGGACCTAACAAATTCCCCCTATTTGTTTAGAAATAATGCAAGTGTTTTCATATACAAATTTGTATGCTTGAAAAACACAAGTTTTGATTTGTCTAAAAAATCTAAGTTACTGGAAAACACTTTATAGATCATGAGTGTTTTCAGTTTCATCTTTTAAGTTCTAACTTAGACTAAATCTGATCATTTACTTATATAAATCAAAAATTGCAACTATTATTACATACATCAACTGATAAATAGTTTACAATTTTCATAAAACAATAATTTACAACAAGTAAATGATAAGAGTTAGGCCCTTCTTTTCGATGTCTGTCCTGGAGCATCTTCAGTAGCTTTTCTCTTTGGTGATGGAGAAGATGGTATTGATTCTGGCGATTTTATTCCCATTGCAACTTCCATCTGTTGCTTTCTTCTCCATACCTTCTCAACTCTTTTCAGAAATGCTTTAACATCAGTCGACACATTTGTCTTCCCCCTGAACGTTAAAGCAATCTCTTTCAGTTCACTCCATCTAAACGCTTGGACTGAAGTACTCTTCCTTTCATCAGTAAAGTTACCCTCCCTGGTCAACTTTACTTCAAACCTGGACATGCCTTCATGATTTTCAGCTAATTTGATCTCAGCACCAGTGATCCTTCTAGCATCAGCCCTGAAATTTAACATTTCATTGTACTTGTCTTTCAACTTGGCTGTCTGGATCAATGCTTCAGTTTCCTTAGACACTCTCTTTTGTTCTCCAGCAGACTGGAGTTGTTGACGATTTATTTTCAGAGAAGTATCCAGGGGAATGAATTTGCTTACATCAGCATCTTTAATCGTTTTGATCTGTTTGGCAGTCAGTTTTGGTAAGCCAGTCAGTTTCTTTATGTACTCTATCTCCAGAGCACCAGCGTTCTTTCTGATCTTTTTCTAGAGGCTTACTAGTTCCTCCTTCCTTTGTCTGATGAGTTCTGGTACACTTACACCATAAATTATAGAATCATAAACCTGTTCTTATTCGGCGTAAAAGGAGCGTACATGAACATCATTCAATGCATTCAGACATTGATGAACTCTGGGGTCTTCCTTCATCTTTTTATACACTTCAATATTTATGCCTAACCTGCCAGCATTGTAAGAATCCAGAGTCCCCATAGATGCCATCTCCCTTTGATGGGCCAACAGTTCATCTTTTTGATTTCTTTTGAAGAAGATGGTATTGATTCTGGCGATTTTATTCCCATTGCAACTTCCATCTGTTGCTTTCTTCTCCATACCTTCTCAACTCTTTTCAGAAATGCTTTAACATCAGTCGACACATTTGTCTTCCCCCTGAACGTTAAAGCAATCTCTTTCAGTTCACTCCATCTAAACGCTTGGACTGAAGTACTCTTCCTTTCATCAGTAAAGTTACCCTCCCTGGTCAACTTTACTTCAAACCTGGACATGCCTTCATGATTTTCAGCTAATTTGATCTCAGCACCAGTGATCCTTCTAGCATCAGCCCTGAAATTTAACATTTCATTGTACTTGTCTTTCAACTTGGCTGTCTGGATCAATGCTTCAGTTTCCTTAGACACTCTCTTTTGTTCTCCAGCAGACTGGAGTTGTTGACGATTTATTTTCAGAGAAGTATCCAGGGGAATGAATTTGCTTACATCAGCATCTTTAATCGTTTTGATCTGTTTGGCAGTCAGTTTTGGTAAGCCAGTCAGTTTCTTTATGTACTCTATCTCCAGAGCACCAGCGTTCTTTCTGATCTTTTTCTAGAGGCTTACTAGTTCCTCCTTCCTTTGTCTGATGAGTTCTGGTACACTTACACCATAAATTATAGAATCATAAACCTGTTCTTATTCGGCGTAAAAGGAGCGTACATGAACATCATTCAATGCATTCAGACATTGATGAACTCTGGGGTCTTCCTTCATCTTTTTATACACTTCAATATTTATGCCTAACCTGCCAGCATTGTAAGAATCCAGAGTCCCCATAGATGCCATCTCCCTTTGATGGGCCAACAGTTCATCTTTTTGATTTCTTTTGAAGATCTCTATCATAATGCATTCTTGTTCTAACTTCTTGGAGGTTTCATCATCAGCATCTTCAGCAGTTTGCTCTTCTTCTCCAGATACCATTTGTTGTTTTCCCTTAATTGACTTCAGAGTTATTGGTATATCTGGGAAGGACTCAAACTGGGGCTCACTGGCTTCAGTACCAGAAGCTTCTTCAGACAGCATAGTGGCTTCAGTGCCATATGCTCTTTGTGCCAAGTGTTTCAGTGTCACTTGTTTTTGGTCACCAGACGACTTTTCCCCCTTGGAATGATCACCAGTTCTGGACTTGAGATCATTCCATAATTGTTCAAGCATATGTCTGTCCAGTGCACCAAATGTTCTTCCTGCCACTGGAGTTGTATCAGTCACAACTTTCTTAAGTGCATGCACTTCCTTTTTAACAGTTTCGACTTCTTTAGGCAAGTGCTTTGGCAACTTTTCATCCAGCAACTTCTCCACTTGGGGTAACACCCCATCTTGAATGGTACGAAGAACAGTCTCAGAAATCTCTTCAGATAATTCTTTCAGCATACTGATTCTGAACTTCTTTGTACATTCATCACTAATTGTACTGACAACTGCATCCTGGTCAAGTGTGGATCTACTCTCTAGAGAACTTACCCTGGAAACCAACTTCTGAACTTCTTCTTTCAGACCTGCCAGTGGTTGAACAAGTTCACCAGTCACTGCAGTCTTAACTGAACTAACCAGCCTTGTCTCTAATCCCTGGACTGCCACTTTGAAATTTTCAGTATTGTTGTTTGTGGCCAGTACCAGTTCATCAAGCTTCTTAAACACAAGCTTCTCATTCCCAGCAAACAGATTCATCTCAGATGCAAGGTTATTTGATAATAAGGATTTAAAGTCTGAAATAACCTGCGATGAAGTCTGGAGTAATCTCTCCAGGTCCGCCACCTTACTTAAAAGGCCTTGGACCTCGGCAGAAGATGAAGTAGAGAGACCACTGGGAGGTTCAAGATTGGAAGGCAATCTGGTCATAAGAGGTACTTGTGCCCAGTCCTCTTCAGTTGTAGCTTGTTCAGATATGGTGACTGGAGTTTCAATTGGTAGAGGTTGAGATTGTGAAGTTTGAATGGTTGCAGGAGTGAAGTATGGAGTGTTTTCTGGAATTGAAGGTGGTGGTGGTGGTGGCATGTTTGATTCTGGTGGTGGTGGTGGCATTTCAGTAGATATAATTGGTTGGGTGACTGAAGCAATAACAGATGTGTCAATATTTTCTTCTTCATCACCCAAGAAATTCATGTTTATATCAAAACCTTCAGACATTGGGGAATCTACATCATCCCATTCTGGAGCCATCCCAACTGTCTGATCACCAGTCTGTTCACCAGCCTGTTCATTAACTTGTTCACCAGCCTCTACATTCAAGTCTATTTGAGCCTCTTGCTCACCAGATACATGTTCATCAGTCTGAACATCTTGTTCAACTTCCTCAACAACCTGCTCAATAATCTGGGCAACATTTTCAATCTCCTCATCAGTCACCTGCCCAACAACTGGTACATTCTCTTGCTCAAAAATCGAAGACCCATCCAGATTCATGACATCACCAGGATGTCTTTCAGGATTCACCTGAAGTCCAGCTCTCATCAGACGCCTGTTAGTTCTAGGTCGTCTGGAAAGTTCAACAACTTCTGGTCCTTGACCTTCAGGAGCAATTTGTCGAATGGGTTCTACAGCTTCAGTAATCTGTACATCTTGGTCACCAGATGGTCCTTCACTATCTTGACCTCTTCCTGGAGCAATTTCAGCTTCTTCTCTCTGAAAGGAGAGCATTGACTGAGGAATATCTACCTCGTTCAGTGGAGATCTGAGGTTGATCAGATCCCTCATATACTCACTCACAGAAAAGTGAGTAGTCTCAATATCATACTGGTCTCCAAGAGCTCTTTTAAACATGAGTGAAAGAAAACGGATATAAGGAACAAAGGGTTTTCTACCTTTCACTCTAAGACGCTCTACCAGATCATCAAAAAGAATCTGAGCAAAGTCCACTCTAAGCCCAAACCATAGGCAGTAGGCAATCTGGAGATGGGTTTGATTTATCTGGTCTAACCCTCCAGAACTGCCTCCCAGACATTCAACAATGTGGGTGAAGAAGTATCTCCATGAGTCTGACAGTTTGCTCATGTAGATAGTTCCTTTCCTGGATAGTTGGCCATGCTCATCCATGATATCTGTGTGCCCCATCAGTCTGCACACTTCCCTTGTATTTATACCAGAGGGAAGTTTGATTGGCAACTCATTCTGTTCAAAATAGTTTAACTGTAGAACAGACCTGAGTAGACTAGCAGTGAAACCAAGGGATCTGGTACCTCCCTTGAGAGTATAATTGATAGATGAAGTTTCATCATCATATTTTGCAGTGTACCAGAATTCACAAAGGTAATCGTGGTACATCCTTCCTGGATTTAGTGTCAACGCACCATATAATGGGCAAGAGAGAAAAAATGTCTTTAATCTCCGAATAACAGATTGGGCATCATGAACACTGGAAAGAGAAAGTCTGGCCATCCAGTTGTTCATGTTTATTCTTATGGCATTTGCCTCTAGAGTGATATGAGGTGCCTGTCAACATTTTCAGAAGGAGCATATTCAGCGGCAAGCAGATTTTTAAGCGATTTGGATTGTCTAGGTGCCATTTTATAATTTTATAAAGAATAGATGAAGATGAAATTGAATATATATGGTTATGATGAAGATTTGATGAAGAATTGAATGGAAATGGAGTAAATAAGAGAGATAAATATGATTGGAAATTGAATGAAGAAGTAAATGAAGGAATTTGAAAGATTTGGGAGTAAATATGTTCGAAGTAAATGCATTTGAAAGTGAAAGTGAGTATATATAGGAGAGAGAATGTGGAACTCAAACGGTTTAATTTGAAATTATCAAATAAAATTTTGGTCGGGTTTGAGATCCGCATTAATTACATCACATCACACATAAATGTGTGACGGTTTACAGCCCACAAACATAATCAAGTTGCTCTTTTTGACTTCCCAAGGTAAAAATACCATCATTACGTTGAAAAAATTTACATGCCACGTAGGATTAAAATATCTTTAAAAAGGTTTGCTTACGTGGCAAACACAATGACCAAGTATTTAGAAAATATTATGACATATTTCAGTGCATCTGGAGGTTGACTGGACACTCCAGTATCACTGGTGGATTAGTCCAGTGAAGCATGCACTGATGGTACACTGGGGGGACACTCCAGTAAAGTACCAGTGAAAACCATTTTGAAAGACTGGTAACCTCAAACGTGCACGTCAACTAATACAGACAAATGAGGGGGACACATTTACAAGGAGACATAAGTCACCTGAAACACGCACTTCAACCTGTCCAGTTACCAGTGAGAGGGACACATTTACAAAGTACCAGTAATATTTTCTGAAGAATTTGTCCAGTGAGAAAATAAATTAATAAATTCCCCCTGAACTTAAAACACTTTTAAGAACAAAAATATCTTTCAAGTCTTCCCCTGGAATGTTGATCCAGAAATCTATTAATGCAAAGATAGTATACAAAGGCGTTCAATATCTGAGCAGTCACCAACTCACCAACAAGATATTCAAAAGTTTTGACATCCAGAGGTTTGGTAAAAATGTCAGCGAGTTGTTTGTCAGTGGGAATAAAATGGAGTTCAATGTTGTTTTTCATAATATGATCACGAATGAAGTGATACCTGAGATCAATGTGCTTCGTTCTGGAGTGCATGACTGGATTGTTTGAGATAGCAATGGCACTGGTATTATCACAAAAGATTGGGGTCTTTGAATATTTAATACCATAATCAAGCAACTGGTTCTTCATCCAGAGTATCTGAGCACAACAACTGGCTGCAGACACGTATTCAGCTTCAGCAGTGGACAATGAAACTGAAGTTTGCTTATTACTGGTCCAGCTGACCAGTTTGCCACCAAGGAAATGACATCCACCAGTAGTGGATTTCCTGTCTATCTTACAACCTGCATGATCTGAATCTGAATAACCCATTAGATCCATGCCTGAGCCTTTGGGATACCAAAGACCCAAACTGGGAACACCCTTGAGGTACTTCAGTATGCGCTTTACAGCAAGCATATGAGATTCCTTTGGATTAGACTGATATCTGGCACATAAACAGGTTGAAAACATAATATCTGGTCTACTGGCAGTTAAATACATCAGTGAACCAACCATGCCTCTATAGACAGTGGTGTTCACTGGTTTTCCATCTGGATCGGAGTCCAGTGTCAGTGGTGCAGAAGTTGGAGTTGGTTTAGATGGTGAAGAGTTCATATCAAATTTCTTTAAAAGATCTCTAACATATTTTTCCTGATTAATAAAAATGCCATCTTTGTTTTGTTTAATCTGGAGTCCAAGAAAATATGTTAATTCACCCATCAAACTCATCTCATATTCAGTTGACATTATTTTCGAAAATTTCTTGCACATGTTTTCATCAGTAGACCCAAAAATAATATTATCAAGATAAATTTGTACCATTAACAGATTACCTTTTTCATGAAGAATAAATAAGGTATTGTCAATTGCACCTCTTTTGAAACCATTTTTCAACAAATGTTTAGTCAGAGTGTCATACCAGGCACGTGGGGCTTTTCTGAGGCCATACAACGCTTTGTCCAGACGATATACCCAATGTGGATGCTTTTCATCAACGAAACCTGGTGGTTGTCTGACATAAACTTCTTTTTCAAGCTTTCCATTCAAGAAAGCACTCTTTACATCCATCTGGTAGACCTTGAACTGATGATAAGCAGCGAATGCTAAGAATATTCTGATCGCTTCAAGTCTAGCCACTGGAGCAAATGATTCATCAAAGTCGACATCTGACTGGCAGTAGCCTTGTGCTACCAGTCTGGCCTTGTTTCTGATTACATGGCCATCTTCATCTACCTTATTTCTGAAGACCCATCTTGTTCCAATTGGTTCTTTCTTTCCAACTGGGAAAGGAACCAGATACCAGACTTTGTTCCTTTCAAACTGGTGAAGCTCTTCTTGCATAGCAGTCACCCAGCTTGGATCTTCCATAGCCTCGTCAATCTTCTTTGGTTCCATCAATGATAGAAAACTAACATATAAGCATTGATTACTGGAGGCTCTTCTGGTCTGAACTCCTCTATTGGAGTCACCTATGATCTGATCAATAGGATGAGCTTTTGTCCATCTGGAGTACTGACCAGGATTGTTACTGACAACAATATCAGTGCAAGAATTCAGTTGAGTCTCCTCTGGAGTTGCTCCAGGAGGAGGATCTTGCCAGACTACTTCAGTATCTTCATCTGAGTCATTTAAATCACGATTTGCATCATGAAATTCTTCATTTAAAGGCATTTCTTGAAGTACTGGTTCAGTTTGGAATTCTTCATAAGAAGACATTTCTGGTTTATTCTCAACTGACACTGATACTGGGGAGTAGTACGAACATCTGATCCAATATTAATTTCAGAGGGTAGTTTGAAAATAATAGAAGGATAGAATGGAGTACTACTGGAGAGTTTCTTTTTCTGAACAGGTTCCAGATCAGGATGACTGGAAACTGTGTCTTCTGAATCTTCTTTATTTTCGTTTATAGGATCAGATTCACAGAAGACAATTGGAGTTACTGGGGGAGTGTCAAGGGCTGGCTTCTTGTTGATTGCAGCATTTGATTCATCAAATGTGACATGAATTGACTCATGGACCTTCTCCAGTCTCTTGTTGTAGACTCTGAAGGCCTTGCGAATGGCTGAATAGCCTAAGAAATACCCTTCATCAGCTTTGGCATCAAATTTTCCTAGCTGACTGGAGTCGTTCAGGATGTAAACTGGACATCCAAAAACGTGAAAATAACCAATATTTGGTTTTCTATTTCTTAAGACTTCATAGGCTGTCTTTTTGTGTCGCTTCACATACACTGACCGGTTCTGGGTATGGCAAGCAGTAGCAATTGCTTCAGCCCAGAAACTAGTAGACAGACCAGATTCAGCAAGCATACTCCTGGCAGCTTCTATCAGCGTTCGATTCTTCCTTTCCACCACTCCATTCTGTTCTGGAGAGCGGGCTGATGGGTTCACTGGACCCTCTGTTGTAGGTCCCTGGGGCAATCTGGTTTAGTTCACTTTCTTCAACAGTGGTCTTAGTTGAAAAGACCACTGGGGTTGATAGTTTTGAAACCTTTTTCTTTTTCTCAACTTGAGAAATAGATTTAACTTTCTTTGCAAAAGGTTTTGTATTTTGTCTAGGGCCAGATGAATTACCTTCAATAAAGTTTAATCTTGCATTAAAACTTTGTAATTGATGAGTCAGTATTTGAATCTGGCTCTCTAACCTTGGACAAAACATTTTCTTCAGATGATACCTTAGCCTTTCCAGTTCTAGGCTTAGGTAGGGGATTGGTCTGAGGCAAAGGTTTCGTCTGATTGACCTTTTGAACTGGAGCAGTCATCTGGAATGCTCCAGTCTTAACCTCTGGGGATTGAACTGGGTAAATATTGGCTTTGGGAGTTACAGGCTCATCATAAACAGTGGTGGGCCTGAACCCCTCTGGTAATCGATCGATTACTGGTATTAATGATGCTACATGAGTATTTCCATCTAAATATGCACGTTTTTGAGCAGGAAATTGATTTACTCCAGCATCATATGGCTTTTTGGTTTCTAGCCATGATTTAATCACCAGTTTTTCTTTCTCTAAAATGACTTCAAGATCTTGTTTTTCTTGAATCAATTGTTCAGTTACCAGAACCTGGGCTTGAAATTCCAGTTCAATGTCTTGAAGTTCTTTTAATTTTGATTTTAGGACAGTTATTTCAGAAAAATCTGTTTCTAGACCATTTACACAATCAGATCTAACAGTTTCTACAAATATCAAATCAGAATTAAGAGCTTCAGCAATGTCCAGTTTTAATTCTTGGTCAGTTGCACTATCATAATCACTAACCTTCTTAATAACAATGTCCACCCATCGTCCAGATGTGACATCTTCCTTCACTAGGTGCTCTTCGTCTGCCAGAGCCATGTAGCAGCAATCTCTTTCTTCTTCTTCATCAGCAGATGATTCATCAGAAGGAACCCACTTCTCTTCAGTTGTTGCAATCATGAACTTATTATTGTTTTCCATTTTTTGTGCCATGAGAGCAATCTGGGCCTTAAGCTTTTTATATTTCAATTTATAGCTATCATCAAGCTTATTATTTGAAGAAAATGGACCAGGATTGGATACAAACTGGCTGGACCTGCAATCTTTCATGAAATGACCCTTTTTGCCACACTTAAAGCATGTCAAATTGGTCTTATCAGTTGAAGAACTGGATGCAAATTGTCCATATGGCCTATTTTCTCTTGCTTTGAAACGGTTAAACGTTTTAGCAATCATTGCAATGAGGTCATCATCATCAGTTTCATCACAACAGTCTGGAGAGATTTGACTGGACTCTCCAGAATCCATGAGTTCAGACACCATCTTCTTCATAGAAAATACATTCTCAGAAGATATCAGTGCTGTACTTTGTGGTTCAGTATGACTAACCACATTAGGACTACTGGAGGCATGGTTAAAAGCATCTTGTTCTGCCACCACTCTCTGAGCTTGATTTTCTTCAGTGTACCTGAAAGCTCCATAAAGAGTTGAGAGAGTGTGTGTGTGCAGAGTTTTACCTTGTCGTAAGACCAGGATCATGTGAGACCATTTGGTGGGAAGAATATCACAAAATTTCTCCAGAAGTATATCCTTGTCCTTCTCAACCCCAAGACCTCTCAACTGGTTTATGATACTCACAAAACTGGTGTAAGTACCAGTGAGAGACTCATTAGGCTGAGCAAAAAATGACTCATACCTCTTGTTTAAGGAGACCTTTCTGGTGACAATGGTGTCATCTCCTCCTTCATGCTGGTTTAGAAGTTCATCCCACATGGTTTTAGCACTAGGAAAAAGAACTAGTGTGGGAATTAGGGTTTCTGGAACGGCCCCGAGGACCATGTTTTTGAAAAGGGTGTCTAGATTCACCAATCTCCTCTCCTCTTCAGACCAATGTTCCTCCCTCTTTTCCCTTCCTCTTCTAGATCCAAAAGGATCAAGAAGGGGATTGAGAGGTGATGTAGGGACATAAGGACCTTCATTTAAGATTTTCATCATGTTCCTCTCAATACCAGTGATATGCAAAACTGTAACACCCGACATTTAAAAACATGGGTTTTCAAAAATCTTTCACCTAACGGTGTTAAATTGCGGAAGTAAAGACTGTAAAAGTCAAAACCGATAAAAACATTTCGGTTTCTGCATTTAGTTGGTGTTACACGCCATATCAAACAATAGTTCAAATGAAAACCCAACGGTTGCCCAACATTAAACAACCATTCACACATTATTACATATATTCGACATCAAAATGAAATGTAATCAAAAGTCTCCATAATAAGCAACTAGGGGTAGCTAAGGAATCTGCATACTTTCTACCCACGCTCTCACGTCCTGCACCTACAAGTCCTTCAAGCTAAACCTGAGGGAACAACCACATTAAAGAAACAAGTGTTAGCTATAAGAATAGCTAAGTAAGATCACACTTAATTTAAAAACATTTGTCCAATTAAAACATTTCTTCGTTACTAGACAAACTCATTAGGCACAACACACAACACACATATCTGCATAACAACTTCATATCAATTAGGATAATCATCCTAAATGTGCCTATCCTGCATTAGTTCACACATTGTCACACATATCTTCGTTTACTGCATATAAGTGTGCCCTGCATCACACCCGACTGGATGATCAACCAAAGGCTAATCATCGTATGTCGTTAAGGAATGACAAGCCAATCCAAGAGTAATCCGTATGTGGAGGTTGGTCAAACCCCTCGTATTACTCGCCCTGCATTATAAAACCATGTTGCAAGGAGCCACCCAAGCAACAACTACGTCAACGTACTCGTCCGGCTAAGACTTGTACGGGTTAAGCTTAACACTTTCCCTGCATTATATTTACGAGCTCGATTTCACACATAATAGTTTAGGCAACACACATAACCTAAACACAATCACACATTACCTTCATTTCGTTTGGGCCCTTAAACGTGCAAGTGACATGGCAACCTACCAAGTCTAGTGAGCTAGGTGTACAAGCCATGTAGTATGCATATGTCACACATCAACTCCATTTCTACATTTCACACATAATAAGATACTTCGTAATTCTACATAAACTACATATCAATACACTACATTAAACAACACTTCGTTTCACTACATTAGGGTCTGCATTTCAGGTCTCATGGTCAACTACATATCCCATAGTACCTCCCGTGTAACCCGAGATACCCACATATATCATATGTTACCGTTAAGGAAGTTATAAGTATGAAACCTTTGCTTGTTGAACCCTCAGCGTGACAAAAGTAGTGTATCTTACCTTGATACAGCTTAACAACAAGCTACAAGCACAATACAACGATGACTAGGTGTCTCCAATAACCTAGAACAAGTACAAGATCGAAATATAAGCTAAACGACACCTCTTGTAAAATCTGACCAAGTGGTGCGCCGCACCTTCCAAGTGGTGCGTCGCACCAAACCTCCAGAGAATTTAGATTAACACTAGGTGCGCCGCACCAACCCTTGGTGCGTCGCATATCGGGGTCCACCAAAAACCCAAACTGGGCTGTGGTGCGCCGCACCACTCCCTTGGTGCGCCGCACCTGGGGTGCAGACCAGCAAACCAATTTTACACTTTGATCAAACGAATTCCATACGAACCCATACCCCAAATCCAACCTGGGGACTTAAAATTAATCCTTTTAATTGCACTTTCATCAACTTTAACCATCCTATTAATCCTTTAATCCTTTACATCATGAATCAATCATTTAATCACCCGAATAACATGAAATCGGTTACCGTTTAATCAAATACCCCAACCCAAACCCCATGGCCTGGATTGAAACTAATATAAGACTCTAAATAACAGATCTCAAACGGTAATTACCCATATTACCTGTAGATGATAGATAGGATGCAAATACTCTTGACAATGACCACCAATTCACACACAAAACTACTTTTCGGCTTGAGATTGATGAGAGAAGACTATGGGATGACTTAGGATCAGTTAGGGCTTGTTTAGAAGAAGTGAGATCTGCAAATAACCTCCTAATGACAGCCCCTAAGCTACTAATCCCGTTTTTGACTTTCCACACATGTCAAAACTAGTCCCTAGGCTTCCTAATGCTTCATTATTGGTCACAAACTACTTTATTGACTATATACATCATTAATCCTTCATTAAATGTCACTACATAGACATTAATCTTCATATTACACACATTTATACTACATTAACATTTAGGCTTACAAGCCTCACACATAACACACATTAACTACATATAAGCATTAAATCTAAAATAGACTTAACGACACACACAATATTGACTTAACGACATTAGTCAACTAGTAAAGAAAAGTTTGGGATGTTACAAAAACCATCCTAGACTTCCACGTACCAAACTCATCACTGTTCCCACTGAATTTAGGAATAGGATTGTTTGAATAGTGCACATGCACGTGTGGAGAAGCAGGAGGAGGAGGAGGTGGATTAGTGTTATTAACAATAGGTGGTTCATTATTTTGATCATTAATATTGACATTAGGATCGGGACCAAAATTAAAACTTCCTTGTGTATTTTCTTGGTTAGCCATTAAAGAAACAGATCTAGGCAATGTTTAGCCTTCTGCTCTGATACCAAATGTGAGTCCCTGAAATACGATGGTTAACCTAGAAAGTGTAAAATACAACAAGTCTAATAATCACTAGAATGGACTAGTATTACTTAAATATAATTGCAAGTATATAAATAAAGTAATACAAGATTTAAAGCAATAAACAAGTAAAGTGGAACATTATGTATTTTTCAATGGTGTATTTTATTTATGATGTTAAATAAAATACAAGGTTGTGCGGAATCAAGATAATACAAATAAGTATGTATCCTAACAACCTATGAATTACAAATGATCTATATTTGTCAAATAACTCTTTTGGATCGAGATACTTAAAGTTGTGAAGTATCCATGTTTAAGATCGAGAGTATTTAGACAAATTCACTCTAATGCAAAATGTATGCTTAAAAGTATTTTTCTCAAGGAAATGACTTTGTATTTATAGGCAACAAAATTCACCAGTGAATTTTGTGCCGTACAAATATGGTTGCATGCATTTAATGATCCGACAAGAACATTAAATGCATTGGATAAGGTATAAGGATAAAGTCACATCAAATGACTTTGTATCCTTTTAACCAACCACCTTTACACACGTATAAACTTTGGGAAAGAACAAGTGGATTGTTCTTTGGAAAGTGTGTAAAGGCAAAAGTCAATTACTCGATATCAGTGTTCAGACTTGTAAGGTCTAGAACACTGACAATCCTCCAGTGTACAGATCTGGTAAGACTTCCAGTGGACTCCGCCATTTGTCAGTCTTCTTTATTCTGACTTCAGTCTTTGACTTCAGTGAGAATGTCTTCAGTAGAGTAGATCTGGACTTGGGTGAAGTCCAATGAGCTAATCTGGAGAATACTCCGGATTTCCTATACAAGTATTTGCTCACTGGTCTTCCATTATTTCTGGACAAATCTTCAGAGGGACTTCAGATTCCAAGTCTGGAGTAGGTCCAGTAGAACACGTTTCTGGACAGATCTTCAGTAAGTCTCCAGTAGTCGAGTCTGGAGTTAGTCCAGTAAATCTGGACCTAACAGTGAGACAATATGTAATTTTCAAGTGTAATTTATTTATTAACTTTAAATAAATTACAAGGTTGTTGCGGAACCAAGATAATACAAGTATGTAAATATCCTAACAACCTATGAACTACAATTGATCTACACTTGGAACTTCTCTAAACAATCGAAATACTTAAAGTTGTGAAATGTTCCTTTTTACGATTGAGAGAAGATTGCACAAGTTCACCAAGAATATTGCAGGTATGCAAAGTGTGAAGTGTGTTATTTCACTTGTTATTCTTGTTGTGCAATGACTTGTATTTATAGGCAAAGTTAACATTGGGATGTTAACTTTGGCCGTACAAATATGGTTGGGAGCATTTAAGGAATAACATTTAATTCCTTAAAATGCAGTGTAAAGTTGCAGTATAAAGCAACTTTATTCAACCAGCTTTATGTACCTTTTTGTATTTAAATAATAAGATAAATCTTATTATCCGGGTAAAAGCACATAAAGCATAGAAGTCAATTACTCGTAATCAGTGTAAAGCTTTGTAAGAGCTTTCCACTGACGGTCTTCAGTTTGTAACTGACTAGAATGTCAACTGAGCTTCGCTGCCATTGTCATTCTCTATCTTCCACTTGTTGTCTTCGACTCCAACTGAAAGGATTCTTCAACTGGTCAGTTCTCAACTGGAGAAAGTCTTCAGTTGCGTTAACTGTACGATGCAACTGGACTTCAGTATATTTCTGGACAAATCTTCTTGGTCTCCAGGTGCAACTGGAGAGTGGCCAGTTTCACTGAAACTGGTCCTAACAAATTTCCCCTATTTGTCCTGAAATATTAGCAAGTCTTTTTCAGTTCTTGTATCTGTACAAGTGTGAACTGAAGAGACTTGTTCGATTAAATCTATCTAAGTTTTCCAAGGCATTTTTATAGATCAATAAATGCCTTGGGTTTTTTCTTTTTAAGTTTGTTAGATCTAATCTATTATCTACCTTGTGGTTATAAACTGGTAACTTCATTTATACAAGGAAATGAAATTTACACAAGTTACAGAATGTAAATAAAATTACAAGTAGATAAACTGAAAAGAGAACTTAATTAGATGGCCCTTCGCCAGTTCGTCTTCTCTTGGTCACTGAAGAGATAGGCTGAGAGTCTTCAGGATCAATATTCAACTTTAGCTCCAGATTTTCTTTGTGTTGAATCTTGCCCTTCAAGAAGTTCACCCAAGCTTTCTCAAACCTATTCTTTTGTGCCTTAGCATCCAAAAAGTTCACCATTTCCACCCATTCCGAGAACCCATACTGCATTGCACCAGGATTGTCAGTTTTAACCAGTGGCCCTCTGGTATAACTAACTTCAACGTGAAAGTACTTGGTGCCTGGCTTAATTGTTACATTAACACCATTGATAGTCCCACTATGTCTTCTGGTTGCCATGATCTGGGAGTAATAGCTTCTTGCTTCAGATTCATTTGATATTTTAATACTCCCAGCTCCAGCAGCCAGTACAGCAGACTTGATGTCATCATTCGATACCTCGCCAGTTGGTTCTACAAATGTGCTAAGGTCAGCATCTCTGGTCAGTGGTCTTCTTGGTTGAGGGATCCTTCTTGGTGGATTCAATACCCTTTTCACAACCTTCTTTACATGTTCAATTCTTTTTAGAATCCCACTGGCCCTGTTCTCTTTTGCCTTCTCCACTGATATATTCAAACTTTTGGCATCAAATTCAGCTTCATCATCAGGATAGTGTCTGTCTAATTCAACATCAAGCATTTCTTTCAACATGTCAACTATCCTGAGATCATTCTTTACTCTGGCATACTCCTCCTTAGTGATTCCCAAAAGATGAGCATCACTAATATCAAGCAATTTAATCTGTGCAAGATGTGCTCTTGCTTCAGCTTGGTTTCTTTGTTTCATTTTCTTTCTTTCTTTAATTTCATTGCCAAGTCTAGCCAGTTGTTTGCTCACACTTTCAGAAACTGGAGGAAGTACATCAGCATTGCCAGTTTCTAACATTGGTACATCAGTGGCCGGCTGGGCAGATACATCAGATGCCAAACCTTTTCCTTTATCCACAACATTCCCCCTAACACTTATATCACCAGTTTCACCAATTCTTTGCTCACCAGCTTCAGTACTGGCAGCCACAATCATTTCCCTACCTGTTTGACTTCCAGATGGATTACTTTCAGTTTGAGTTTGTGCAAGAACTGCACTTCTTTCCCCCTTGGCAGCATCTAGACCTGCCCTAATCACTTCCCATTCAGAATGGTGAGCTGGCAACCGGTCAAGAGGCTGCCACGATTGCATGTTCTTGCATTCTTTGAATATCGTGCACATCATCCTGAAATATCTCCATAGGTGGTTGGTTTCTTTAGACTGGGTCAGAACATTAGCTGCAACTTGTTCCTGACCAGTTTTTAGTTCATTCAAAATCTTGGAATCTTCATCCAAACCAGAAACCACCTTATCCTTCACCTCTTCATCCTTTTTCTTCAAACTTTCTACTTCAGTTGTCAGTTTATCCAGAGACTGAGCATGAAGTGATACCTGGGTGTTCAAGTTATCAATGCTGCCCCTCAACTGGTTGATCTCATTTGTGAGTGGGGCCAGATCAACCTGAGGAGTGGCCAGCTTGGTGATCTCAGACATCACCTTTTCTATCAATTGTTGTTCTCTAGCACCCAGCGTATCATCTATTTTCTGACCAACTGAAGTCATTAACTGCTGCCCAAGTTCAGTCACATTCAACCCAGGCTTGTCAACCAATTCCTTTACCTGTTTTTCAATCTCCCTTAAATCCACTTCAGATGTTCTAACAGTGTTGCCCAACAAGTTGGAGATTGAGGTTGTGACCTTGGACTGAGTGAGGTCAAAGGCTTCTTTTAAAGATGTTGCCAGATTGTTGCAGCCAATGACCAACTCATTCAGCTTCTTCAACACCAAGTCTTCATTTGATGAAAACTTGTTAATCCCCAGATCAACCACTTTAATATTGGTCAAGTGATCCTTGTGGTATCTGGAGAAAGACTTGGTGTTTTTGTCAAGTGTCTTTTGAATCTCCTCCACCCTGGTGAGAAGGTTTTGGAGATCGGCTTGAACAGAGACAACTTGACTGTCCAGTGACGGAGGAGAAGGTGTCACTGGACCAGCAGCAGTTTCTACTGGAGCAACTGGAGGAGGCAAACTTAGAGAAGTCTCCCCAGTTGACATCGCAACAGTTGAAGAAATAGTAGGAGTGGTGGTAGAAGAAAGGACTGGAAATTCAATGTGTTGTTCATGCTGAGAATGCTCAGGTGTGAACAACGGCGGCGGTGGGGGTGGCATTTCTCGAAGGAGTGAGAATTGCCCAGATGGTGAAGGTGCCATACGTCTGTTTCCAGACATATAGTTATAAGTGGGAAAAGGAATATTTGTTGGCTCATTTACTTGGGATGGTGAAAGTGAAATTGAAGCATCTGGAAGCGAGACTGGAGATGAAGGGTTTTGATCTGGTACAGCAGAATCAAAAATCTCCAAGTCTGAAGCAGTACCTTCAGAATCCGAAGATTCAATAAGGATTTCCTCGTCATTAACATTCATGTCCAGATCCATGAATGTAACTGAGGGCTGACCAGATGGGTCAGTCTCCAGATGACCTTCCCCAGTTTCCTGGTTGGGTGCATCTGTTGGAGGATCAGATACCGAGGTATCTTCACCAGGGATAGAGGTTATTGGGGTTGCTTCAGTTATAGTTGCTCTATCCTCAACCATAACATTAGACGAACTGGAGGGTCCCTCATTATTTTGAGGCCCGCCCGGTTGTCTTTCTGACTCACCTTCGATTGGTGCATCAGTTTTTGCGAATGCCAGCCGCATTCGATCTGGAATCTCGACCTCTCCAGCTTCAGATACTAGAGAGTCTAGATTCCTCAACAAATCTGGGACAGTATACGGTGAATCTGTGCTTAAGTATGCTTCACTGCCCAGAATTTGTAGAAAACAAAGAGAGAGAAACCTGGAGAAGGGGATACAAAGTCCCCTGGTGCTCTTCAGTTTTTGTACCAGGCTTCTATACAGGATATCGGCAAAATCCACTCTCAATCCATTCCACAAGCAGTATGCCATCTCTGCCTGTGCGGAGTTAATCTGGTCAAGACCACCAGAACTCCCACCCATACTTTCCACAAGGTGGATGAAAAAATACCTCCATGAAGGTGTAAGGCCCTTCATGGTCATCGCACCTTTTGTTTTCAACACCCCTTTCTCCAGGCACTCCTTATGTCCCATTTCAAGGAGGACCTGGCGAAAATTAACGTTTGGGGGGATGACAACTGGAGATTCACCCTCTCTCCAGTAGTTGAGGTGTAAGGCATCCCTCAACACGTCTGCTGATAAGGTACACTGGATTGTTCCACCTTTTAATGTGAAAGTGATGGAAGAACAATCAGAAGAAAGAGTAGCAGTGTACCAAAACTCACACAAGTAGTCGTGAAACATCTTGCGTGGGTTTAGAGAGAATGAGGGTCCAATTGGAGAATCCTTCAAAAAATTTTGAATTCTTCCAATAAGGGTATTGGACCCTTGAGTTCCTTGTAAACTCGCCATCGGATTATTCGGATTAAGTTTGATGAGCGAAGTGTTACCAGGAGCACCAGGTGCCTGTTTGACATCTGGTGAAGGAGCATATGGGACAGTTAAGAGATTTACATCTCTTGAACGGGATGATTTAGGTGCCATTTGAAATTGAAATTGAAATTGAAATTTAGGAATTAGGGTTCTTGATTTATGAAGCAGAGAGAGAAATGAAGCAATTTTAGATGATTGGGAAGTAAATGAAAGAATGTAAAGGGAAGTAAATGTGATCGGAGTAAATAAGGGTATTTATAAGGAATTCAAGATCCCAATGAAATACCAAAAAATTATATTTTATTTAACAAAATCAATTTTGTAGATATTTTAACAAAATAAGTTTGAATTTTGAAATAAAAACATAATTAATTGTGTCAGCATTAAATGCTACGACGGCTTAACTTACTCACGCGCCCGCAAATTTATTTTCCCAATAAAAACAGTTGTCAAATACCAAAATGACTTTAAAACACGTCGGATGACGATATCAAGTGGTTTAAAGCACTCGAGTGCCATCACGTGTCACAAATATTGACCAAGTATCTCTAACGTTATAAAAAAATAAGACAAGACTGAATCTGGTCACTGGAGGATTAGTCCAGCGCCAGTTTCCAACTGGAGAGTTCTCCAGTTGCCATTTTCAAACAAAACGAATTTTAGTCAGAAAATTATTTTGAGTCTTTCCCCCTAAAATGATGATCCAGAAATCGATTAGTGCCAGGATAGTATCACAAAGGCGTTCGATAGCCTGGCGAGCAAAGATTATCTGGACCTCCTCAACTGGAGAACTTCATCAGTGTCACTGACGCGTTCATAACAAAAATCTCCAGTTTTAAGGATTTAACATTCCCAGTTCGCTGATGAGATGTTTAAAGGTTTTCTCATCAAGAGGTTTTGTAAAAACATCAGCGAGCTGTTTGTCAGTGGGGATGAAATGAATTTCAATGTCTCATTTCATAACATGATCACAAATAAAATGATACCTGATGTCAATATGCTTTGTCTTGGAGTGCATCACTGGGTTGTGAGATATAGCAATTGCACTGGTGTTGTCACAAAAGATTGGGGTCCTTGTATACTTTTGACCATAGTCTAGTAACTGGTTCTTGATCCAGAGAATCTGGGCACAGCAACTGGCCGCAGAAATGTACTCTGCCTCAGCAGTGGACATAGAGACTGACGTCTGCTTCTTGATGGTCCAACTTACCAGTTTTCCTCCAAGGAAATGACAACCACCAGTTGTTGATTTTCTATCTATCTTACAACCTGCATGATCTGAATCTGAATAACCCATTAGATCTAACCCTGAGCCTTTGGGGTACCAAAGACCAAGATTAGGACACCCTTTCAGGTATCTAAAGATACGCTTAACAGCGTGCAAATGTGATTCTTTAGGGTTAGCCTGAAACCTGGCACATATACATGTTGTAAACATTATATCTGGTCGACTGGCAGTTAAATACATCAGTGAACCAACCATACCACGATAGTTAGTTATGTTCACTGGTTTGCCAGTTGGGCCAGAGTCCAAATTTAATGGTGCTGCAATAGGTGTGTTTTTCGATGGGATTGAATCATATTTGTATTTTCTTAACAAATCTCTGACATATTTTCCTTGGTTTATGAAAATTCCATTTTCAGTTTGCTTAATCTGAAGACCTAAGAAAAATGTTAATTCACCCATTAAACTCATTTCATACTCAGATGACATGATTTTAGAAAACTTTTTACACATTGCATCATCAGTTGAACCAAATATAATGTCATCAACATAAATTTGTACCAATAAGATATTACCCTTTTCTTTCAAGATAAATAAGGTATTATCTATTGCACCTCTTTGAAAGCCATTTTTAAGAAGATGTTTAGTTAAAGTATCATACCAGGCTCTTGGGGCTTGTCTAAGACCATACATAGCTTTGTTCAGTCAATAGACCCAGTGAGGATGCTTCTCATTGATGAAGCCTGGAGTCTGCTTAACATA
>CM067174.1:10911054-10915735 GCA_034093135.1 Erigeron breviscapus | reverse complement strand
TTGTCTGGAGTGCATCACTGGGTTGTGAGATATAGCAATTGCACTGGTGTTGTCACAAAAGATTGGGGTCCTTGTATACTTTTGACCATAGTCTAGTAACTGGTTCTTGATCCAGAGAATCTGGGCACAGCAACTGGCCGCAGAAA
This sequence comes from Erigeron breviscapus, assembly GCA_034093135.1. Classification (NCBI taxonomy): domain Eukaryota; kingdom Viridiplantae; phylum Streptophyta; class Magnoliopsida; order Asterales; family Asteraceae; genus Erigeron; species Erigeron breviscapus. The sequence goes on along the minus strand of CM067174.1, from coordinate 10,915,589 downwards.
TGTACTCTGCCCTAGCAGTGGACATTGAGACTGACGTCTGCTTCTTGATGGTCCAACTTACCAGTTTTCCTCCAAGGAAATGACAACCACCAGTTGTTGATTTTCTATCTATCTTACAACCTGCATGATCTGAATCTGAATAACCCATTAGATCTAACCCTGAGTCCTTTGGGGTACCAAAGACCAAGATTAGGACACCCTTTCAGGTATCTAAAGATACGCTTAACAGCGTGCAAATGTGATTCTTTAGGGTTAGCCTGAAACCTGGCACATATACATGTTGTAAACATTATATCTGGTCGACTGGCAGTTAAATACATCAGTGAACCAACCATACCACGATAGTTAGTTATGTTCACTGGTTTGCCAGTTGGGCCAGAGTCCAAATTTAATGGTGCTGCAATAGGTGTGTTTTTCGATGGGATTGAATCATATTTGTATTTTCTTAACAAATCTCTGACATATTTTCCTTGGTTTATGAAAATTCCATTTTCAGTTTGCTTAATCTGAAGACCTAAGAAAAATGTTAATTCACCCATTAAACTCATTTCATACTCAGATGACATGATTTTAGAAAACTTTTTACACATTGCATCATCAGTTGAACCAAATATAATGTCATCAACATAAATTTGTACCAATAAGATATTACCCTTTTCTTTCAAGATAAATAAGGTATTATCTATTGCACCTCTTTGAAAGCCATTTTTAAGAAGATGTTTAGTTAAAGTATCATACCAGGCTCTTGGGGCTTGTCTAAGACCATACATAGCTTTGTTCAGTCAATAGACCCAGTGAGGATGCTTCTCATTGATGAAGCCTGGAGTCTGCTTAACATACACAAATTCTTCCAATGTTCCATTCAGGAACGCACTTTTGACATCCATCTGGAAGACTTTAAACTGCAAATGGGCTGCATAAGCCAAAAATATTCTGATGGCTTCAAGTCTTGCAACTGGAGCAAAAGTTTCATCAAAGTCAACGCCTTCTGCTTGACAATAACCTGGGCAACTAATCTGGCCTTGTTTCTTACAACATGGCCATCTTCATCCATCTTGTTTTGGTAGACCCATCTTGTACCAATGGGTTCTTTCTTTAACCCTGGTGGACAAGGAACAAGCTCCCATACATTGTTCCTTTCAAACTGGACGAGCTCTTCTTGCATAGCTTCCACCCAGCTTGGGTATGCCATAGCCTCGTCAATCTTCTTCGGTTCAACTAGTGATAAGAAGGTGACGTTTAAGCATTGCTCACTGGTGGCTCTTCTAGTCTGAACCCCACTATTTGGATCTCCCACAATCTGTTCAATTGGATGTGCTCGAGTCCATCTAGTGTATTGACTAGGCTGGTGTAACACAATATCAGTGCAAGTCACCTGGCAATCTTCTTCAGTTGCAGCAGCTTCTAGAGGAGGATCTGTCCAAACTACTTCTACGTCCTCATCAGAGTCAATGAGGTCACGATTTGCATCATGAAAAACTTCATTAAAAGGCATTTCTTGAAGAACTGGAGAAGTTGGAGTTTGAACTGGTGCTGATATTGGAGTTTCACGTACATCAGATCCAATCACCAATTCCTGTGGTAAATTGAAATTGATGGAGGGATAGAATGATGTTTCACTGGTGGTGCTCTTCTTCTTAACTGGTTCCAATTTGTTGTAACTGGAAACATCTTTTGGTGTATCAACTGACTGATGAATTTGGTCAGTTTCGCCAAAATTTATTGGAATGACTGGAGAAATATCAAGGCTTGGTCTCTTGTTGATTGCTTCAGTTGATTCATCGAATGTGACATGAATTGTCTCATGAACCTTTGGAGTCTATAATTATAAACTCTAAAGCCTTTCGAATATCTGAATAACCTAAAAATACCCCTTCATCAGCTTTTGCATCAAACTTTCCAAGCTGACTGGAATCGTTTAAAATATAAACTGGACAACCAAATACATGAAAATATCCAATATTTGGTTTACGATTCCTGAGTACTTCATAGGCAGTCTTCTTATGTCTCTTGATGTAGACTGACCGGTTTTGGGTGTGAGAAGCAGTTGCAACTGCTTCAGCCCAGAAACTGGTGGGAAGACCTGATTCAGATAGCATACTTCTGGCTGCTTCTATCAGTGTGCGATTCTTTCTTTCCACAACTCCATTCTGCTCTGGAGAGTGTGCTGATGAGAAGTTTTGAGAGATGCTAGTGTCATTGCAAAATGTTTCAAGTACCTTATTTTGAAATTCAGTACCATTATCACTTCGCAACTGACAGACTTTTCGAGTATACTTGAGTTCAATCTTTTGATGAGAGAGATTATTTCAGCAGGTGCATCACTTTTGGATCTGAGGAATACCACCCAACAGTATCTGGTGAATTCATCGACCACAACTAGAGTGTACTTCTTTCCAGCTCTAGTTTGAACATTCACTGGACCAAAGAGATCCATATGTAGCATGTGAAGAGGTTCAGTGATGCTAAAGTTTTGCCTAGTTTTGAAACTGGCCCTTTTCTGCTTGCCCATCTCACACCCTGGACATGACTTTTCTTTATTAAAAGAAATCTGAGGTATCCCATCAACCAGATGTTTGCGAGACAACTTGTTAATATTTTTGAAATTAAGATGGGATAATCTTTTATGCCACAGCCAGTTGGTGTCCTCATCAGCTTTGGTATAGAAGCACTGCTCTTTTGGAGCTGGTTCCATATCCATGATGTACACATTTCCTTTTCTTGGTACAACCATCACCACTTTCCAATCCTTGTTAAATATGGTGCCTTGAGCAATATCGAACAAAACTCTGTAGCCATCATCACAAAGTTGGCTGACACTGATCAGGTTGTATTTTCAAACCATTCACAAATGCAACTCTTTTGAATTCGACCTGTCCGTTATTGAGTACACCATATCCTTCAGTCTTTCCACTTTGATCATTACCAAACGTCACTGTCGGTCCATCTTGGACGGTGAACTCTTCAAGTAGGGGCTTACATCCGGTCATAGTCTGGCCAGCAGTGCTGTCCAGATACCATATATTCTTCTTTCGATCGCCCTGCACACCCACGAAAATCATCAGTTATTTTTGTGAACCCATCTTTTCTTGATGGGTTCACTGGACTTCTCTACAGAAGTCACAGTTGATTGTTGTGGTGGTAAATTGAAGACTACATTTGGATCTTTTTCACCAGATCCAGGTGCAGGAGTAAAAACGATTGGTATTTGATACCTGCTCCCCTTTTTCTTATCAGATTTAGTTCCAGATGGAACATTCTTTTGTTTTGAGGAGGGTTTAATATTTTGTTTTAAAACTGGAGGTGATGAACCTCCTTCCAGATTTTTAATCCGGGTAGTACAACTCTGAACCTGTCGAGACAAAAGTTGGAGTTGACTTTCCAGTTTAAACAAAATATTGTTTTCATCAGGCTGCTGAACCTTGGACCTTGGTTCAGCTGGAGTTTTAGTCTTTTGGGTCTTGGGCTCCTTAGACTTTTGAGGTAAAGGCTTGTTACCAGTGGACTTTTTAACTGGAGCTTTAGCCTGTTTGGCTCCAGGTTTAACCTCAATGGGGGTGGTCTCAATGGGTTCAGTTTCAACAGCTTCAGGTTATCATAAGAAGTTTCAACCCTGAGAGCTGGAGGCAATGCATGAAGATCTGGTATGAGAGCTGCCATTTCCAGATCTCCAGATTTCCATGCATTCTTCTGGGCATCAATAGTTCTAGAAAATGCATCATAGTTCTTTCCAGATGCTTTTACCATGACTTGATAATCATTTGTTCTTTTTCAAGATCAGAAATTAATTTTTGATTATCAAATTCCAAAGCCTCAATTTTTAAAACTGACTCCTTGAGAGCCAACTGGACACTTTGTAAATCATTAAGTTGTGGCTTAACATTGTTTAGTTCTATTAAGATAGTGTCCAGATATCTTTTACTATCTGCTCTAACAGTTTCCACAAAAGCCAAATCACCACTTAATGATTCAGCAAGGTCCAGTTTCAGTTCTGGATCCACCTGATTGTCATAATCACATACCTTCTTCAAAATGATGTCCACCCATCTTCCAGTGATGACATCTTCTTTTGCCACATGCTGCTGTTGATCTTCCAAGGCCATGAAACACATGTCCCTTTCCTCTTCTTCATCAGCTGATGAGTCATCAGAGTACTCCCATTTTCCCTCAGTTTGTGCCATCAAGCACTGATCCTTTTCTTTTTCCATGGACAGGAGGGCAATCTGGGCCTTAAGCTTCTTATATTTAGCTTTGTAGCTATCATCAGGCCGATTGAAATTAGGGACAGGGGGGCCAGTTTGGTTGTTCATCTGACTAGATCTGCATTCCTTCATAAAATGACCTTTCTTGCCGCATTTATAGCAGGTAAGATTGGTTTTATCCAGAGAGCTGGAGCTGGAAGCATTGTTTGGCCCATTAAATCTTTTAGATTTATGCTTAAACTTGTTAAAGGTTTTAGCAATCATGGCTACCAAATCATCATCGTCAGTTTCATCACAACCATCACTGATTTCAGTGGTCAGGCCAGAGTTCAA
>CM067174.1:10793554-10906054 GCA_034093135.1 Erigeron breviscapus | reverse complement strand
ATTGCGCGGGTACGATGCTAATTTTATTTTATATAAGTAGATTTATGTAGAAAGCCTTTGTTTTGTAACAAACGAGACACTAAATTTGTAAATTCCAACTCATATATAATTAATCTTAATCAACAATAATATAAATAGATACCAAATATTCAAAGTCTATTTATATTCAAATTCTATTTTGAATTTTATATTGTGAAAAACATTGAGACTGATAACGTTCTCAATTGGAACCGTGAATTGGATCGAAAATTAAGTCGGATACCAAGCACCATAAGTCGACCCATGGGAAACCCATGAGGTCGGTGCCGAACAAAGAGAGGGGAAAAGGGAAGAAGAGAATAAGGAATGGTTTCTTTGTCTCATATTGCTCCAAGAAACTCTTCAAGAGAGGGGAAAAGGGAAGAAGAGCCTTGTATCTAAAATCTCTTCACTCTTTTCTTCTTGGGATTTCGACATCTTCAAAAGGTGGAGAGCATACCATAGTTATTTTTGGTGGATATTTTGTTATAACTTGGAGTTATAGCTAGCACTTAACAAAGTGTCGATGATCTGTTCGTGTGTACGGAGCTAAGGAGGGACGTAATATTGGGTTCTACTTCTGGCAAGCTTGGTCCATTATTCTTGGCAAGAATAACATCGTGGGAGGACTTTTTTCTCTTTATTTTATTTGTTTAGTTATTATCAACATGCGCGATATATTTGTGCTAGGGTAGTAAAGTATGTTAAATTGTTTTATTATACGTTTCCGTATTAGTAATTAATTAGATTAATTGTTTGTTCATTCATTATTATTTAGAAAATTACATTTTGTCCCTCAACTTGGCAAGATTCACAGTTTTTGACCCTAAAGTGAATTAATTACAAAAAACCCCTAAAGTTGGTCGTTTTTTTCATTTTACACTCCGCGACCTAACGGAGTTAGATTTTGGCCGTTAACCCTTACACGTGCCAAACACGTGAGGGCATTTCTGTCATTTTCACCTTTAAGACCAAAAATGAAAAAATATACAACTTTAGGGACCAAAAGTGAAAACATATACAACTTTAGGGACCAAAAACGTAAAATAATTAAAATTTGGAAAAATGAACTTTTATATTACACATGTCCTTTCCAACTCTCATCTTCTTCTTCCTTCATCATCATCATTCATCCAAAAACCTAAAATTTACAACTCCCATCTTTTTCTTCCTTCATTATCCTCATTCATCCCAAAACCCAAAATTTACATCTGATCTTAATAAAACTCATTTACAACAACTATAATCCTACAAATGCTAACAAACATCAACTATATAAATATGTATCTATTAGTTTTATATATTTATAGATTAAAAAAAATACAAAAACTCAAACATACACTACAACCACCACCAAACTCCGGCCACCATTACCACCACCAAATTCTGGCCACCGTGAGCACAACAGTCATCGTTATGCTCATCCTTCATCGCCACCATATCTACCTATTACCACCACCACTATATACAGTGGCGGACGTATAGCTTAGGCAGGGTATACATTTGCATACCGTTTGACCATCCAAATTAGTGTAAAAAATTTAAATTGAGTTTTCTTTTGTAAATTTTTTATATAGAATGCATATCCAATGAAAATGAATGAAAATGACGTTATAAGAAAACTCAATGTAAAATTTTTTTTCATGCATTCTATATAAAAAATTTACAAAAGAAAACTCAATTTAAATTTTTTACACTAATTTGGATGGTCAAACGGTATGCAAATGTATACCCTGCCTAAGCTATACGTCCGCCACTGTATATAGTGGTGGTGGTAATAGGTAGATATGGTGGCGATGAAGGATGAGCATAACGATGACTGTTGTGCTCACGGTGGCCAGAATTTGGTGGTGGTAATGGTGGCCGGAGTTTGGTGGTGGTTGTAGTGTATGTTTGAGTTTTTGTATTTTTTTTTTAATCTATAAATATATAAAACTAATAGATACATATTTATATAGTTGATGTTTGTTAGCATTTGTAGGATTATAGTTGTTGTAAATGAGTTTTATTAAGATCAGATGTAAATTTTGGGTTTTGGGATGAATGAGGATAATGAAGGAAGAAAAAGATGGGAGTTGTAAATTTTGGGTTTTTGGATGAATGATGATGATGAAGGAAGAAGAAGATGAGAGTTGGAAAGGACATGTGTAATATAAAAGTTCATTTTTCCAAATTTTAATTATTTTACGTTTTTGGTCCCTAAAGTTGTATATGTTTTCACTTTTGGTCCCTAAAGTTGCATATTTTTTCATTTTTGGTCTTAAAGGTGAAAATGACAGAAATGCCCTCACGTGTTTGGCACGTGTAAGGGTTAACGGCCAAAATCTAACTCCGTTAGGTCGCGGAGTGTAAAATGAAAAAAGCGACCAACTTTAGGGGTTTTTTTGTAATTAATTCACTTTAGGGTCAAAACTGTGAAATTTGCCAAGTTGAGGGACGAAAAATGTAATTTTCTCTTATTATTTAATAAAATTAATATGTTTTAAATAATTACATGGTTTTAATTATTTACATGTTTAATCCTTTTGATTTATGAAAATTATTATACAACCCTTGATTAGTGAACATTGTTTATTAATGTAATAAACTTCGTTTTGGTTAATAAAGTCCCAACACCATGTTGGTGTATGTCCTTGACATAAGGTGTTCATTTCCCCATTGGTGAAAAGAATGTTTGTGGGCAAGGACAGGATAACAGTACGAGACTACGAGGTATCGCTATCAGGAATGTCCTTTGTGCAGAATGAACAAGATGAAGATATATAGCAAGCATTGGAAGGCATCCAAGAGAGATGTTGGCCTATAAATACCTCACTATACGTACAAAGTCTATCAAGGGATGTTGAACAAAGCGTGCATATATCACTAATTCTAGTCAAATAAAAGATACGCAATATCCTTTGATCGAACGTAACTCTAGCACCCATCATCCTTGGTTTTATGTTATCTGTCCGATTTTCACCAGATTAGAAGATTAAGAAAATTGATATTGATACAATTATTTTATTGAAATATCATAGTTGTGCATTTGTAACACCGCCGACAAGGTGGAAACATATGACATCTAGAAAAGCACAACACGACATGGAAATTACATAGAACAACAACTATATGAATCAATGGTTTCAAGTGAACCAAAAAACAAGCGTTAAAACAACCAACAAATTGTCATAGAAAGTTTACCACATGGAACTAATACAATCGTTTAACAACAATTGTTCATCCCAAATGGGAGCATTCGGATCAGTGACCAATCTAGAATAAGTCCAACAAGAAAGTGTTACCAAATGCGCATATTCCTGATATATCTAGCAAAAGATTCGACACTTCCTTGATCCAATCCATAGCTAGCCTCCAATCAACCATAGTTCCTAGCATTCACTTGGTTACCTGAAAAATGTACTAAATCAAGTCAACACATAGTTCGTGAGTTTAAGCATCAAGAATCAAGAGTCAAGTATCAACATGTGCCGATAACAAAGTCGTACAATAACAATTGATCTAATAGAATCACTTACAGTAAGCTCATAATGTATGGCACATAGAATCGCAAGTATAGCTTCACCAAGATCACAAAACACTTAAACACGTTAAGTCATCAAGTTCACAACCAATAACCAAAGTTAACCAGATGTTTACCAAGCTCACAAGTCCCCAAGGGACACACGATTGGCAAAATGTATACATAATCAAGCTCACAAGTCCCCAAGGGACACCAATCGTGTGAAAGTATCAAGCATCACAACGGGAACCCGTCCCAAGCATCAAGCATCTCAATAGTTTCCAACTAATAAGACTCTTACTTAAGCATATCAAGTAGATCAAGTAATATTGTACTACGAAAAACTATCGACACTAGTTTTCATGAAAACGAGAACATTTTCCACCCCAAAGTTCAACGAAAGCATGGTCTACAAAACTCACATGTGGCGAGCTTATATAACCTTCACATATAACTCAGCGCAATGTTAGTATGTGATCACGTAAAATGAACGTATGTCCGGAAATGATTTAAGCCTACGGGGTCACACGTCTCGATTCAAAAATAGTTAATATTAATTGATTTATTAATTAATATGGATCACGAATAAGTTAACGAACGGTCGTTAATATTTAACGGTTACTAGCTAACGGTCGTTAAAGTAAGAAGATAAAACGATTAGGGAAGATTCTAGAAAAGCATAAAGGGGGCCGGCCTCCCTACTAGGTTTCCTAGTGAAACCCTAAACTTGATGGCCAAGTTTAATTCTACCTATAAATACATAAAGGTAGCCTTATGGTTTTCTTGAACAAAAAAAAAAGTAACTCTTTAAACCTCTCATCTCCTCCTCCTCCTCTTCTTTGGGACGGCCAAACCAAGGGGAAAACCCTTTGGGTTCTTGGTTTTCGGTTTTGTAGAAGGAGATCAAGCCAAAGGTTGCTCGGTTAGTGATCAAGTGCTAGCACACCTATATCGGTGGATCGTGTGTGCAATCGTAGAGGGATTTACTTCAAATCCTTTTAAAGTTTCTTTACTTTATCATCTACATTAAAAGGTATTCCTTAATCCTATTTCAAGGTTAATTATTTGATTACATGGTTTAATTTGCTTCCGTTGCATACTCGTGAATAATGATATTTAGTTATATATTCCAACAGTGGTATCACGAGCCACCCATATGATTTTTAATTACCTAAAATCAAAACTTGAAGGGGGGTTAAGGTTTCATATTTTTCGAATTTTTTATGTAATTATTTTGATTATTTTATTAATTAATTGGTTTAATTGTAATAAAATAATGAAATAAACAATAAATTATTTTTTTTTTGATAAACCCCAATTCGAAAATCTGGAAATAAAAAAAAAAAAAAAATTTAGGAAACCCAAATTGCAAGTTTTGATTTATTGCATGATTAATGTGTTAATTGCATGCGTTTATGGATTACCTCTATTTTAATTGTTAAAAAGAAGTAATAATCATGAGTTTTTACATGCAATTGATTCATGATTATTACTTAGTTATAATGATAAAATTACTTGATCACTAGGTCTTTTAGGTGGATAATTAAAATAATTAATTGTTTGACAATGTGATAATTATATATTAATGTTGCTGCTTGACACCAGTCCACTAAAACGATCATATCTTTTAATTCGTAAGGAGTTAGAAGTCGTCCTTTGAACAGTAGATACTTGACTCATAGGGCTACAACTTTGTAGTTCTGTGCTAAGTCCAGTTCGGCCATCCTCTAGGCCTAAATGGGTCGTGAAGCTGCTGGATTTTTCAAATCAACACCTTATGTGTTTATGTGATAAATTTGTTATTAAATTTTGGCTTACGCAATCAAGTTTACTTGATGTATGTGGTCCTTTTCCTTGAGAAAGGGGAGCCAATCTTAAACCATAGTGGCCTAACCGAGGATGGATACCTAATTGTTACGTGTTTATATTTAGTATGTTTAGTTTTGCCCTTTAAGAAAATTGTGTGCAAAATTGTTTTTCGAAAATTAAACTGACTAAATTACATTGAAATAATGATTTTGTTTATAAAATTGGTGCCCTAAAATCAAAAGATACACCGGCTCACCCATTTGAACAAACTCTAAGAGAGGTATAAGCCGGAGTGCGTTAGCCTCCTAAAAGGGCGGGTTTTTAATTGCGTCCATCGCAAACCTTTGCCCTTGCGCTTCTTTGTGTGTTCAAATGGAGCTACCGAGCTCTTTTATATTTAAAGGCAATAAAAATGAGTTTTATAAACATATTATGTTTAGAAGATATGCATGAATCTTCAAACATAACTTTTTGATCACACATCAAATTGATTGACCCAATAAACTTAAGTCATTGCCATCCAACTTGTAAAGGACACTTGTGGCTGTTGTTTTACTCACTGGTACACAGTGGTGAAATGGCAGTTGCATGGCAAATCCCACTCACTGGTACACAGTGGTGGACAAATTTGCGCGTTCTTCGTTGGACGACTTAAAGCGAGTTAAGCGGTGAGACCTTAACCCGTGGCAAAAGATGGGACAAAACATGACTACAAATCACTTGATGAATCAAATGTAATTTGTAGGTCCCATTCTTACTAGGAATTGCACATGTAATGCAATTACTGCTCGTCACTTACCTTTTGAGTACAATCATTTCTAGCAGATCAACTGATGAAATGAGTGTATGTCAATTGGATCCTAGCCTTAATGAAATTAATTGTTTATTTTATAAACATTGGGTAATTGATTTCTTAAGGATTTATTATCGAAAATATTGATTTTTGAACTTAATCTGTTTTGTAGATGGCAATGAATCCTTCTACAAACACCAATGCTTTTCGGCAAATGTTTGAAAGAGAAAAGCTTAATGGATCAAATTTCAATGACTGGTATCGTCAACTGAGAATTGTTCTGAGAGTTGAAGAACGCATGGATGTCATTGAAAGGCAATGGCCAACCGAACCAGGTGCTGAATCAACAGCAGCTGAAAGAACTGAATATAGAGTTCAATACACTAGATTCAATGAAGTTTGTTGTTTGATGCTTGCGAGCATGTCTCCCGAGCTTCAGAAATAATTCGAGAATTACACTCCATATCATATGATCAGAGAACTTAGATCCTTGTATGAAAAACAAGCTAGAGTGGAACTATTCGACTTAGTCGTGGAACTCCATGACATGAAACTTGAATCTGGAAAATCGGTTAGCAGTCATGTGCTCAAGATGAAGAGCATTTTTGACAAATTGGATTCGATGGAGTACGTTTATCATAAAGAGGTAAAAGTTGGCATGATTCTCAAATCCCTTACTAAGGAATTTGAGAGCTTTGTGCAAAACTATACCATGCACTCTATGAAAAAGAGCGTCACTGAACTTCATGCTATGCTCATTGAATATGAGAAGACGATTCCAAAAAAGGCCAATGACCCAAATGTTCTTATGATAAAGGGGGGTCGGATCCAGAAAGCTAAGAAATCGCATCAAGCTAAAGGCAAGTTTGATGGTAAGGGCAAGGGTAAGCAAGCTGCTAATTCCCCCAAACCAAAGAAAACCCCTCCGGCTAAAAAAGAGCATCCGGCAAAAGACCAGACCTGTCATCATTGTAATGAAGTCGAGCACTGGAAGAGGAACTGTCCCAAGTATCTTGCCGAGTTGAATATGAAGAAGAAGCAAGCTAGCAGTGCTAGTGCTTCAGGTATCTTCACTATTGAATTATTTTCCTTTACTAAGCGTAAATCATGGGTTTATGACACTGGCTGTGGAACTCATATCTGTAATGAATTATAGGCACTTAGGAAAAGGAGGAAGCTGAAGCCCGGAGCTTTGCAGCTGTTCGTGGGCAATGGTCTACCAGCACCTGTTGAAGCTATTGTAGAATATCATTTAGTTCTTCCTTCCGGTTTAATTATTGTTTTAGACAATTGTCATTATGCGCCATCTATTACTAGAGGTGTAGTTTCAGTTTCAGTGTTAAAAAACAACGGATTCATTAATGTTTTTAATGATAATGGTATTTCAGTTTCTAAAAATAATGTTCATTATTTTGATGCTATTGATAATAATGGTATCTATGAAATTGATATGCGTGGTTGTGATTCACTAAATGATAATTAAATGTAAAGATGCCAAATGAAGATCACCAGATTCATATGCTGTTCTTTGAGTTGCAAAAGTATTTTTTATTGCAGCATCTGGCCTTGGTGCTTTCATCCAAGATTTAATTATTGCTTGTTCTTTTTCAAGGATGGCTTTTAATTCTTCTTTTTCCAATTCTAAAGTGGCAACCATAGACTGATAACTTTTTAAAGCCAGATGGACATCTTTCAGCTCTTTTAGTCTGGCCTGACTGGCGTTCAGCTCAGAAGTATTATTTTCAAACATTTTTAGGCTTTCTGAACACACAGTTTCGACAAAAGAAATGTCTGCCTCTAAAAGAACCAAAAGGTCCAGTTTTTGTTCCTCATCACTTTCAAAGCCAAAGTCACTAACCTTTTTCATGACAATATCCACCCAACGACCAGATTCAACATCAGATTTGACCAGATGACCTTGATCTTCACGTGCCATGAAACACATATCCCTTACTTTTTCTTCATCATCAGATGATTCATCATATTCCTCCCATTTTTCAGTCTTGGCAATCATACAACTATTATTGCTTGAGTTGTTTTGAACCATGAGAGCTATTTGGGCTTTCAGCTTCTTGTACTTAGCCTTTTAGCTGTCATCAGGTTTCTGAAAAGTAAAATGATTAGGGGCAGATTGTGATGATGAAGGCTGACTAGATCTGCATTCCTTCATGAAATGTCCTTTCTTGCCACACTTAGAGCATTCAAGATTAGACTTATCAATAGAAGCGCTGGAAGCAAATGGTTTGCCAGATCGATTAGATTTGGCCTTAAAACGATTGAACGTTTTAGCCAGCATGGCAACCAGATCATCATTGTCATCCTCATCACAACTATGAGTTACATTACCAGAAATACCAGTTTTTAACATTTCAGAGACCATCTTCTTCATCGAGTCAGAATGATCACTCTCAGAAGATAGTAGAGTAGTCCCATGTGGTTCAGAATTATGAACCATGACTGAACTGGTAGAAGCATGATTTTTGGCATCTTGCTCAGCCACAGCTCTCTCAGCCTTGTTCTCTTCAGTGTACCTGAAGGCTCCATACAGGGAGGCTAGAGTGTGACTGTGCAAGGTTTTTCCTTGTCTCAAAACCAAGATCAAGTTTTTCCATTTAGAAGGTAAGATGTCACAAAACTTTTCCAACAAAATTTCTTTATCTTTGGTTACACCCAGGTCTTTCAATTGATTTACCAGATTGGTGAATCTGATGTATGTTTGTGTTAAAGTTTCACCAGGGATAGCAAAAAAAGACTCATATCTTTTATTCAAAGCAACTTTTCTTGTGACAATTGTCTCATTTGTGCCTTCAAATTGTGTCATGAGTTCCTCCCACATTAATTTTGAATTTTCAAGTAAAACAAGGGTGGGCATAAGAGTTTCAGGAACAGCATACAAGATCATATTTTGCAGCTTGGTATCAAGGTCTACCAGCCTATGATCTTCTTCAGACCAATGATCCTTCTCCTTGGGTGAAACCCTAGGAGTCTCATCGGCATTTCTGACAACAGTGGAGGCATTTAAGGGGACAAAGGGTCCTTCTTTGAGAATATCGGTCAAATGTCTTTCAACACCAGCAATATATTTTAGCATGCATGCTTTCCATGTTTGAAAGTTTTCACTGTTCCCATCAAACTTGGGAACAGGATTATTTGGAAAGTGTACATGCACATTATGCGATGGTATATTGTTGTTGATGATAGGGGGTGGAGTAGTGTTAGCAGTTGCATTGGCATTAGTATTAGCATTAGGGTCAGGGCCTGTATTGAACATTTGGTCAACCGTCTTTGCAGATCAAAGGTTAATGAATTGATATAATTCAACCTTGCTGCTCTGATACCAATTGTGAGTCCCAAATATAGATGGTTTAATACCCGACTGACAAGTAGTTCTAACTGGAAGAAGACCAGTTCAGAATACGATCCAGATATGGATGAACAATACAATAAAGATACTGAAAGTAAATGCAAGAAACAATAAGGGATGAAACTATATAAATAATATGTATAGATCAAGTATATAGCATTGAGACACAATGTATTTTTCAAGGTATTTGATTTATTGATATATAAACAAATACAAAGGTTGTTGCGGAACAAAGATAAACACCCAAGTGTAAATATCTAAACAACCTAGAAATACAAGTGATCTAATAACTTGGAAATACTCGTAAGGATTACTTAGAGTATATCTCACAAGTTGCAATGCAAAGGTTTCAAGCCATTTGCAAGTTGTGAGAAGACTTATATTTATAGACCAAGTCCATGATGACGTGGACCAGATCGTACAAATATGGTTGGGAGTATTTAAGGAATTAAAGCTAATTCCTTACATGTGTACTTTTAAGGTTTAGGTATATAAGTCGTTGATGTGACTTATCAAACCTTATTCCCAACCTTTACTTTACCTTGTACTTTAACTAATAGTTAAATCTATTAACCGGGTAAAGATATGTAAAGTAAAAAGTCTTCCTCGTTGTAACACCCCGCTAAAGCGGAATATACGGGATATACAGATAAGCACAAATGCACACAGTACAAGTTCCAACACAGCCAATAACATAAAAGAGAAGAAGTATAAAAGTTATTACATCACTTGGGATATACCCAGAATAGTTAATAATCAAAAGACAGAACAATTGTCTTGAAGTACTGGAGTCTGAACTGAATAAGCAAAGGGAGATCTTCACGGCTTCCGGTCTTGAACGTACGAACAGTCGCCAAAAGAGGTGAGCTTTAAAGAGGAAGACTCCTATGCTAAGAGATCTACTAGCCTAGCCTGAAAAGCATGTAAGTTCAAAGGTCAACTACAAAAGTAGTTGGTGAGATTCACATAAAGTACTAGTACGTATACATATAATAATATGTAGAGTAAGAACAAGTCATAAGATCTGTACGTTTAACAAAAGTGCTTTATGATAGTAAGGACAGTACAAGAACATATAATGAACTTTAAGTGTATTGTCACTGCTAACCCGATTGGCCAGAACTGAGCTGTAATGAACTTATGCACATAATAATCAAGTACTTCAAGAAGATCTAAATCAGAACAAGAACAGATAATATGCATCCTCCAGAACTGCGGAGAATGAGGGTGGGCCTACCCTAACAGCGCTGTCCATAATTATCTACGGTTCAATCCCTGAACTGTGGGATATGAATTGATAGCAGTGAATGAGAACTGAACAAGTACAATTACGAACTAGAATATGTTAAAGATTAAGTACAGTAGTATGGAGGTATTTAAGATCCTGCCCATTCAAGACTTAAATACTCCCTTAAACAGTATAAATGTATTTAAGATCCTGCCCATTCAAGACTTAAACACTCTTTTAAATAGTTAGGAATCATATCATAAGTACCTCGTAAGATCATAAAATAGTACGTGAAATAGTTCAAGATCATAATATAGTACGTAGAGTAGTTCAAGAACATATGTACAAGTACAAAGTAGTTTTCATGCTTTTCAGTCCCCGATAAAAGAACTTGAACAAAATGTACGAAAGGGGGATTAGTGAACTCACAGTGATCTGGTACAAGCACAGTTTATAAGCACAGAGAACAACGCAGAGATAGACAAGTAATATCTATCAGAATCCAAGCACGCCTTGATGGAAGCCTAAGTACAGGTTATTGGTCATAAATAAGCACACATATTAGTTCATGTGTTTAATTAGCCCTTGAAATGTCCTTGATGCACTGATGATTTGGTCCCTTGAAGATCTTTGAACGTTTTGACTCAAAAGAGTTTGAATGAACTTTAAGTACTCGATTTAGTTGTTCATAGAATTCGTACTTTAATAATTAAGATGTTTCATGACTTAAATGTACTCGGTCAACGGTGGAGCGATGTTCTTATCCAGGAATTGGTCTAGAGGTTAAGTACAAGATCGTTTTGAAGACAGGATTGTTTTGAACTTGAGTTCGTTTTGGAGTTTTACTAAGACAGGATCGTCCTAGGTTCTCATCAGACCAAGATCGTTCTAGGTGATTAGCACAAGATCGTCCTAGGTTGTTAGCACAAGGTCGTCCTAGGTGATTAGCACGAGATCGTCCTAGGTGATTAGCACAAGATCGTCCTAGGTGATTAGCACAAGATCGTCCTACAATTCCTAGTTCAAGATCGTTTCACAGGTCAAGGTTCAAGATCGTTTTATAGGTTTATAAGTCCAAGATCGTTTTAGCTTTTCAAGTTCAAGATCGTCTCAAGGGTTTCACTAGCTCAAGGTCGTTTCAATTTCCAAGAACAAGAACAAGTGTACAAGATCGTTTCTAGTTCAAGAACAAGTGTTTGAGCAAAACCGATCCAAAGGATTAGTTACCCAATAAGTACATAACATCACCACACCATACGAGATCGGACGAATCAAGAACTAAGTACCAAGGGCTGTCCAGGACGATCTTGGATACTAAGATCGTCCCATACAGATCGTTCCAAAGCCAAAAACGGGCTGAACGAACCAAACACTCATCACGAAGGTCTCGGTCGATTTCGAAACTAGGGTGGACATTACACTAGCACTTATGTACCCAATAATATTTTCTACTAACACTTTCATTAGTTTCCAAGATCAAAATGTCATGAACAAGTCGTGGCATATCAAGAACAAGTTTACTTTCACTTTTCAAAAATGGGTTTGTAAATTAAAGCACGTTATGACCCAAATTTGTTCATACATATTTTGTTAAACACATTTAGACACAAACCCATTAACTTTTAACACGATTTTCATTCAAAATTGGACCAAATCATCAAGAACATGAACTTGAAAAAAAATACACTTTTAATTTGATCAAAAACCCATCAAATGTTGTTGTTACCTGAGAAATGATTCAAGAAGTGTGTTTTGATTATCACAAGGATGCTAAAAGTACAAACGATTTTGATTAAACAATTCAAAATCAAGAGATGCTCTAGTGTGTGTTTTAGTGAGAGAGTGGAGAGGAGGAGAAGATGATGAATAGGGTTTTCTCTCTCTAAACTCTTCTATTTATAGTCTTCCCATAATAAATGAACTTAATAAATGCAAGGACTATTTATGAACATTTGGACTAGAACTTTTATGAACATGAACGTTTACGAGCCGAAATTTAGTATTTCACCGTATTTAATCATAAACTCGTTATATAAATCAAGATTTAAATTCAAATTGACCTTCATATGAGCACATAATTGGGTCTAAAGTACGTCAAGAACTTAAACAAATAGAACAGTCTAGCCGTTCAAATGGCGAAAGTACTTTTTAAAGAACTTATTTAGAACATTTCTAGGACGGTTGTTACATTCTCCCCTACTTAGAGGATTTCGTCCTCGAAATTAAGAGTCTTGCCGATCAAAGAGATGAGGGTACTTCTTCTTAATGAAGTCCTCGCGTTCCCAAGTATCATTATATCCATGTCTAGCACTCCAACGTACACGAACTAGTGGTACTCTGCTCTGTCTAGTCTGTTTAGCATCTCTATCAATGATCTCGATGGGCTCTTCAGTGAACTCAAGCCCTTCGTCGATATGAACATCCTTAACAGGAATGACGGTCAGGTCGTCAGCCAAGCACTTCTTAAAATTAGACACGTGAAATGTGTCATGAACGTTGCCAAGTTCTGGGGGTAGTTCCAGTTTGTACGCAACTGGTCCAATCCGTTTAATGATCTTATAAGGTCCGATGTACCGAGGCGCCAATTTGCCTTTCTTGCCAAAACGGGCAGTACCTTTCCATGGGGAAACTTTTAATAGAACTTTATCGCCTACTTGGAACTCTAAGGGTTTACGGCGTTTGTCAGCGTAGGACTTTTGTCTGTCTTGAGCAGCTTTAAGCTTTTCTTTGATAACAGCGATTTTGTCAATAGTGAACTGCACGACTGGGAGCTTCATCCAGCTTCTTTCGCCGGCGTCTAGCCAACAAAGTGGTGATCTGCACTTACGCCCATATAAGGCCTCGAACGGTGCACACTGAATGCTAGTGTGATAACTGTTATTATACGAGAACTCGATCAATGGAAGATGTTTATCCCAACTTCCTCTAAACTCTAATGCACAAGCACGGAGCATGTCCTCCAAGGTCTGAATAGTACGTTCGCTTTGCCCGTCCGTCTAGGGGTGATAAGCGGTGCTCAAGTTAAGTCTAGTACCTAACGCTTCTTGAAGTGACTGCCAAAAGTCAGATGTGAAGCGAGGATCTCGATCGGACACTATTGATAAAGGGACACCATACTTGGTCACAATATCGTCTATATAGATCTCAGCGAGTCTCTCCAGTGAGTAGTCATCACGAATTGGAAGAAAACGAGCTGATTTCGTCAGTCTGTCTACGATAACCCAAATAGAGTTATGGTTGTCCTTTGTACGAGGCAGTTTCATGATGAAGTCCATGGTAATATCTTCCCACTTCCACACCGGAACTTCTAATTGTTTCAATAAACCAGAAGGTTTCTGATGTTCGATCTTAACTTTAGAACATGTCAAACATCTACTGACGTACTCAAAGATCTCTCTCTTCATCCCAGGCCACCAGTAGTCTTGCTTCAAGTTCTTGTACATCTTGTCTGCGCCCGGATGAACCGAGTACCTTGAACTGTGGGCTTCCTGCATGATGATCTCTCTAACACCATTAATTGCAGGGATCCAAACTCGGTTTTTGAACTTCCTGACTCCTTCGTCATCAATTTCCAGTTCTTGAGCGATTGGGCCTAACCGTTCTGCCTTTAGGTTTTCTTTTGACCCCAATCCGATCTCTTGACCTGCGATCACACGTTGTTTCAAGTCTGTACGATCTGCCTCCTTGATAGACAAGATTTTGACTCGTTCTTTTCTGCTTAGAGCGTCAGCTACTACATTCGCCTTTCCGGGATGATACTTGATGTCACAATCGTAATCACTTAGTAACTCCACCCAGCGCCTTTGTCTCATATTCAGCTCTTTCTGATTATACACGTGTTGCAAGCTTTTATGATCGGTGAAGATAGTACATTTAGTTCCGTACAAGTAGTGCCTCCAAATCTTTAGGGCAAAAACAACTGCTCCAAGTTCTAGATCATGGGTGGTATAATTCTTCTCATGCACTTTGAGTTGTCTGGATGCGTAGGCGATCACTTTGCCTCTTTGCATCAGTACGCAGCCTAGTCCTTGATGTGAAGTGTCACAGTACACGACGAAGTCTTCGGTGCCTTCTGGTAAAGCTAGAACAGGTGCTTCACACAGTCTGTCTTGTTGTTCCCCCCAAATAAAGTCTTTGGTCTTTTGAGTCAGTTGAGTCAAAGGTAGTGCGATCTTAGAAAAGTTCTCAATAAAACGACGATAATAACCAGCTAGTCCAAGAAAACTACGAACTTCAGTAGGAGCTTTCGGAGCCTCCCACTTTTTGATGGCTTCAATTTTGGCCGGGTCGACATGAATGCCTTGTTCGTTTACGACGTGGCCGAGGAACTGTACTTGGCGAAGCCAGAACTCGCACTTAGAGAACTTAGCGTACAACTCTTCTTCTCGAAGAAGTTGAAGAATGGAACGTAAATGTTGTTCATGATCCGTTTTGTTCCGAGAGTACACGAGTATGTCATCAATGAACACAATAACAAATTTGTCTAAGAACGGACGACAGACACGGTTCATTAAGTCCATAAAAATCGCTGGAGCATTAGTCAGACCAAATGGCATAACGAGAAATTCGTAGTGGCCATAACGAGTACGAAAAGCTGTCTTTGGAACGTCACCATCCTGAACACGGATCTGGTGATAACTTGAACGTAGATCAATCTTAGAGAAGTACGAAGCACCTTGCAATTGATCAAACAGATCGTCTATGCGAGGTAGGGGATACCGGTTCTTAACAGTTAATTTGTTCAGTTCACGATAGTCTATGCACATTCTCATGGAGCCATCTTTCTTTTTAACGAACAAGATCGGTGCTCCCCAAGGGGATGAACTAGGACGAATAAAGCCTTTGCTCAAAAGTTCCTGTAATTGATTGGACAGTTCTTGCATTTCAGGAGGAGCTAAGCGATACGGTGCTTTAGCGACGGTGCTGCACCGGGAACTAGATCAATATTGAACTCGACTTGTCTAACAGGTGGAATGCCTGGTAAGTCGTCAGGAAAGACATCTGGGAAGTCCCGAACAATGGGAATGTCGTGAACTTTTGGTTCTTTAGCACTTTTATCAATGACGTGAGCTAGGTACACAAGATGATCTTTCTTGTCCAAGTACTTACGGAATTTCATAGCTGAGACGATTTTAAGTTCGTTCGTGGACTTATCGCCTTGTACGATCAAGATCTCGCCATTCGGGAGTGGTATATGAACTGATTTCTCGTGACAACAAATAGTCGCGTGATGTTTGGATAGCCAATCCATTCCCACGATAACGTCAAAGCTACTAATCTCAACGGGGATTAGATCAATGGTAAAGTTCTTGTCTACTAAAGTCAAAGGACGATCTAGAGCAATTTCATTGGTACCGTACTTTTGGCCATTTGCATATTCTACCACATATTTGTCACTTAGTTTGCCAGTTATCATCTTAGTCTTAGCTTTAAAGTCTAATGCAACAAAGCTACGTTCGGCACCGGAGTCAAATAGTACAGAAGTATAATGATCGTTCAGAAGAAAAGTACCTGTCACAACCCGAGGGTTCTGATGAGCTTCCTCAGCGTTCAGAGCAAAAACACGGGCGTTAGCAGGGCCTTGTTGGTTTTGCTGTTGCTGGTTGTTCTGCTGGTTCTGGTTCCTTGGCCCGCGTGGATAAGCAACACGCTGAACTTGGGCGTTCTGGTTCTGGTTCCTTTGAACTGGTACAGCAGGTGGTAGCGGAGGTCTGGCATTTCTCATTGGTGGATTTCTGTTGACTGGCGGGAGGTTGGTTCTGATCAAGTTCACTGAGCCAGCATTACAGTACTTTGCCATGTGCCCAATTCCTTGGCACTTATAGCAAATAGGACAAGCACCAGTGTGATGAAGGTTACAACGGGTACACTTTGGATAAGCTCCAGAATATCTTGTTGGTTCAGGCACTGCGGTCACCGCATAGTTCCTCAAGATCTTTCCCTTCTTACTTGGGGGTTCAACCTTCTTTTCCGCCACTTCTTCAGCCTTCCTCTTCCCCTTATCAGCATTCTCAGTCAAACCTCCTGACCTGATAATATCTTTGGTCAAGGTCTTAGCCAGTACAGTGGCTCTTGACATGGTCTTGGGGCATTTACTGGTGAGGTCACGGCGGATCTCAGGAATCAAACCCCAAATAAAGCGATCAATCTTCTTCTCTTCAGTAGAAGCTAAATGCGGCACAAGTCTAGCAAGCTCATTAAACCTCAAAATGTACTTCTCAATCTCCACACCTTCCATCTTCAGATCCCAAAACTCTTGTTCCAACTCTTGCAATGCATCCTTAGTACAAAATTCAGCTCTCATCATCTTCTGAAGTTCTTCCCAAGTGTGAGCATAAGCGGTCTTCCTGCCAACAGTGGTGACGATGCCAGTCCACCAAGACCTAGCAGCACCATCAAGTTGGCTGGTCGCATGCTCCACCATCTTGTCCTCTGAGGTTTGAGTGTGGTACAAGGCCTCTTCCATATTTTCGAACCACATCAATAGTTCTGCAGCTCCTTTCTCCCCTGTGTAGACTGGGGGTTTGCACTGAGTGAAGGTCTTAAATGAACACCCTCTGTTTTGGCTGACTATGCCTTCAGCAGTAGCTCGAGTGTTGTTATGACTAGCTCCATCCGAATCACTGTTCACTTCCTGATTCTGTTCGGGTTCCTCTTGATTCCTCCTATTCTGAGTTGCTCTAGTAGTTCTAGTACCTTCATTTAGTGGAATTTCCAGCATCTGAGCAACTTGAGTAGCAAGATTTGGCATCATCGCATTCATGCGGTCAGTGATGAGGTCTGCTACATCATCCAAGGTAAAGTTGACATTCGCATTAATACCAGGTTGAGTAGGTTCAACAGCTGGTGCAGTCTTAGCTTTTCGCCCACGTTTAGGCGGCATTCTTCCTTATGCCCCTAATAAGATAGAAATATGAACTCGATTATGTTTCGCACAAGTCTATAGCTCCAAGTACGTAGTACGTTAATAAACGATCGTCGTTAGCACAATATATGAACAAGAACAGTCGTCGGTCGCACGATAAGGACCTATAGTCGTATAAGCTCTAAGGCCTATCCTCGAAGCACTAGAACGTATGTCTTAAGAGAACGAGTGAACTAGAACTGATATGATCGAAGAACGAGATTGCACGAGGTTCTTACTAAGGCTCTAAGAAATGGGTGACACCTTCAATGACACACCTTGAGTACTAGGAACTATATCCGTAATTAGATGTAGTTGATCAGGTTACATCTAATTAGGGAAAAGTACCTATTACTCAAACCGGTCATACAAAGGATCGCCTCAGAGTGGATTCCAGTTATAGCTCGAGTTTTCCTTAGGAAAAAGCTCGGTGTTCACTATAACCATGGCTCTGATACCAACTGTAACACCCCGCTAAAGCGAAATATACGGGATGTACAGACAAGCACAAATGCACACAGTACAAGTTCCAACACAGCCAATAACATAAAAGAGAAGAAGTATAAAAGTTATTACATCACTTGGGATATACCCAGAATAGTTAATAATCAAAAGACAGAACAATTGTCTTGAAGTACTGGAGTCTGAACTGAATAAGCAAAGGGAGATCTTCACGGCTTCCGGTCTTGAACGTACGAACAGTCGCCAAAAGAGGTGAGCTTTAAAAAGGAAGACTCCTATGCTAAGAGATCTACTAGCCTAGCCTGAAAAGCATGTAAGTTCAAAGGTCAACTACAAAAGTAGTTGGTGAGATTCACATAAAGTACTAGTACGTATACATATAATAATATGTAGAGTAAGAACAAGTCATAAGATCTGTACGTTTAACAAAAGTGCTTTGTGATAGTAAGGACAGTACAAGAACATATAATGAACTTTAAGTGTATTGTCACTGCTAACCCGATTGGCCAGAACTGAGCTGTAATGAACTTATGCACATAATAATCAAGTACTTCAAGAAGATCTAAATCAGAACAAGAACAGATAATATGCATCCTCCAGAACTGCGGAGAATGAGGGTGGGCCTACCCTAAACAGCGCTGTCCATAATTATCTACGGTTCAATCCCTGAACTGTGGGATATGAATTGATAGCAGTGAATGAGAACTGAACAAGTACAAGTACAAAGTAGTTTTCATGCTTTTCAGTCCCCGATAAAAGAACTTGAACAAAATGTACGAAAGGGGGATTAGTGAACTCACAGTGATCTGGTACAAGCACAGTTTATAAGCACAGAGAACAACGCAGAGATAGACAAGTAATATCTATCAGAATCCAAGCACGCCTTGATGGAAGCCTAAGTACAGGTTATTGGTCATAAATAAGCACACATATTAGTTCATGTGTTTAATTAGCCATTGAAATGTCCTTGATGCACTGATGATTTGGTCCCTTGAAGATCTTTGAACGTTTTGACTCAAAAGAGTTTGAATGAACTTTAAGTACTCGATTTAGTTGTTCATAGAATTCGTACTTTAATAATTAAGATGTTTCATGACTTAAATGTACTCGGTCAACGGTGGAGCGATGTTCTTATCCAGGAATTGGTCTAGAGGTTAAGTACAAGATCGTTTTGAAGACAGGATTGTTTTGAACTTGAGTTCGTTTTGGAGTTTTACTAAGACAGGATCGTCCTAGGTGATTAGCACAAGATCGTCCTAGGTGATTAGCACAAGATCGTCCTAGGTGATTAGCACAAGATCGTCCTAGGTGATTAGCACAAGATCGTCCTAGGTGATTAGCACAAGATCGTCCTAGGTGATTAGCACAAGATCGTCCTAGGTGATTAGCACAAGATCGTCCTAGGTGATTAGCACAAGATCGTCCTAGGTGATTAGCACAAGATCGTCCTAGGTGATTAGCACAAGATCGTCCTAGGTGATTAGCACAAGATCGTCCTAGGTGATTAGCACAAGATCGTCCTAGGTGATTAGCACAAGATCGTCCTAGGTGATTAGCACAAGATCGTCCTAGGTGATTAGCACAAGATCGTCCTAGGTGATTAGCACAAGATCGTCCTAGGTGATTAGCACAAGATCGTCCTAGGTGATTAGCACAAGATCGTCCTAGGTGATTAGCACAAGATCGTCCTAGGTGATTAGCACAAGATCGTCCTAGGTGATTAGCACAAGATCGTCCTAGGTGATTAGCACAAGATCGTCCTAGGTGATTAGCACAAGATCGTCCTAGGTGATTAGCACAAGATCGTCCTAGGTGATTAGCACAAGATCGTCCTAGGTGATTAGCACAAGATCGTCCTAGGTGATTAGCACAAGATCGTCCTAGGTGATTAGCACAAGATCGTCCTAGGTGATTAGCACAAGATCGTCCTAGGTGATTAGCACAAGATCGTCCTAGGTGATTAGCACAAGATCGTCCTAGGTGATTAGCACAAGATCGTCCTAGGTGATTAGCACAAGATCGTCCTAGGTGATTAGCACAAGATCGTCCTAGGTGATTAGCACAAGATCGTCCTAGGTGATTAGCACAAGATCGTCCTAGGTGATTAGCACAAGATCGTCCTAGGTGATTAGCACAAGATCGTCCTAGGTGATTAGCACAAGATCGTCCTAGGTGATTAGCACAAGATCGTCCTAGGTGATTAGCACAAGATCGTCCTAGGTGATTAGCACAAGATCGTCCTACAATTCCTAGTTCAAGATCGTTTCACATGTCAAGGTTCAAGATCGTTTTATAGGTTTATAAGTCCAAGATCGTTTTAGCTTTTCAAGTTCAAGATCGTCTCAAGGTTTCACTAGCTCAAGGTCGTTTCAATTTCCAAGAACAAGAACAAGTGTACAAGATCGTTTCTAGTTCAAGAACAAGTGTTTGAGCAAAACCGATCCAAAGGATTAGTTACCCAATAAGTACATAACATCACCACACCATACGAGATCGGACGAATCAAGAACTAAGTACCAAGGGCTGTCCAGGACGATCTTGGATACTAAGATCGTCCCATACAGATCGTTCCAAAGCCAAAAACGGGCTGAACGAACCAAACACTCATCACGAAGGTCTCGGTCGATTTCGAAACTAGGGTGGACATTACACTAGCACTTATGTACCCAATAATATTTTCTACTAACACTTTCATTAGTTTCCAAGATCAAAATGTCATGAACAAGTCGTGGCATATCAAGAACAAGTTTACTTTCACTTTTCAAAAATGGGTTTGTAAATTAAAGCACGTTATGACCCAAATTTGTTCATACATATTTTGTTAAACACATTTAGACACAAACCCATTAACTTTTAACACGATTTTCATTCAAAATTGGACCAAATCATCAAGAACATGAACTTGAAAAAAAATACACTTTTAATTTGATCAAAAACCCATCAAATGTTGTTGTTACCTGAGAAATGATTCAAGAAGTGTGTTTTGATTATCACAAGGATGCTAAAAGTACAAACGATTTTGATTAAACAATTCAAAATCAAGAGATGCTCTAGTGTGTGTTTTATGGCGTCTGAGTGTGTGTTTTAGTGAGAGAGTGGAGAGGAGGAGAAGATGATGAATAGGGTTTTCTCTCTCTAAACTCTTCTATTTATAGTCTTCCCATAATAAATGAACTTAATAAATGCAAGGACTATTTATGAACATTTGGACTAGAACTTTTATGAACATGAACGTTTACGAGCCGAAATTTAGTATTTCACCGTATTTAATCATAAACTCGTTATATAAATCAAGATTTAAATTCAAATTGACCTTCATATGAGCACATAATTGGGTCTAAAGTACGTCAAGAACTTAAACAAATAGAACAGTCTAGCCGTTCAAATGGCGAAAGTACTTTTTAAAGAACTTATTTAGAACATTTCTAGGACGGTTGTTACCTCGTAATCAGTGTAAAAGTGTGTAAGTACTTTTACACTGAGATGCTTCAGTCTTCGATCAGGTAGAATCAATTTCTGAGCTCCACATCTGAACTGATTCTCATTCTTCAGACTTCAGTCTTTGACTTCATTCTGAACGGTATTCTGATACATTGATCTGAACTGAAGTGAAGCTTCAGTGAACTAATTCTGAGCGACCTCAGAATTCTATACAAGTATTCTTCACTGAGCTTCAGCTATTTCTGAACAAATTATACTTGGTCGATTTTCGACCTAACAAATTCCCCCTATTTGTTCTGAAATAGTGCATGCATCTCAGACTTCTATCTATACATGTTTGTAAGTCTGAAATACAAGTTTTTGTTTAAGTTGTAAAAATTTTCTAAGTACATCTTATAGATCATTGATGTCTCAGAATTTTACTTGTGGTTTTTCTAACTTAAACCTATCATCTACTTATAAGCTACAAAATGTAACATATATATACAAACTGAAGTGTTTGTTACATTTGAAAGTATTTATACAAGTACATGATAATCTGAAAAAGAAACTACTTCTTAGCAGGCCTTGAACCAGAAGGTGCTTCAGTAGGTTTCCTCTTCAGTGGAGAATGATCCTTCTTTCCAAACAATCTGCCTTCAATCTCTACCTTGGCCTGCATCTTTTGTTGTATTCTGGATAACCATGCACCAATCAAAGCAGATTTCGGCTTCCTCCTCAATATTTGGATCATCTCCCTATGCTCAGAAATCCCAAATTCGTGCACTGAAACCTGATTATACTCTTCAGCTGCTCTACCTTCTCTTTTTATAATCAAATCAAAAAGCTTCAATCCATCAGCTTTTATTACCTCCATATCAACTATTTTAGCTGGATGAGATCGATGCTTCAGATAATGCTCATATTGATCCTTCTCATGCTTTCTTTTGGAGCTCAATAGCATCATCAGACATTGGTTTGAAGGTAGAGAGATCAGCATCACGAATATTTTTTCTTGATGATCTTGGTCCAGTCACTTTGGGCTTAATGGGTGGCCTTGACAATTCTTTTTCCACCTTCAGAACTCCAGCCAGAATTTCCTTCTTTTTAATTGCCATCTCTTTCTCTCTGTTTTTCACCAAGTCCTCAATGGACATTTTGAATGTGAGATGGTCCAGCTTTTGTTCTAAGGGAGAATAATTCACCCCATATTCATACTCGAGCATATCAACAACAGCCTTCTGCACTCTTGGATCATTTTTAATTTTCAGATATCTTTCAAGTGAGAGACCAAGAGCTGCAGCATCAATGTGATAAAGGGTTCCCATTTTCTGATGTTGAACCCTTTCTCTTTCCTTATTTTCACCCCACATAATAAGTTGATTAGAAACTTGCTTCTGCAAAGCTTCTAATTTCTTACTATCAGCGTTAGGATCATGAATGGGATAACCTTGTTCATCAACATTTTCACCAACCACCAAACCAGAACCCTTTGAATCTTTCTTTGAAGGTTCATCCACCACTTGGGCTTTGCCTTTATCTTTCTTAGTTGGTTCAGAAGTTTGCACTTCAGATCTCTGAACATGTTCCCCCTGAACTGAGGCACTACCAGATGGTACCTCAGCTTGCTTCTTGGTTGCTTCTATCAATTCCTGAGTACTTAAAAGCAGACCAATAGGCACATTTCCCCCTTTGGGGACCTCAGAAGGCATTTTTGCATAAACATCAATCGCCGTCTGAATGGCCTTCAGAGGTTCCTAACTCTGCTGCAGAAGGCAATCAGAAATGCCTTTTGCCATGGTAGAGAACTGAGCCCTTAACCTGAATGATGAGTTAAGGTTCAGATTCTCTTTTTCAGTTAGTTCTTTCAGCAATTTCCTATCTTCTTCAGAGAATGAAGGAGGAGGAGGAGCAGCAACAACATTTTCCTTCTTAAGTAGGGTCAGAATTTCTTCTAACTGCTTGGACTGGCCTTTAACAACTTCTTCGAGAGTAGACACAGATTTCTGAACTTCTTCAACAGCTTTGTCTACCTTCTCCAAAGTGTCTTGAGTGAGTTCTAAGACCATCCTTCTGACCCCTTCCTCAACCTTTTCAGCCACAGAAGCTGAAATCTGATCAACAAGAGTCTGAGAGATTTCAGACTTCAGCTTCTCAATCACATTACTACCAACAGCAGACCCAAGTTCTTTCTCATTGACACTTGGTCTTTTTACCAACTCATTCACCTCCTTCCCGACTGCCAGAACTTCTTGTTTTAACAATTCAATACCAGATGTCAAGTTCGCAACAACTGAAGCTTGCACATCTCTTTTGGCCAGTCTGAAGGCTTCCCTGATAGCTATACTTATCTTATTGCATGAATGTACCAGCTCATTTAGCTTCCCACCTACCAGTCCCTCATTTCCAGCAACCTTGGTGAACTCAGTTCCAAGAAACATCTAAGCACCCTTCATTTCAGCGATGGAACTGGTATTGGCAGTTAGAGATTTAGTTAAGTCCTCCACCTTGATAAGTAGGCTTTGGACTTCGGCATTTTGTTTCTCTAACTGTGCTTCTACACTCAAAGGAGGAGGTGGTTGTGCAAAAACAGAAGCAACAAAGGGAATTCTACCAAGCCCATCCAATGCCTTTTCCAACTGCATTTCAGTTGGACTCTCAGATTCAGTATCAGAGTCCAACTCTTTCTCAATTTCAATATCATAATTGATGGGCCTTGGTACTTGGTGAATTTATGGGTGTAAGTGTTGGAGTTGTGGTTGAAAACGTGGTGATGAAACATAGGCAGGTGTAGAGCCGGGTGGAAAATATGGGTGTTCATGTGAAGTTTCTGGTTGGCGATATGGTTGTTCAACATTTTGGATTTCTGGGGGAGGTTGGACGTTTGTGAGGTTGAAGGTTGGCTCAGAATCAGAAGACTGATTCTCCTCCAGTAAGTCCTCATTAAACTCAAAGTCAGCAAAGGAATCAAGATTCCCTTGAGGTGGCTCATCTTCATCCTAGAGGTCAGTTAAAACTGCAGTCTGATCAGATATGCCCTGGTTCAGATCACTGGTACCTGAACCAGCTTCTGGTTCAACAACTGCTACTACAGATGCATCGTCACCAGATTTATTGGTTGGCTCAGCCATAGCTTCATCGCCAGAGACAGTAGACACGGGGATTGCCTTAATGATTCTCGTACCGTCATCAAGAATCACTTCATCGGCCGTAGAGTCTGAAATCTCAGTCTCAGGTGGTGTCACACCCAAGACTTCGTCAATTCGTGCTGCAGAAGAGTGTGAGATTTGTGAAGTTACAGGGGGTGCGCGTGCAGACACGGACTCTATTGTGTGCTGGGCGGACACACTAATATTCTCTTCACCATCTCCTCCTAAAGAAGTTTTGGAGATGGCTGCTTGTGGGTTTCCCTTTAGACTCGATTCCTCTGGTTCTTGTTGGGAAGATCTAGAGGGGTTTGCTTCGGTACTAGTGTCCTTGGGCTGTGAGGACTGCTTAAATTTACGTTGTTTTAAAACGCCCTTTGGAGATCCTGAGGGATCTTTTGGGAGATCCTCAGGTTGGTCAATGGATGAGGGAGGTGGTGGTTGGGTAGAAGAAGTTGTTGGGGTTTTAAACAACTTCAACAATTGACCACCAGGTGCACCAATGGGTCTCGCATTCTTTTGCGACCCGCTCGGTGACCTTTCTGAGCCAGCCGGTCGTGCTGTTTCAGTTTTATTTATTACCTGAAGCATTGCAGCGGAGAGTTCTGGTTCTGGATCTGAAGTAGATAGCTTTGAAAGATCCCTGCAGAACTCTGTCGCTGAAGATTCAAGCCCCTCAAAATGATACGCATCTCCAAGCATATTTCTGAAGCAAACGCTCAGGAATCTAGGGAATGAGATATGTGGACTTCTTTTCCGTTTCAATTTTGCTACCAGTTGAGAGAAAAGTATCTCAGCAAAGTCCACCTCAATCCCATGCCACAAGTAATACCCAATTTCTACTTGTGTCAAGGAAATCTGGTCCAAGCCACCATAATTTCCTCCAAGGCACTCGACAATCTGAGTCCAAAAATATCTCCAACAATTACCAAATCCAGACAAAAAGATGTGTCCAGATGTCTTCAGATTGCCGTCTGCATCAACCATGTCATTATGACCATTGGCCAGCAGAACTTCCCTGAAATTAATTTCTTTAAGCCTTTTTGTATAGGCTGAAGAGGAGGGAAGGTAGTTCAAATGAAGGGCCTCCCGAAACCCATCAAGTGAAAGGATATACTGCTTTGTGCCTTCTTGTAAAGAAAAAGAAATGGACTTTTCATCCTTGCTAAGAGTAGCAGTATACCAGAATTCAAGTAAGTATCGATGATACATTACCTGAGGATCAGCAGTCAAGGCGTAATGGAGAGGGGATTGTTCAAGGAATTTATTTATCCTCCCCATTAGAGTCTTGCCTTTGGCATTCAGTGCGGCCATGAAATTATTCATATTAAATCTGAGGGTCGACGCATCGAACCCCTTTGGCCATTGAGCACTGGCCTTGACTACCTTAGATGGTTTATATTCGAAAGCTATAAGAGATTTGGCTTGGGAAACTTTAGCCATAATTTCTACAAGGGAAAACTGAAAGTGAAAGATGAATTTAGGGTTTTGAAGTTATGAAGGAATAAGAAGTAGAGAGAGAGAATGATGATTGGGAGTAAATGTAAGGGGAAGTAAATGAAGGAATTATTTTGGGAAGGGTATTTATATTTATGATGGAATACAAAGGGTTTTTCCAAAATAAATAAAATAAAATGATTTTGAAATTCAAACCCAAAAATGAAATATTATTAAAATGAAATCCGTTTTGATCGGGTTTGAAGTCCGAAAATAATTTTTGGGTACACGTCCGCATTTAATGCAACGACGGCTATAACCCCACATTTTCACAAAACTTTTCAACACTTTCAAGAAAAAGTGATCATTACTTTCCTTTTACGGCACAACTTGTGTGCCACGTCAGCCAAAAACATTATTATTCAAACGTTAAACGGTAACCTTCGCGTGTTCACACAACGACCAAGTATCAAAATACATTATAAAGGACAGACTCATTTCAGAAATGGTATACAAAATCTGAGCATGATCAGAATCAAGAGATCTAAGCCATCTTAGTTTACACAATTATTCTGAGAACATTTCATAAATTCTGAAGCATTTCAGACAAAATATTTTTCTGAGAGCAAAGTTCCCCCTTAGAGAAAAACTCTTTTAAACATAAAAATATTTGACACTTCCCCCTGAGGTGATGCTATACAGGATTTAGCATACCTAACTCACTGATGAGATGTTTAAACGTTTTGACATCCAAGGGTTTTGTAAAACATCAGCGAGTTGTTTATCAGTGGGAATGAAATGAAGCTCTATGTCACCTTTAATAATGTGATCTCTAATAAAATGATACCTGAGGTCGATATGCTTGGTTTTGGAGTGCATGACAGGATTGTGAGAGATGGCAATGGCACTGGTGTTATCACAAAATATTGGAGTCTTTGTATACTTAACACCATAATCAGTTAGTTGGTTCTTCATCCACAAAATCTGAGCATGATCAGAATCAAGAGATCTGAGCCATCTCAGTTTACACAATTATTCTGAGAACATTTCATAAATTCTGAAGCATTTCAGACAAAATATTTTTCTGAGAGCAAAGTTCCCCCTTAGAGAAAAACTCTTTTAAACATAAAAATATTTGACACTTCCCCCTGAGGTGATGCTATACAGGATTTAGCATACCTAACTCACTGATGAGATGTTTAAACGTTTTGACATCCAAGGGTTTTGTAAACACATCAGCGAGTTGTTTATCAGTGGGAATGAAATGAAGCTCTATGTCACCTTTAATAATGTGATCTCTAATAAAATGATACCTGAGGTCGATATGCTTGGTTTTGGAGTGCATGACAGGATTGTGAGAGATGGCAATGGCACTGGTGTTATCACAAAATATTGGAGTCTTTGTATACTTAACACCATAATCAGTTAGTTGGTTCTTCATCCACAAAATCTGAGCATGATCAGAATCTGAATAACCCATTAGATCTAGACTTGAGCCTTTGGGATACCAAAGACCAAGTCTGGGGACACCTTTAAGGTATCTGAAAATCCTTTTCACAACATTTGCGTGTGCATCTCTGGGATCAGACTGAAATCTTGCACAAAGGCATGTTGCAAACATTATGTTAGGTCTACTAGCAGTTAAGTACATGAGGGATCCCACCATACCACGATATATTGTGGGATCCACCGGTTTTCCATTAGGATCTGAGTCCAAAGTTAATGGTGCAGATATAGGAGTATCTTTTGATGAGACTGAATCAAATTGATATTTCTTTAACAAGTCTCTGACATATTTTTCTTGATTTATAAAAATACCATCACTGGTTTGTTTCACTTGAAGACCTAGAAAATATGTCAGTTCGCCCATCATACTCATTTCATACTCAGATGACATTATTTTAGAAAACTGTTCACACATTTTGTTATTTGTAGACCCAAACACAATATCATCAACATAAACTTGTACAAGTAAGATATCATTTTTATCATGCAATATGAATAAAGTGTTATCTATTGCACCCCTTTTAAACCATTTTTCAGAAGATGTTTAGTAAGAGTATCATACCAGGCTCTAGGTGCTTGTCTCAGACCATATAAAGCTTTATTCAGTCTGTACACCCAATGAGGTCTTTCTTCATTTATGAACCCTGGTGGTTGATGGACATACACAACTTCTTCCAATTCACCATTCAAGAATGCACTTTTAACATCCATCTGATAGACTTTGAACTCATGATGAGCTGCAAAAGCTAAGAAAATTCTGATAGCTTCTAGTCTAGCAACTGGTGCAAAAGTTTCATCAAAGTCTACTCCTTCTTCTTGTGAGTAGCCCTTTGCAACAAGTCTTGCCTTGTTTCGAATCACGTGACCATCTTCGTCCATCTTGTTTCTGAAGACCCATCTTGTCCCAATTGGTTCTTTCTTTAGATTACTGGGACAAGGAACAAGTTCCCAAACGTCGTTCCTCTTAAACTGATTGAGCTCATCTTGCATGGCTTCAACCCAGCTAGGGTCTTTCATAGCCTCGTCAATCTTCTTTGGTTCTATTAGAGATAAGAAGCTGACATTTAAGCATTGATCGCTTGTGGCTCTTCTGGTCTGAACCCCACTAGTGGAATCCCCAATGATTTGCTCGATTGGATGTGCTCTTGTCCACTTAGTGTAATGACCAGGATGAATAATGATATCAGTGCAAGAACTCCTCTGAGATACTTCAGGAGGTGCTTCAGAAAAGACTACCTCAGTCTCATCATCTTCCTCCTGCAGATCATGCTTTGCATCATGAAACTGTTCAGATTGGGGTACTTCAGTGGAGCCTGATATCTGAGGTGAAGCAGCATGTACATCTGATCCAATAGTCAGTTCAGAAGGTAGTTTAAAACTGACTGAAGGATAAAATGGAATGTTGCTTGACTTGATTATTCTTGGTTCCGAACTGAGATGTTCAGAAGCAGGTTTAGGTGACTGATCAGATTCAGCAATAGGATCAGAATCACCGAAACTTATTGGACTTACTGAGGGTGGTACAGGAATGGAATTCTTAAAGATTGCAGAATTAGATTCATCAAAGGTAACATGAATTGACTCATTAACCTTTTCAAGTCTCTTGTTAAAGACTCTAAAGGCCTTGCGATTTGATGAATATCCTAGGAAGTACCCTTCATCAGCTTTTGCATCAAATTTTCCAAGTTGACTGGAATCATTCAGAATGTATACTGGACATCCAAATACATGGAAATATCCAATATTAGGCTTTCTATTTCTGAGTACTTCATAGGCTGTCTTCTTGTGTCTTTTGACATAGACAGATATGTTCTGAGTGTAGCAAGCAGTTGCAACAGCTTCAGCCCAGAAATTCTTGGGAAGACCAGATTCATTTAGCATACTTCTAGAAGCTTCAATCAGTGTACGATTCTTTCTTTCTACAACACCATTCTGCTCTGGTGTGTGGGCTGAGGAGAAGTTCTGAGATATGCCAGTTTCAGTGCAGAAGGACTCCAGAGTGGCATTTTTGAATTCAGTGCCATTGTCACTTCTGAGCTGACAAACTTTTCGCTTATGCTTGAGTTCAATTTGTTTGATGAGAGCAATGATTTCAGCAGCAGCTTCACTCTTAGATCTGAGGAAAATTACCCAGCATATCTTGAATATTCATCAACAACAACAAGGGTATACTTCTTTCCTGCTCTTGTCTGAACATTCACTGGTCCAAAGAGGTCCATGTGAAGCATGTGAAGAGGTTCAGTTATACTAAAACTTTGTTTTGTCTTGAATGAAGCTCTTTTCTGCTTACCCATTTCACAACCTGGACATGGCTTGTCTTTGTTGAAATACATTGAGGGTATCCCATCAACAAGTTGTTTTCTTGACAACTTATTAATATTCTTGAAGTTCAGATGGGATAATCTCTTGTACCACAACCAATTTGTGTCTTCATCTGCCTTTGTGTAGAAACATTGTTCAGTGGGTGAACTATTCATATCAATGATATAAATGTTTCCTTTTCTTGGTGCAATCAAAACTACCTTTCCATCCCTGTTGAATATGGTGCCTTGTGAAATATCAAATAATACCTTGAAGCCATCATCACATAGTTGACTGACACTGATCAGGTTATATTTTAAACCGTTCACATATGCAACACGTGTGAATTTGACTTGTCCATTATTTACAACACCATATCCCTCAATTTTTCCATTTTCATCATTTCCAAATGTTATTGAGGGCCCCTCTTGCACCCTGTATTCCTCCAGCAGGGTCTGATAACCAGTCATGGTTCTGCCAGCAGCGCTGTCAAGATACCATATATTCTTCTTTCGGTCTCCCTGCACAAACACAAAGATTAGTTCTTTTTGGGAACCCATCTGGTGATGGGTTCGCTGGACTCTCCCTTAGCAGTCTCAGATTTCTTTGGTTCATAAGGAACAGAAGGATCGAAGGGGATCTCAGTCATATATTCAGATGACACAAAAACAGTTGGTTTGACGGGGGGCTCAACCTTTTTCTTCTCAGATTTTTGCTTGATTTGTTTGGAAAAAGGTTTTGCATTTTGTTTAGGTTGAAGAGGAGTGGTTTCAACATTTTTTAAACGTGCATTACAACTCTGCACTTGTCTAGCCAATAACTGAAATTGACTCTCTAACCTCAACAAAATAGATTCTTCATTAGACACCTGAGCCTTACCTGAATCTGAGGTAGAGGGCTCAGTGGGGGAGATATTTTTCTTCTTCTTTAGGCCTTTTGGAACCTTAGATGAAGTCTGAGGGGATGGCTTTTTGGTTTTAGCCTTCCTGTCTGAAACAGTTGTCTGAGCTGTTTCAGATTTACCCTCAGATTGTTCCTGGGCCTTATCAGTTACAGTTTTCTGCTTGCCAACTTTAGGAAAAATGATTTCAGGTTTTATTTCCTTTGGAAGTGCATCTAAATCAGTGATTATAGATGCCAAATGAAGATCACCAGATTCATATGCTGTTCTTTGAGTTGCAAAAGTATTTTTTATTGCAGCATCTGGCCTTGGTGCTTTCATCCAAGATTTAATTATTGCTTGTTCTTTTTCAAGGATGGCTTTTAATTCTTCTTTTTCCAATTCTAAAGTGGCAACCATAGACTGATAACTTTTTAAAGCCAGATGGACATCTTTCAGCTCTTTTAGTCTGGCCTGACTGGCGTTCAGCTCAGAAGTATTATTTTCAAACATTTTTAGACTTTCTGAATGCACAGTTTCGACAAAAGAAATGTCTGCCTCTAAAAGAACCAAAAGGTCCAGTTTTTGTTCCTCGTCACTTTCAAAGCCAAAGTCACTAACCTTTTTCATGACAATATCCACCCAACGACCAGATTCAACATCAGATTTGACCAGATGACCTTGATCTTCACGTGCCATGAAACACATATCCCTTACTTTTTCTTCATCATCAGATGATTCATCATATTCCTCCCATTTTTCAGTCTTGGCAATCATACAACTATTATTGCTTGAGTTGTTTTGAACCATGAGAGCTATTTGGGCTTTCAGCTTCTTGTACTTAGCCTTATAGCTGTCATCAGGTTTCTGAAAAATAGAATGATTAGGGGCAGATTGTGATGATGAAGGCTGACTAGATCTGCATTCCTTCATGAAATGTCCTTTCTTGCCACACTTAAAGCATTCAAGATTAGACCTATCAATAGAAGCGCTGGAAGCAAATGGTTTGCCAAATCGATTAGATTTGGCCTTAAAACGATTGAACGTTTTAGCCAGCATGGCAACCATATCATCATTGTCATCCTCATCACAACTATGAGTTACATTACCAGAAATACCAGTTTTTAACATTTCAGGGACCATCTTCTTCATTGAGTCAGAATGATCACTCTCAGAAGATAGTAGAGCAGTCCCATGTGGTTCAGAATTATAAACCATGACTGAACTGGTAGAAGCATGATTTTTGGCATCTTGCTCAGCCACAGCTCTCTCAGCCTTGTTCTCTTCAGTGTACCTGAAGGCTCCATACAGGGAGGCTAGAGTGTGACTGTGCAAGGTTTTTCCTTGTCACAAAACCAAGATCAAGTTTTCCCATTTAGAAGGTAAGATGTCACAAAACTTTTCCAACAAAATTTCTTTATCTTTGGTTACACCCAGGGCTTTCAATTGATTTACCAGATTGGTGAATCTGATGTATGTTTGTGTTAAAGTTTCACCAAGGATAGCAAAAAAAGACTCATATCTTTTATTCAAAGCAACTTTTCTTGTGACAATTGTCTCATTTGTGCCTTCAAATTGTGTCATGAGTTCCTCCCACATTAATTTTGAATTTTCAAGTAAAACAAGGGTGGGTATAAGAGTTTCAGGAACAGCATACAAGATTATATTTTGCAGCTTGGTATCAAGGTCTACCAGCCTATGATCTTCTTCAGACCAATGATCCTTCTCCTTAGGTGAAACCCTAGGAGTCTCATCGGCATTTCTGACAACAGTGGAGGCATTTAAGGGGACAAAGGGTCCTTCTTTGAGAATATCGGTCAAATGTCTTTCAATACCAGCAATATATTTTAGCATGCATGCTTTCCATGTTTGAAAGTTTTTACTGTTCCCATCAAACTTGGGAACAGGATTATTTGGAAAGTGTACATGCACATTATGCGATGGTATATTGTTGTTGATGATAGGGGGTGGAGTAGTGTTAGCAGTTGCATTGGCATTAGTATTAGCATTAGGGTCAGGGCCTGTATTGAACATTTGGTCAACCATCTTTGCAGATCAAAGGTTAATGAATTGATATAATTCAACCTTGCTGCTCTGATACCAATTGTGAGTCCCAAATATAGATGGTTTAATACCCGACTGGCAAGTAGTTCTAACTGGAAGAAGACCAGTTCAGAATACGATCCAGATATGGATGAACAATACAATAAAGATACTGAAAGTAAATGCAAGAAACAATAAGGGATGAAACTATATAAATAATATGTATAGATCAAGTATATAGCATTGAGACACAATGTATTTTTCAAGGTATTTGATTTATTGATATATAAACAAATACAAAGGTTGTTGCGGAACAAAGATAAACACCCAAGTGTAAATATCTAAACAACCTAGAAATACAAGTGATCTAATAACTTGGAAATACTCGTAAGGATTACTTAGAGTATATCTCACAAGTTGCAATGCAAAGGTTTCAAGCCATTTGCAAGTTGTGAGAAGACTTATATTTATAGACCAAGTCCATGATGACGTGGACCAGATCGTACAAATATGGTTGGGAGTATTTAAGGAATTAAAGCTAATTCCTTACATGTGTACTTTTAAGGTTTAGGTATATAAGTCGTTGATGTGACTTATCAAACCTTATTCCCAACCTTTACTTTACCTTGTACTTTAATTAATAGTTAAATCTATTAACCGGGTAAAGATATGTAAAGTAAAAAGTCTTCCTCGTAATCAGTGTAAAAGTGTGTAAGTACTTTTACACTGAGATGCTTCAGTCTTCGATCAGGTAGAATCAGTTTCTGAGCTCCACATCTGAACTGATTCTCATTCTTCAGACTTCAGTCTTTGACTTCATTCTGAACGGTATTCTGATACGTTGATCTGAACTGAAGTGAAGCTTCAGTGAACTAATTCTGAGCGACCTCAGAATTCTATACAAGTATTCTTCACTGAGCTTCAGCTATTTCTGAACAAATTATACTTGGTCGATTTTCGACCTAACATATATATTTATTAATATATATATATATATATATAGATTTCCACACAAAATCGATATACAAAGAATTAAACACATAATATACATATATATGTATTTCCGGTGGTGATGGGTGGCCGACCATCATAGTCGCTGCCGCGGTAGCTTTCAACCACCACCACCAATCCGCCGCTCATAACCTCATGATTAATCTCTGAATCAGTATCACAAACCCTAAAAAGGTTTTCATTGAGAATCTATTTAGATCTAAAAAATCGAGAACGGCGACTTCACGGAGGAGGACGGCGGAAGTAGATAGAGATCAGTGTAAATACATATTTTACACTGAGATGCTTCAGTCTTTGACTTCATTCTGAACGGTATTCTGATACGTTGATCTGAACTGAAGTGAAGCTTCAGTGAACTAATTCTGAGCGACCTCAGAATTCTATACAAGTATTCTTCACTGAGCTTCAGCTATTTCTGAACAAATTATACTTGGTCGATTTTCGACCTAACATATATATATATATATATATAGATTTCCACACAAAATCGATATACAAAGAATTAAACACATAATATACATATATATGTATTTCCGGTGGTGATGGGTGGCCGACCATCATAGTCGCTGCCGCGGTAGCTTTCAACCACCACCACCAATCCGCCGCTCATAACCTCATGATTAATCTCTGAATCAGTATCACAAACCCTAAAAAGGTTTTCATTGAGAATCTATTTAGATCTAAAAAATCGAGAACGGCGACTTCACGGAGGAGGACGGCGGAAGTAGATAGAGATCAGTGTAAATACATATATAGTTCAGATCTGATGGTGGCTTCACGAAGGAGGATGACGACTCGACGACAGCTGCGGGACTTGGCCGGACTTCAAGGTTTCTAAACCGTGAAGATCATGTTATATTATGATAGAGATACAGATGATACTATGTTTGATGTTTATATAAGTTTAATATGTAAGTTTGATAGAAGTAAGATAAGAAAGAAAGAAAGGATAGAGATGATACTACGTGATATTATGATACAGATAGAGATTTTGTTTGATTTTTCTACTTTCCCAGATTCCTTAATATATAAGGTGGAAGAAAATGTTATCTTTTTATTAAAGAAATAATAAATATGACGTGGCTTTATCAATAACCGGCTAAAATTTTGACTCAACCGGTAATTACACGATTCATTCAATTAGCAGGTATACTTCCATCAAACATTCAAAAATTTTGATGCATACATACAATAGTAAAAGATGACAAGTTACATACACTCCCAGATTCTTTTCCCTTTTATTAATTCTATTGTAACGTGTTTTTTATTTAATATAATATAGTTTTTAATATATTAATATAATTGATGATGCGTCATATACATTGGGTTTCAGTGTGGGATTCAATAGTAAAAATGTTTCAATATGATGAGTTAGCGTAATATCGTGATGGGTAAAAGATGGCTTAAAGGATGTCCTAAAAATGAAAGAAAAAAAAACAATATCACTCATTAAGGAAAGTGATTTTTTTTTTATAACTTATGATTGAAATCCTCTAAAGTTTTCCACTTTACTAGTAAAATTAAGAATCTTTATCATGGAATTAAAAATAAGGGGTTAAGATTTAAAAATAATTTTTGAATATTAAATCTTAATTTTAATCTAAGGTCAAAATATCTATAACTTTATTGGTAAAGTTGAAAACAATCTCATCCTAAAACTTTGTGTAACATCCGTGAATTTTGACCCGTTGACTTTACGTGTAATATGACTAACAATTTAAGTTAATGAAGTATTTGAGTCGTTTTATGAATTAAATGTCAATGTGTTATATTCGACTCGATAATATGTTTTGATCGGTGCTTAAATGTATAAACGATTTGTAATTTGGCTTGAGAAGGGAAACGGGTCGACCCATGGGTTGCCCATGACCCATGAGCCTACTAGTGACCCATCTCCCTTATCCTTTCATTTTACCACACAAATCTCTTTCCCTTCCCTTTTCTCTCTAACAAAAGCAAGGAACATTTTCTATCTTTCTCTCTTGAACTCTTGATATAATTGGTGTTGTGGAATTGCTCAAATACAAGAATCATTATCATTTTCCTCTCATCTTCACCATATTACAAGTTTAGATTTCAAGTGAAAGGCTTTTACCCATTTTGACCTAATTTCGGGTTTAAACTCAAGGAGAAGCTTTGGTAAGTCAAATTCATCTCATTTGTATCTACTCATGTTTGTTTATGCATTTCTAGTCGTCTCGTACGCTTACAAGTCCTAAATCGGCTTAAATCTAGTTTTGGGTCAAATTAGGGTTTGATTAGGGTTAAAATGATTTGGAAGTAATTGTGATGTTTTAGTCGAATTTGTGGATTGGGTTATGTGTATTTATGTTTATTGGTGCTTAGTTAAGCTTCAAAATGAGTTTCAAACTCCTACAAATCGTTTTGGTATGGCTTGGGTCGAATTTGGGGTTTTTGGCTCGTTTTCATGCACTTAGAACTGCTGGTGCATGTGCAGGAAATTTGCCCACTGCGGCGCAGTGGATATATTCTGGGAATTACGAGCGCGTCAGTTTTCAAACGTTAATAACTTTTGATCCGTAAGTCCAAATAAGTCGTATGAACTATCGTTAGAATCGTAAGAGAGTCTAGTTTCTAGTAATAACACTCATTTTGTATAAATCTTCTTCCATGTCTAAAAATGTCGAGTCAAATGCGTCTTGTTCTTACTCGATAAAGTTGTAGAAGTGTTTAGGGGTTTGTGACTTGACTTAAATATGCTAAACCAACTTGTTTAAGGTGGTAGAGTTGACATTATGGTATTATGATGTATATTTATAGGTTGTGGACGTGTGGATCCCAATACTCGCTTGTAGCATTATACTAGCTTCTTTGCCGGACAAGGTGAGTTTTGTAGCTCCCTACTCGTTTGAGATTCGGGCTGAAAAGTGTAGGTTTGACGTGTTTACTTGCATTTGTTGATTGATTGATTGTTTTGATTGTTGGTTCATGTTCATCGTATTGTGATTGTTGAGTTATGATTGATGCATTTTCGATTGATTGTAAGCATGCATACATTGTTGATAATCCCTCGGTTGAGGATTGCATACATCCAAGTGTATAGATGTATACACTTATCTGATGGATGTTGAGTTCATGATCCCGAGTATATAGACATATATATCTCGAGGTTTTTGAGATACAGCCTTGTTCATTGTGATGGCAGGCGGGTATCGTTGCATGTGACCTGAGTTCACACATTGGGCATACATGTTGGCATTTTTATGCATTTAGCACATTCATTGATATTTTCATCTTTTGGTGCTCATTTATTACACGCTTATTCGTGGTGTAATCTTGTTGTTGGACATTATTGTGATACTTAGAGGCTCACTGTAAGTCTTGTTTCGCCTCTATTTGTATATTGTTGATATTGTTGATGGTTCCTTTTGGACCATTACTGCGAACTCACCAACCTTGTGTTGACTATGCTTAGTACACATTTCAGGTAATCAGGTTATCCCCGGACGTGGAGTTTGATTGTTGCTTGCTGTAAAACCCGGGCTTTGGACTTTATGGATCAAGGATTCATTGGCCTTCCTTTTGCATTATACTTAGGATCGATTTGCCATCTTTAGGATGTTATTTTGTTAACTTTGATGGTTATTTGCTCCTTATGTATTTTGGTACTTGTTTCGTATTGTAATGGATTCACTGAATCTTTATTTGCATTTAGTTCTTGTTCTATTGTAATTCCACCATGTGCTATATGATTTCTGTGATATTTCGAGCCTCGGCTTGGGGTGTTACAGAATGGTGGCCCATGCGTGGTCGTAGAGAATTAGGCGGTTTGACCTAGACTACGACTTAAGTTAAAACTCTTCATATAGCATACATGGTTAGGAAATTCGTGTGCAATGTGAATTTTGTGAATCCCCGTGTGAGTTCGTAGTTAAGACCACTTGTGTGATAGCTTGAATTCAATGTGATGAATGTGGTTAATATGGTTTGTTGTTGTTATTGGTTGGAGCTAATTTGATGATTTAGGGCAAAATGAAGTGATGCCATTAACTTAGTATAATATTGTGGCAACCCTAAAAGAACCCGATCAACTCTTTTATGGTTACCCAACATTATAACAAGTTAATGACATCGTGGATTGCGCACGTGTGGCTTAAAGTATAATAAGGAACCGATATGCTTAATGGAAGTTGATTAGGTGGAGGGTTAGCCATCGGTACACCCTGTATACATACCCGACCAATAACTAGAGAGCATATCGAATTCGGATTATACTTTGAATCATTCGTGTTAGTTGTTTGATTGCATGATGTAACGAGCATGATTACATGAGTTAATGATAGACAATTGTAATGAATTTGACATAATGATATGCTAAGTAACAATCCCATAGGATTCTAGCACTCTTGCCTTAGCTTAATGATATGAAATGAGTATGTGGTATCGGTATGAGAGCATTGACTACTTGTGTGACTATGCTTAGTACACATTTCAGGTAATCAGGTTATCCCCGGACGTGGAGTTTGATTGTTGCTTGCTGTAAAACCCGGGCTTTGGACTTTATGGATCAAGGATTCATTGGCCTTCCTTTTGCATTATACTTAGGATCGATTTGCCATCTTTAGGATGTTATTTTGTTAACTTTGATGGTTATTTGCTCCTTATGTATTTTGGTACTTGTTTCGTATTGTAATGGATTCACTGAATCTTTATTTGCATTTAGTTCTTGTTCTATTGTAATTCCACCATGTGCTATATGATTTCTGTGATATTTCGAGCCTCGGCTTGGGGTGTTACAGAATGGTGGCCCATGCGTGGTCGTAGAGAATTAGGCGGTTTGACCTAGACTACGACTTAAGTTA
The DNA here is from genome assembly GCA_034093135.1 of Erigeron breviscapus. Lineage (NCBI taxonomy): Eukaryota > Viridiplantae > Streptophyta > Magnoliopsida > Asterales > Asteraceae > Erigeron > Erigeron breviscapus. The sequence goes on along the minus strand of CM067174.1, from coordinate 10,867,407 downwards.
AAACTCTTCATATAGCATACATGGTTAGGAAATTCGTGTGCAATGTGAATTATGTGAATCCCCGTGTGAGTTCGTAGTTAAGACCACTTGTGTGATAGCTTGAATTCAATGTGATGAATGTGGTTAATATGGTTTGTTGTTGTTATTGGTTGGAGCTAATTTGATGATTTAGGGCAAAATGAAGTGATGCCATTAACTTAGTATAATATTGTGGCAACCCTAAAAGAACCCGATCAACTCTTTTATGGTTACCCAACATTATAACAAGTTAATGACATCGTGGATTGCGCACGTGTGGCTTAATTAGTATAATATTGTGGCAACCCTAAAAGAACCCGATCAACTCTTTTATGGTTACCCAACATTATAACAAGTTAATGACATCGTGGATTGCGCACGTGTGGCTTAAAGTATAATAAGGAACCGATATGCTTAATGGAAGTTGATTAGGTGGAGGGTTAGCCATCGGTACACCCTGTATACATACCCGACCAATAACTAGAGAGCATATCGAATTCGGATTATACTTTGAATCATTCGTGTTAGTTGTTTGATTGCATGATGTAACGAGCATGATTACATGAGTTAATGATAGACAATTGTAATGAATTTGACATAATGATATGCTAAGTAACAATCCCATAGGATTCTAGCACTCTTGCCTTAGCTTAATGATATGAAATGAGTATGTGGTATCGGTATGAGAGCATTGACTACTTGTGTGACTAACATGTGAGCATTTGAGACTAACTCTCGGGTCAACGTGTCACTTGTTTTATAGAAATGGTGAGACCAAGGAGAACCGGAACGAACTATAGGGCTGAATCGGAAGAACCTCAACAGGAAGCTCAACCGGAGGTACAAGGAGGTAGAGGTAGGGGCCGTGGTAGGGGCCGTGGTAGAGGTCGTGGTAGAGGCCAAGGAAGGGGTCGTGGTGAAGCTCCTAAGCCAAACATGGCTGAGGTGATCGCTCAAACGATCACCAATATCATGCCGACCATTATTGCTCAAGTCACGGCAAGTCTTGGGCAGAACAATGCGGCTCAAAACAATGAAGCCCCATAAAATGTGAATAATGAAAATGCTCAACCTCAGGCCGTGGAAAACGAAGAAGAGGAACCAGTGAGAGTTGATAACCGCATGCCCATGTATAATCAATATGGGGGATACCGACAGGGGTGTATATTTAAGGACTTCAAAAGCTGTGGAGCACCGGAGTTTAATGGAAGAGGCGGTCCCACTGAGTGCATAGAGTGGTTTGAAGAGATTGAGGCAGTGATTGAAAGAAGTCATTGCACATACGACGACCGGATTTCTTATGCATCCGGCATGTTTAGACATGACGCCTTGAGTTGGTGGAATCAAGAGATAACTCTGGGGCGGACTTATAACTTGGAATGGATCGATTTCAAGAACAAAGTGAAGGCAAAGTTTTGTCCTCCCTATGAACTACAAAACTTGACCATTGAGTTTGCTAATCTCAACATGGACGGAGCCGATTACAAGAGCTATGTTAGACGATTTCAAGAGTTGTCTACCCTCATTCCTCACTTGGTGGGTTCCGAGTCTCAGGCCATCCAGAAGTTTGTATTGGGCTTGAATCCTCAAGTCCGATCTTATGTGAATTCTAACATGCCTACTTCTTTGGCCGATGCTGTTAACCGAGCCGGGAGTGTGACTGAAGACTTGTTGAGGAGCGGTGTCTTGAGCAAATCCTCAACAAACAAGAGGAAAGAAGTGGGAGAGTCAAGTGGGGTAAAGAAAATGGGAAGGTTTGACCCCAAAAATGCTAATAGGGGTAGGGTGATGGCGGCAGTGGAACCGGCCAGGAAAGCTTATACTGGACCCCATCCTTTCTGTGGGAGATGCAACCAACATCACCCCGCCAATGCCCAATGCAGAGCATGCTTTAATTGTAACCAAGTGGGGCACCTCTCCAGAGATTGTAGGGCTCCAAGAGCGGGCCCAATGAATGTGGTTCCTATTCGGGCCGTCCCTCCTCAAGGTAATCAATGAGGAGGTGAATGTTTTGAATGTGGTAGTCGTAACCACTATCGTAATAATTGTCCTCGATGGGTGGGACAACAAGTTCAAGTAGCCGTTCACCCCAATCAACTTCAAATGGTCGGGCCTAACCAAAACCGGGGACAACAAGGCCATCAAGTGCAACCACGCGGCCGAGCCTTTGCGGCTAATGCAAATGAAGCCCGCAACGATCCCAACGTAGTGGCAGGTACCTTTCTCCTTAATGGTCACTATGCAACAGTTTTGTTTGATTCCAGAGCCGATTATAGCCTCGTGTCCTCTAACTTTGTTCCTTTGATTGATGTGCATCCTTGTGCTCTAAACTATGTGCTTGACATTGAAATGGTAAACGGGTCACTAACTAAACTTAGTCAAATAATACGTGATTGTGTCTTGACCCTAGACGATGTTGAATTCTTCATAGACCTTATGCCTTTCGATATTGGGAGTTTTGATGTCATTGTGGGTATGGATTGGTTGACGGCAGTAAACGCGACTATTGATTGTGGTGAGAGGGTTGTTAAGATACCTTTGACTAACGGTAGAATTCTTAGGGTTCAAGGCGAAATATCTGATCCCTCAAATTCTAAAGTCTTTAGTGCTACCATCACAAAGGTAGAATTGAAGACCGATCCTATTGTTTGTGAATTTCCCGATGTTTTTCCGGATGACTTACCGGGATTACCTCCAACTCGTGAACCTGACTTTCGTATTAATCTTATCCCCGAAGCCACGCCCGTAGCAAAAGCTCCGTATAGACTAGCCTTAACCGAAATGCAAGAATTACAAACTCAACTCAAGGAACTCCAAGAGAAGGGTTTCATTCGCCCTAGTCAATCTCCTTGGGGTGCTCATGTTCTCTTCGTCAAAAAGAAAGACGGGTCCTTCAGAATGTGTATTGATTACCGGGAATTAAACAAGCTCACTGTGAAGAACCGGTATCCCCTCCCTAGAATCGATGACTTATTTGATCAACTTCAAGGTGCTAAGCACTTTTCTAAAATCGATCTTCGCTCGGGTTATCATCAACTCCGAGTACATGAAGATGATATCCCCAAGACGGCTTTTCGCACAAGGTATGGTCATTTTGAATTCACCGTGATGCCCTTCGGGTTGACTAATGCACCGGCGGTGTTCATGGACTTGATGAACCGGGTGTGCCAACCATACTTAGACAAGTCTGTCATTGTGTTCATTGATGACATACTTGTATACTCAAAGACAAAGGAAGAGCATGTTGAGCACTTGCGCGAGGTGCTCGAACTACTAAGGAAGGAGAAATTGTATGCTAAATTCTCCAAGTGTAAGTTTTGGTTGGAAGAGGTCCACTTTCTTGGTCACGTAGTGAGCAAGGATGGTATTCACGTGGACCCAAGCAAGATTGAAGCGGTCAAGAATTGGAGAAGACCCGAAACGCCATCCGAGATCCGTCAATTCCTTGGATTGACGGGTTACTATAGAAGATTTATTGAAAATTTCTCCCATATTGCACAACCACTCACTCTCTTGACTCAAAAGGAGAGAAACTTTGAATGGGGCGAAAGACAAGAAAACGCCTTCCAAACTCTTAAAGATATGCTATGTGACGCTCCTATTTTGACGCTACCGGATGGAATTGAAGATTTTGTTGTGTATTGTGATGCCTCGGGACAAGGTTTGGGTGGTGTTCTTATGCAAAGGGGTAAAGTCATTGCTTATGCCTCTCGTCAATTGAAGGTGCATGAGAAGAACTACCCGACCCATGATTTGAATTGGGAGCGGTTGTGTTTGCTTTGAAGTGTTGGAGACATTATCTCTATGGCACCAAATGTGTGATTTATACCGACCACAAAAGTCTTCAACACATCTTTAACCAAAGTGAATTGAATATGAGGCAAAGGCGTTGGCTTGAACTATTTAGTGACTATGATTGTGACATCTGTTATCATCCGGGCAAGGCAAATGTTGTAGCCGATGCCTTGAGTAGAAAGGAGAGAGTAAAGCCGAGACGGGCTAGAGCTATGAGCCTCACGGTGGGGCCAAATATTCGTGACCGGATCATTGAGGCCCAAATTCAAGCCACCCTACCGGAAAACTTTGGAGACGAGAACCTAGATGGCATGGAACAACAATTCGACCGAAAGAGTGATAATGGGCTATACTTGGTTGAAAGACTTTGGATTCCTATTTTCGGTAACTTGAGAACACTTATTATGAATGAAGCTCATCAATCTCCTTATTCGGTCCATCCCAGGTCGGATAAGATGTATTTTGATTTGAAAAACTTGTATTGGTGGCCGGGCATGAAGCGTGATGTGGCTAAGTATGTGAGTGAGTGTCTTACTTGCTTATAAGTCAAAGCCGATCACAAGAAGCCACCCGGATTGTTGGTACAACCGGTGATGCCCGAATGGAAGTGGGAACATATTTCAATGGACTTCATTACTAAACTACCGAAGACGAGAAGCGGTCGTGACACGATTTGGGTGATAGTAGATCGGTTAACGAAGTCGGCTCACTTTTTAGCCATTCGTGAAACCGATAAATTTGACACTTTGGCTCGTTTGTACATCAAGGAAGTAATATCTAAGCATGGAGTACCGATTTCTATCATTTCAAATAGAGATGCCCGTTTCAAATCAAACTTTTGGGGAGCTTTCCAAAAAGCAATGGGTACTCGACTCGACATGAGCACGGCGTTCCACCCTCAAACGGATGGGCAAACCGAGAGAACCATTCAAACACTTGAAGATATGTTGAGGGCTTGTGCAATTGATTTTGGTGGAAGTTGGGAAGATCATTTGCCGCTAGTTGAGTTCTCGTACAACAATAGTTATCATGCCACCATTCAAATGGCGCCCTTTAGAGCATTGTATGGTAGGATATGTCGTTCTCCTCTAGCTTGGGCGGAAATTGGTGAGAGTCAACTCATCGGGCCGAAAATTGTAGTTGAAACGACAAAAGTGATTTCTCAAATTAAGGAGAAGTTACAATTGGCCCGTGAACGTCAAAAGAAATATGCCGATGTGAGGCGGAGACCGTTAGAGTTTGAAATTGGTGATTATGTACTTTTGAAAGTGTCACCTTGGAAAGGTGTTGTACATTTTGTGAAGCGGGGAAAACTTGCGCCAAGGTATATTGGTCCTTTCAAGATTCTTGAACGGGTTGGAAAGGTTGCCTACCGATTAAAATTACCACAAGAGCTTAGCGGTGTGCACGATGTGTTTCATATTTGTAACCTACGTAAGTGTTTAGCGGACCCTACACATCATGTGCCCATGGGCGAGATTAGGGTGGATTCGAATCTAAATTTTGTTGAAGAGCCGGTAGAGATCTTGGACCGTCAAGACAAGAAACTCAAGAATAAACGCTACACGATTGTTAAGGTTAGATGGAATGCTAGACATGGATCCGAGTTCACCTTGGAGAGAGAGGACCATATGAAGTCTAAGTATCCGCATTTATTTAGTAATTAGTGTTTTGTGGAATTTCGGGACAAAATTCTTTCAATGGGGGAATAATGTAACATCCGTGAATTTTGACCCGTTGACTTTACGTGTAATATGACTAACAATATAAGTTAATGAAGTATTTGAGTCGTTTTATGAATTAAATGTCAATGTGTTATATTCGACTCGATAATATGTTTTGATCGGTGCTTAAATGTATAAACGATTTGTAATTTGGCTTGAGAAGGGAAACGGGTCGACCCATGGGTTGCCCATGACCCATGAGCCTACTAGTGACCCATCTCCCTTATCCTTTCATTTTACCACACAAATCTCTTTCCCTTCCCTTTTCTCTCTAACAAAAGCAAGGAACATTTTCTCTCTTTCTCTCTTAAACTCTTGATATAATTGGTGTTGTGGAATTGCTCAAATACAAGAATCATTATCATTTTCTCTCTTTCTCTCTTAAACTCTTGATATAATTGGTGTTGTGGAATTGCTCAAATACAAGAATCATTATCATTTTCCTCTCATCTTCACCATATTACAAGTTTGGATTTCAAGTAAAAGGCTTTTACCCATTTTGACCTAATTTCGGGTTTAAACTCAAGGAGAAGCTTTGGTAAGTCAAATTCATCTCATTTGTATCTACTCATGTTTGTTTATGCATTTCTAGTCGTCTTGTACGCTTACAAGTCCTAAATCGGCTTAAATCTAGTTTTGGGTCAAATTAGGGTTTGATTAGGGTTAGAATGATTTGGAAGTAATTGTGATGTTTTAGTCGAATTTGTGGATTGGGTTATGTGTATTTATGTTTATTGGTGCTTAGTTAAGCTTCAAATTGAGTTTCAAACTCCTACAAATCGTTTTGGTATGGCTTGGGTCGAATTTAGGGTTTTTGGCTCGTTTTCCTGCACTTAGAACTGCTGGTGCAGGTGCAGGAAGTTGGCCCACTGCGGCGCAGTGGCATGGCTTTGCCTCACTGCGGCGCAGTGGATATACTCTGACCTTCCATCGTTTTGGCCCACTGCGGCGCAGTGGCATGGCCTTGCCTCACTGTGGCGCAGTGGATATATTCTGGGAATTACGCGCGCGTCAGTTTTCAAACATTAATAACTTTTGATCCGTAAGTCCAAATAAGTCGTATGAACTATCGTTGGAATCATAAGAGAGTCTAGTTTCTAGTAATAACACTCATTTTGTATGAATCTTCTTCCATGTCTAAAAATGTCGAGTCAAATGCGTCTTGTTCTTACTCGATAAAGTTGTAGAAGTGTTTAGGGGTTTGTGACTTGACTTAAATATGCTAAACCAACTTGTTTAAGGTGGTAGAGTTGACATTATGGTATTATGATGTATATTTATAGGTTGTGGACGTGTGGATCCCAATACTCGCTTGTAGCATTATACTAGCTTCTTTGCCGGACAAGGTGAGTTTCGTAGCTCCCTACTCGTTTGAGATTCGGGCTGAAAAGTGTAGGTTTGACGTGTTTACTTGCATTTGTTGATTGATTGATTGATTGATTGTTTTGATTGTTGGATTGATTTTGTTGATTGACTTGGTTATGTGTAGGTTTGACGTGTTTACTTGCATTTTTTGATTGATTGATTGATTGTTTTGATTGTTGGATTGATGTGACGGTTCATTTCGTTTGGTTGACTTGGTTTATGTTTTGGTTAAGTATTTCATTAATATTAGGATAGACGTACATACATGGAAGTCGGTTATGCCTTCAATGGGTTTTAGATGTGGTGGGAAGGCTGCGGGTGACCCTATATATAAGCATCTGGGACTCGAAGAAAGTAGAATCCTCTTAAGTGTATGTACGTATAGAATTGGTGTTAATATTGATAGTTGGCTCATGTTTGTCGAATATTGATTGTTGGTTCATGTTCATCGTATTGTGATTTTTGAGTTATGATTGATGCATTTTCGATTGATTGTAAGCATGCATACATTGTTGATAATCCCTCGGTTGAGGATTGCATACATCCAAGTGTATAGATGTATACACTTATCTGATGGATGTTGAGTTCATGATCCCGAGTATATAGACATATATATCTCGAGGTTCTTGAGATACAGCCTTGTTCATTGTGATGGCAGGCGGGTATCGTTGCATGTGACCTGAGTTCACACATTGGGCATACATGTTGGCATTTTTATGCATTTAGCACATTCATTGATATTTTCATCTTTTGGTGCTCATTTATTACACGCTTATTCGTGGTGTAATCTTGTTGTTGGACATTATTGTGATACTTAGAGGCTCACTGTAAGTCTTGTTTCGCCTCTATTTGTATATTGTTGATATTGTTGATGGTTCCTTTTGGACCATTACTGCGAACTCACCAACCTTGTGTTGACTATGCTTAGTACACTTTTCAGGTAATCAGGTTATCCCCGGACGTGGAGTTTGATTGTTGCTTACTGTAAAACCCGGGCTTTGGACTTTATGGATCAAGGATTCATTGGCCTTCCTTTTGCATTATACTTAGGATCGATTTGCCATCTTCTGGATGTTATTTTGTTAACTTTGATGGTTATTTGCTCCTTATGTATTTTGGTACTTGTTTCGTATTGTAATGGATTCACTGAATCTTTATTTGCATTTAGTTCTTGTTCTATTGTAATTCCACCTTCTGCTATCTGATTTCCGTGATATTTCGAGCCTCGGCTTGGGGTGTTACACTTTGGCCTAATTAATCTCTTGATACCATAAAATTTTCAAATGTGTAAGTCATTCATTATTTTTTCGTGACCACAATTGTACATACCATCAATTACCATAAAGTAGCCGTCGTTTTGTATATGAAAACTGTCGTTTCATCTACTGTTCACGGTGGCATTTTTGTAATTAGCTCCAACTTTATGGTTACTTACTAGTGTTAATTAATAGCTGATACTTTATACACTATTATTTTACTGGCTGTTATGTTACTATTTCGTTTGACAATGTCCGGCCTGTGATGTTTCCGTAATTAAATGTATTTTTATGATTAGCAGTGTTTTATCCCATGTATTAAAATATAACGGATACTTTTATACGCTGTTATTTTATTGGGATTGATGTGTTACGATTCGTACTTAATAATATTTAATACCACCTGTTAAATAATAGCGGATATTTTTATACGTTATTTTTTAGTGCGGTTGTTATGTTATTATTCGTTTGAAAATGTTCGTGTGTGATACTTTTGTAATTAACGTTATCTTTATATTTTTGTATATTAAGATTCGTAGTCAATAATAAAATATGATTATACGTACTATTTTCTAACACAAAAGTTTATTTTTAGTCAAAATTTGATGTTCGAAGAGATATATTTCAATATAACAATAGCAAAGATTTTTTTTTTAAACATAACAATAGCAAAGATCTATTTTTTTTAAACATAACAATAGCAAAGATTTTTTTTTTAAACATAACAATAGCAAAGATTTTTTTTTTAAACATAACAATAGCAAAGATTTTTTTTTTAAACATAACAATAGCAAAGATTTTTTTTTTAAACATAACAATAGCAAAGATTTTTTTTTTAAACATAACAATAGCAAAGATTTTTTTTTTAAACATAACAATAGCAAAGATTTTTTTTTTAAACATAACAATAGCAAAGATTTTTTTTTTAAACATAACAATAGCAAAGATTTTTTTTTTAAACATAACAATAGCAAAGATTTTTTTTTTAAACATAACAATAGCAAAGATTATTTTTTTTAAAATAACAATAGCAAAGATTTTTTTTTTAAACATAACAATAGTAATCATTTTCTTTAAATAATTTGTTGTTAACGAAAACATAATAAAACCGCAACGGAGTGCGGCTAATTTTTCAAGTTTCTTATCATTACTCATTAAAATTTAGAGTAAATTACACTTTTCGTCCCTGAAGTTGGCACGTTTTTCACTTTTCATCCCTAAAGTTTAAAAATTACAATTTTGACCTTAAAGTTGGCCAATTTTTTCAATAATCGTCCTTTGGCCAGACGACGTTAGTTTTTGGCCGTTAACGTACGCACGTGCTAAACACGTGAGGAACTTCAGGGACAAAAAGTGAAAAATTAAGCTACTTGAGGGACGAAAAATGAAAATCATACAAATAAATTTATTCTTCCATTCTTTCTTTTCCGATCATCTTCTCCGATCATCTTTTCCGATGGAATTTTCCCACTAGACATTTATTTTCCGATGATACCTAATAAAAACTCGAGTTTCAATCCAAATAGATCATGCTTGCTACCTACAGTATATCACCAAACTCATTCTTGCTACCTAAAGTATATTACACATATATCTCTGTATATATCTATCAACTGTAATTAATTAATTAATATGATCTCAAATTCATTCCTATAGTGATCAAGTCTTAAATTATTCATTTACTTAAACTTAATTAATCACTCACTTTGAAAAGTATATATGATCGCCTGATCGGAATGAATGAAATAAACTTAGTTGCAGCTAATTAAACAAAAGTAGAAAACGATATACTAGAAATCAACAACCAGTCAAAACAAAACAGAGCGCATCAATTATCTATACATACATACATCATAAGTTATATATATATAGATGATCCGTATGATTAAAAAAATGAATTATAAAATCAACAAAAAATCCAGATTGTTAAGTAGCAATACCAGATACTGAATCATCATCATAATCATATATTCCATTTATTTTCGTGTTTTCGTGTTTTCGGTGGTTTAGATTTGGATTGAAAGTCGAGTTTTTATTAGGTATCATCGGAAAATAAATGTCTAGTGGGAAAATTCCATCGGAAAAGATGATCGGAAAAGAAAGAATGGAAGAATAAATTTATTTGTATGATTTTCATTTTTCGTCCCTCAAGTAGCTTAATTTTTCACTTTTCGTCCCTGAAGTTCCTCACGTGTTTAGCACGTGCGTACGTTAACGGCCAAAAACTAACGTCGTCTGGCCAAAGGACGATTATTGAAAAAATTGGCCAACTTTAAGGTCAAAATTGTAATTTTTAAACTTTAGGGATGAAAAGTGAAAAACGTGTCAACTTCAGGGACGAAAAGTGTAATTTACTCTAAAATTTAAAAGGGCCACTAAATTAAAAGTACCGATTCAACGTCGGGTCGTCCATTAATAAAAGATATGTTTCCTAGAAAACTCTAGACGTGAATCCAGGGGCTTGCAATATATACTTACTTTATTTACTATCAGGCCCAACAAGAATAAAAAGTAAGCACCCTTCTCCCCCCCTAATCTTTCGGTTGACGGCTGCTCTTTTCAGACCCTCCCTATTTTGAAGGTAAACTTTCAATCATTTTTCTTAATTAATTCCAATATTTTTATTCATTTTTTAATTTGTAAATAATTGAATCCATCTCATTATAAGATCTACACATTTATTGATTCGATCTGTTAACTTAATTAAACTTTAGATAGTAATAGACTACGTGTATTCTATTCAGCAGGTTTTTCAGATTGTACAAGGTTGTTTTCCTGTATAATTATATTCCTGTATCACTATGTAAGTAATTTTTTTATAAGTATTATGTGTATATGTGTATATTATATTATGTTGTAAATCTATATTATAAATTGTAAGTCAATATTTTGTGTTGTTTGGATTATGTGTGTGATTGAATGAATTTTTAATGTTTGATAAATAATTTATAAGGTCGGACGAAGAACCCGTTGATCAGAAGAAGTATTTTGAAGATTTATGCAAACCTAAATGTGTTAGAGCTTGGCTTGACTATCAGGTATTTTCAATATTGATAAACACCCATATATATATATATATATATATATATATATACACATATATATATATATATATATATATATATATATATATATATATATATATATATATATATATATATATATATAAATTACTTGTATTAAAATAAAACAAATATATATATATATATATATATATATATATATATATATATATATATATATATATATATATATATATATATATATATATATATATATATATATATATATATATATATATATATATATATATATATATATATATATATATATATATATATATATATATATATATATATATATATATATATATATATATATATATATATATATATATATATATATATATATATATATATATATATATATATATATATATATATATATATATATATATATATATATATATATATATATATATATATATATATATATATATATATATATATATATATATATATATATATATATATATATATATATATATATATATATATATATATATATATATATATATATATATATATATATATATATATATATATATATATATATATATATATATATATATATATATATATATATATATATATATATATATATATATATATATATATATATATATATATATATATATATATATATATATATATATATATATATATATATATATATATATATATATATATATATATATATATATATATATATATATATATATATATATATATATATATATATATATATATATATATATATATATATATATATATATATATATATATATATATATATATATATATATATATATATATATATATATATATATATATATATATATATATATATATATATATATATATATATATATATATATATATATATATATATATATATATATATATATATATATATATATATATATATATATATATATATATATATATATATCTTGGTGTTGCATGTAATTGAGCCTTTTTGCTATGCTTTTAATTCTTTGGGACAGTTATTTTCTTTACTGCGTTCATATTTTGAGCTAGATTTGGGCTCCCATAAAGTGTATACCGTTGTGGTGGGACTCTATGAGTTTCACAAGTCTTCTGCACAATGTCTCCATCAAAGTGAGATACATCTTTGCTTATTAGCCATTACGGTGGCTTAGTAGTGTCTTTGTTAAATCATTGGACAGAGAATACTAGTTGGTGATGTGGGTCTTTGCTAATTTGCCATCATGATGATTTAGTATTGTGTTTGTTAAATGTGACTGTCATGGGAATTCCTGAGTTTTACTAGTCTTTCATGACAATGACTCTATCAAAGTAGACGATAGATTTGCTATTGTCGCCATGGTAATTGAGTGTTGTACTCCGTACACTGGCCTAAGAAATGAGGATGCTAAAAAGAATTCTACTTAATCATTATTAAAATGAGATTACTGGATACATGGTCAATATGGTTAAGTTTATATGTCGTTCACATGCCCATTTTGAAAGTAGGGAATAGCTTGTTTAATATATAAAGTAAAGTGCTTGAGTACCATCCAGAGAAGAAGTTTACGACTGTGAATCTTGGAAAAGTCAAGTTGGAGTGATGGGGAGGAGAGGGAGAGTCAAATGCTTGCTGTCCTATACAAAGAGTTGGCATAGTACATTAACACTCTAAATCTAAGTAGATGGAGCTTAATTATAACATAGGCTTAAGCTCTAGGTGGATTGAGCCTAAATATTATATCATATTTGTCTGTAAACTGCATCATTTGAAGAAGTTATAACTACTGTAACACGAAGACGTGATCTTCTACAAGTTTATTAGTTATATGCCACTTCCATTCTATGAAAGGTTTGTTGGTTTCTGTTTCGGGTTGGTTACCAAGAAGTATAGCTTTCCAAAAATATTCCGATCATGTTTTGGATTTCAGTTGATATATGGCCTTTAGAGGGTGTTGATATGTTTGATATTACTTATTTAGCGTCACTCAAACTTTGTAACGTACGTACGGGTTCGTCTCTTCATGTTCATGCAAAATCTTTTTACCTTTTTAGTTACTAAAATTTAAATTTGTTGTGCGGATTACATTGTGCTGTTTCAGTTCACCAGAAATAGATGCTAGCTGTTTGCAATGTTGCATGGTCTCTTGATTTTCATATGATTTTTACATGGTTAGGGGAGTTCGCTTCCTACTCTTCAAATTTGATGTTGGGTTTGGTAGGATGTTATGACTTGCTGACCAATATATGATAGGGTACTAGGAATATCTACGTTTTGCCTAACCGTTTGAGAAGGACCATCTTCACTTTTTACTTGGGGCATAGATATGCTAAGAGCATCATAACAGGCAAAAAAAGAAAAGAAATTATGCTTCTTTAAGCATAGAAGCGGATTTGTTATAACTTACAGCCATTTTGGCCCTGATAAAATGATTTTGTGTTGTTACAATATATCAAGGACCAGTATCATTCTATGATTATACTTGTAGTCTTATATAATAATCATCCATAAAACAAACTTTTGTGCTGATTACATCTACACAAATATTTGCTCTACAACTCCAACATATGTTTTCACTTTCCTAATAAATAATACCGAGACTTGGGTGCAAACGTTGCAACATATCATATATTCTTTGTTTGGCATGTCACCTGGATCTAATATATTCTGTTTGAACTTTTTAACACTACAATCAGTTGATGCTGATGAATGTCTACAAGATTTCCCGTATTGTGTATTTATTTATATACAAGTGTTAATTCATGACATCTATGTATATGTGCTCTCTCTATGACTTTATTCTGCCATTACATACTAACCCAAGTCTTCCTAATTTAAACATGCAGGGATGTGTGAAAAGGGTTCAGGCTGACGAAACTGGCCACAAACATTGCACTGGACAGTACTTTGATTATTGGCAGTGTGTTGACAAATGTGTAAGTTTAATTTTCTTGTACATATTTCTTCCTATAATAAGATCAATTTGTGCGATTTCGTTCCAGCTCATCTTATACTGTGGTTACCTGGATGCAGGTTGCACCTAGGCTATTTGCTAAGCTGAAGTAATGAGATATATGTCAGGATATGACACATTTACTCTTCTCATTTTGTTCGCATTAAAACTCTGTTTTTTTGGTAAAACCAATACATTGAGTTAAAAATGAATAAGGAGTGACTTAGTTGCCATGAATTTAATCAGTTATGGTGGCCACACCTCGTTGTAATTTGATGTGAATTATCGGAGGAGATCTTAAGCTTGCAGCATATGTGCTCTTTTATAAATCGATTTTGAATGCATGTTTCATATGAATAGCATAAGTCTGTAGCCCCAAATACAAACTTGACTACAGTGAGTACATTTACGAGTCATATCCTTGTACGATTTCACTTTTGATACAGTGACATGGTTTTTATATTCCAGAATTGGTCATCCCCAATAGAGCCAACCCCCCAGCCAAAGCTTCTAAAATAACATCTTCAATTTATATATTGACGATTCATAAATATTCTTTTTGAGTGTTTGTTCTGAGATTGATCTCACCAACGGAAGAGTCTTACCTTTTCTGGCCACTCAACCTTCTCTGATAATTTACAACTCCCTTCATATGGATATCATCAAGCTCACAAAACTTCATCCGAGATAAGATCCTCAAATTCGAGTATCCTTACCTAAAGTCTGAACTACTTGTTGTTTCCACCTTTACATCAACCACTTGTATATTTTCTGAGTAATGATGATGTCTCAGTCTATAGCTACTTATTTCTGGGTTCTATTGAACATTTCATTGTTCATAAAACGACTTACACATGTAATCGACGTAGCTAGACTACCCTCAAAGATACTAGATCCTTGATACAATGATAGCTATTTGACGCGTATTGTAGTCTATAAAAACTCATAACGACTTACACATGTAATCGATGTAGCTAGGTAGACTGCCGTCAAAGATCCTTGATACATACCGTTGAGGCGTTGACGAGCTGCTTCAATTTTCTTTTCTTGGATTTTGAACTACGAGAAGCTATTTATGCTCCCACCCGGCAGGTCCTCTTTGCCTAACTGACATGCCTTGAAGACCATCGATAAATACTATAAGAGAACAAACTAACCAACGGAAGAAAAGAAAAAAAACGGTTTAGACTTGGACTAAAACAAAGCCAGGCAAGATATATGAGCAACTTTACAATAAATTTTGTCAATTTACAGCTCTACGAATCTAAGATACAACTTTGTAAAGTTATCGGTCTGGCAAATTTTATAAACAATTGAACGGTTGGATATGCTATCCCATGATTAAATGTACACAGTTTGAGCTTTTAATCAAGTGATAGGTATATATGGTTAAAACGACAGTAAGGGTAAACATTTGATACTGACATATAAAATGTGTAATAACTCAATCTAGCCAATCACTCCCTACAAATTACATGATCTTTATTTTATTTCCTAAACATGAACACTAGCATTTTACAACCAACACCACCAACTTATCAAAACCGGTCTCCACACCCATCAACATTCTTCCCAGAATTTAAACACTGCAAAACAAAGAAACACATACTTCAAATCCACACCAAACTCATCAAAACCGGCCGCATTCAAGACCCACTTGCGTCCGCCGAGCTTCTACGCTTCTACGCCCTCTCCGACCCACCACACCGCGATTTACAACTCGCACGCCAACTGTTTGACGAAATGCCTGAACCAAACTGTTTTTCTTGGAATACAATTATCCGGGCTTATTGTGATACCAATGATGCATTGGAATCATGGGTTTTGTTTAGAAAAATGGTTGAGTTTGAAATACAGAATAAGTTTACGTTCCCTTCTGTGCTTAAAGCGTGTGCGAAAATGGGCCGGGTTGATGAAGGGAAGCAGGTGCATTGTGTTGTTGTGAAATATGGGGTGGTGAATGATGGATTTGTGTTAAGTAATTTGGTTAGAATGTATGTCATGTGTGGAGCTATGGATGAGGCTTGTGTCGTTTTTGGTTTAGGCGTGTTGAGTTCGGGTTTGAGTGAAGTTGTGTTATGGAATGTGATGGTTGATGGGTATTTAAGGGTTGGGGATGTTGAAAAGGCGCGACATTTGTTTAATCAAATGCCGCGGAAAAGTGTGGTTTCTTGGAATTCTATGATTTCTGGATACGCGCAAAATGGGTTTTTTGTGGAAGCGTTGGAGTTGTTTAGGGAAATGCAAATGGAAGGGGGCGGTGATGTGATGCCGAATTATGTTACTTTGGTTAGTGTATTGCCTGCGGTTACAAGACTTGGTGCACTTGAGATAGGGAAATGGGTGCATTTTTATGCTGTTAAAAATGGAATAAAGATTGATCCAGTTCTTGGTTCTGCACTGATTGATATGTATTCCAAGTGTGGAAGTGTCGAGGAGGGACTTCGGCTCTTTAACGCTCTACCACAGAAAAATGTGATCACTTGGAATTCTATAATAACTGGGCTAGCGATCCATGGTCGAGCTATGGATGCTCTTGATCATTTCAAAAAGATGCAACAAAGTGGGATTTCACCAAATGATGTAACTTATATTAGTGTTTTGACTGCATGTAGCCATGCCGGTACAGTTGACGAAGGGATGTCGATCTTTAGCCAAATGGTTAGCACCGATGGACTGATACCAAGGATTGAACATTACGGATGTATGGTTGACCTACTTGGTCGGGCAGGCCGGTTACAAGAGGCTGAAGAGCTAATACTCAAAATGCCTGGTGAACCGGATGACGTGGTACTAAAGGCTTTACTTGGTGCTTGTAAGAAACATGGAAACATTGAGATTGGTGAACGTATTGGGAAACGTCTTCTAGAGATAGCTCCAGAAGACGGGGCCCCATACGTAGCCCTGTCTAACATGTACGCCTCTATGGCAGACTGGGACAGGGTTATGGAAACGAGGCTAAAAATGAAACAAAATGACATTAAAAAAGATCCCGGATGTAGTTGGATTGAAGTTAATGGTGTGATTCATGAATTTATAGTTGCTGATAAATCACATAGTAAAGCACAAGATATTTACATGATGTTAGAAGAAATGATGCAGAAGTTGAGTCTGGCCGGCTACAAACCGGACACGACTCAAGTTCTTCTTAGGATGGATGATGCGGAGAAAGAGTCCGTTTTACGTTATCATAGCGAGAAGATTGCAGTTGCTTTCGGGCTGATTAGCACCAGCCGTGAAACAACAGTTAAGGTTGTTAACAATCTTCGAATATGTGATGACTGTCACTCGACGTTTAAACTCGTTTCAAGAATATATGGAAGGAGGATCGTTGTAAGAGATCGAAAACGTTTCCATCATTTTGAAAATGGATCATGTTCTTGTATGGACTATTGGTAAATCTATGATAAAATGTACAACACTTGTATGTATATATGTTTAATGAGAAGTTGAAATTACTATTAGAGTATTAGTCTATTACATATTCTGATAGTAATCCAAACGAAAGAAAGGAGCCTAATATCATCGCCAAAAGTGGTCAGACTCAGAGTCTAAGGTGATTTGCATTCTTGTGTATATACTTGCTTTTTTCTTCTATAAAATCTCTCGTTATTAGATTACGCGGTTTTTTCCAGAAAGCAACCACAACAATGGAGGTCTCCATAAGGTTTTCATAACCTTGTCGGGTAAATATCTTGGATGTAGAGAAAGATTAAAAAAAAAAAAATTCACTTAACATTCATATATAAAAATATATTTTCATATCAAAAGTTACTCTTTGAATTTTATGATAAGTATACAACTAAACTATTTAATGTATCTTAACGAATGCTTTTGAGCTTCGTTTACTTTAAATGGTTAAATTTATTATCATTTTAGTTTTAGCTTTAACCGTAAAAGATGTTGACTCTTGGATAAAATCAAATTGATCCTTGATATTAATAAACGTAGAATATATTGAGCTAGTTTAGACATAGGAATAAACTAGCATGGTATCCGTGCAAATGCGGTGATGGTGATGGGGACGACGGTGTGGTGGTGGGGACGACTGTTGTGTGGAGCGGCGTTGAGTGGTTTAGATAATTTAAAAGATAAAGGATTGATATGAAAATATTTTAAGGGGTGCTAAATGAAAATATTATATATTTTTCAACACTTTCAAAAATAAAATGTTATTCTTTTTATAGTATAGAAGTATAGATATAATGTAACCTTAGTTAAAGACTTCTGTATTTTTCTTTAACTACATTTAAAATTACTCGTATAAAATTTTCAAAGTCTTTGAAAACTTCAAATATATTGTAAAGATATAAAGAGAAATACAAGTCACGAACAAAAGGACACGCATAATACATAAAAGAACAAAACGACATCGACCGACCGACCCGAACCCATACATACGTATGGCAAAAAGAATCTAATTCTTTTTCTGACTTGTCTTTCTATTCACAACGTCTCATAGTGCGTGATTTATTTTATTACTATTACACAGGGCTTTTATTTCCATCATTTTATATATTTCTTCAAAGTATAATGATGTACACATGATATAAAATTAATTGTTACACATATAAAAAAATGAATTCTAGAAAGAAAAAGAATGGGTCAAAATAGATACCCACTTATTTATTATATTATATCTGTAACTGTCATTTAAAATTAATATTGTGTTATCTGAGTTTTTCTGATGACGAAACATAAATCTCTACATTCATATTACCCGAGTCCCAAACGGTCTTAAGCCATCAATTTCATGAAACACCGGTCGCCCGTCGCTGGGAAACCTATACAATAAAATCCGACATAAATCGGATTCTAATTTAAAGCCTCTTGTACCAATAAGCCGGTGGCATAGTGTGTGATAATTAATAACTACAACTCAAAGCGGTTGTCATTAACATACATAACAGAGTTTTATGTTTTATAACACTTTTTTGAATTTCATAAGTGTAATAAGAATACAATTCTCTTATACGGGTTTTAATTAGCACACACTTAATATCCTTAGGCTATCTTCAATGCTATGAACGCCCTTAGGCGTCCTTAACGTGTCACATTATATCCTTATAAATTCTTAGAAATCTTTAAAATCTTTTAATTTTATCTCTAATCATACAAACATCTTTACATATCCTCATATATATTATCACACATACTATCATATTTCATATACCAAAAATAAAATTACTATGGATATTCAAAGAATATCTAAAAGGGAAATGATTAATCCTCCTAACTAATCAACCTAAAAATCTTTCTAATTACAAGATCATGACATGTGGCATGATCAAAATATGAGATTAGGTAAGAGAATTAGTGGAATCCAAATATCAAGTTTTGGGGGTTTTAGGAGGATTAATTATTTTCCTATCTAAAAACATGTCCTAAATTATAGATAATAGAGAAATAAAGATGGACATGTTTTATAGACAAAAAGAAAGATAAAAAAAAAAGACAAGCAATAATATGTCCGAATCCAATACCAGGCCCGGTCAAAATCAACCTCCAACTGCTGCCACCTTCAACATAAAATTCATTCTTTATATAAATAGTCAAACTTAAATATCATCATTCGGACGAATTCTGCAAATAAACTCATTAATTCTTTCACATTATTATTATATAAAACAAATTACATAAACAATATTAATGGGGCATGGAAATTCAAAATCAAGCTCATCATCTGATGACTCTTCTTCAAGAAACGGAAGTTGTTCGAATTCGAAACCCCGAGTGGTGGGATCACGCCGTGAAAGAATTAAGAAAAAGTTACATCTTCACAGGCGCCATCAGCTTGGTTCACAACACCCGAAACTCACTAGTGTACATGATTTTGCCGGCATCGCTTTGCTCACTCTTATTTCTGTATGTAACACACATCTTGGTATTCTTGCATGTATCAAATTTTTGAATATTGCTATTTTTTTGTATATATATGTGGCTTGTTATAACTTGTAAACTGCTGACGTGACATTGGTTTTGCTGACAAGACATGTTAGATATATAATGTGGAAACTTATATAGTTGTCCATTAGCAGAATAGGGGCGGGGTTATTGTAAAACAGGTATTAAAGTAAAATAAATAGTATAAGATTTTGAACATTAGATCCTGATAATAATTAAGAAAGATATACAAAGATTCATAGAGCACAAGCATATATACGAATGCACGAAAATTTTCATGATGTGCAACATTTTCTGTTAAGAAAAAAAGATTGTTTTATTTGTTTATTTTAGTACTGGTTACATACAATATATATATATATATATAGGGTGAGGTTCATGTGAGAACTGTTCACATATGAACATGGATAGTATTAAGTATAACCTGATTTGTTCATATATGAAAGAATTTGTTCACGTATACATTCACATATGAACATCAAGTTAGAAGTTATAAGTTCTCATGGTTCTTCCATTTTAAATGGTTCTCACATGAACCTTATATATATGTAGGAATTGAACATTTGTTACATATAGTAGAGGCTTTTAGAGTTCATGGGATAAGTTTAACACATTTTTATAAATTATGTTGTGTGTTTATCACATTAGAATGTTTTATAATGTTTTTTTATTCAACTGAAACGGTGAAATAGAACCTGGCCCCACCATCCAAAGGTGAGGGCCTACATCACACCAGGATTGTTGATTGTTTTAACCGGGCTTCTTTACATTTAAAACTTAGTAGGCATCCAAGGAAAGACCACACGAAAAGGCCCTCGTTTAGAGGTTAACGGGGATTAAACCCCCGCTTGGTGTGTAAAACCTGGCGACTCATCTAGCTGAGTTGGTATCATTATCGCTTTTATTATGTGTAATCCAGCTTTTTATTTTAGTGTTTATCCGATTTTCAAGTGTTTATGTTGTATTGATCATATAATATAGTTGCTGACATGTAATGCCACCGGATACATATAACACCAAAAAAGCATATATGGTAAAAGATCGTGAATCCCACCTGATTGTTTCTTTGCCAATGCGGTTAATCACACTAACTGCGGACAAGAGAAATGGGTTCAGGGTATGTGGAAAGTATTATGTTGCATTTTGGTGCGACTATCTCTTATACAATTGGATTTTTATGTGTAAAAAACGATGAAAGTTTGTTGCATATCTGTGAAAAGGAGTCGTTCGTTTTTGATGTATATATGAAGTTTTAATTGAATTTATGTTTTGAATGTTTTGCAGGCAGAAATGAAGTTTAAGGATAGGTGGCTTGCTTGTATTTCTTTAGGTGAACAGACTTTTCGTACCGAGATTTCTGACCAGTTAAGTGCCAATAATAATAATGTTACTTTCTTAGTTTCTTGTTGTATCACCTGCTCATAATCATGACATTCAGTAATTCAAAATGGGTGAAAGTAACTATAGTCTATAATTTGTATCTTTTACCAATCAACCATAGAGAGTCTAAATGAGCCAAATTTCCTCATTTTGACTGAGCCACAGACAATTTTTCATCCAGAGCATGAGCCCTCATTTTGACTGAGCCACAGACAATTTTTCAACCATAGAGTCTAACGTATGTGCAGCAGGCATTCTGGCTTCACAAACTTCAACCAAACATGCAACATCAGAGTTCACAACTCGACTATATGCTTCTGCAGAGAGTTGCTAGATCCTTTAAGTTCGATAGTCTGTGTAGTGTAGATATATCTTTCTATTTAAAGCTTGAAAGTAGTTGCACACATTGGAGTATATTTTCAGCTCATGTTTTCCAAATTGATTCTCCTTATGCTGACTACTTTATTTTTTTTGTGAACAATGTGCAGGACCAACAAGCCTATATGGAACTCCGTGAGTGGTTTTCTTACATATAGCTTGAATTATCAACATTTCATGACTGTGTGCCTGTGTCACATATGGTATTTGAAACCTTTATGAAAAATTAATAGAGGTTAAATAGTCTTATGAACTCTTTCTCAAACAACTTGACTAGATTCATGTTGAATCTATGAGTTTCTCTCCATCACTACTGAAAATCCTTGGAGAACGAGATATAGTAGACTTAGTAATAAACTTCATTGAAGAACATGATAAGATCCTAAAAATTTGTGCTTGGGTAATACGAGATCCTGTGATTACGGTATATTGCATTCCGTGATTGTAAATGTTATTCTACAGGAGAAAAAGTTTCTTTTGGAAAGGAATGGGCCTCATGTTGCAAAAGTAACTGTTTTTGAGGTTTGTTGTAGCTTAATTTGTAGAACTGTCAATATTATGATATTCAACCGTCAATACTTGTAATCTATTTTCTGTAATCACTTTTTTTTGTTGCAGACAAATAGAATTTCAAAGAACAATATTATTGGATTTTGTGAGGTGGACCTTTTTGAATTTCTTAGTCGGGTAAGCTCTTTTTAGAAGTGTACATATTCTGTTCGTGTTTCCGTACAAAGTTTCTTTGTTGTAAATTATAAGGAATATAAAGAATCAAGGTTTTATGTTTTCCAGGATTCAGATTCTGACACTGAAATGTTTGACTTGATGGATCCATCATCCTCTAATATAGTAGTTGGAAACATAGCTCTGTCATGTACTATCGAGGTCTGCTAAAGTGACGTATTTTCATCGTGTGTATAGTTGGTAAATGTACTGTAATCTGTGTGTAACATTTGATCTTTGGATTTTGCAGGATCCAATTGAAACGGAGAAAAGTTTTGCAAGACGTATCTTATCCATTGTTGTGCGTTGATAACATTTTGCTAACTATTTTTTAATTTTCGTACATATACACAGCAAAGCCCTGTAGTAATTAAAAAATCTCTATATATATTAGTTGTAACCTTTTGGTTATACAGGATTATAATGGTGACGGACAATTATCGTTCTCTGAGTTCTCAGAATTAATAAATGCATTTGGCAATCAACAGGCAGCTAAAAAGGTTTGAATTCTAATCTGTACATCTGCTGATGTTTTCTGTGAGTTTTGTTAAAAAAGGGTAGAACTACCCATCCCACGGTCAGCATGGGAGAGGTAAATCATGTAACTGATACGAACCCATCCCATGCTAGGCTGCATCTAGCTATAAGCCACCAACCAATCTCATACTTAGCCGACGTGGGATCGTAACAATACCGCACATTTTGAAGACCCAACGTCATTGTTGGTCACGGCTATGTCGGTCACGGTTGGCACCCTTCTCTTTTCGGGTCCAAGCCACCATTCCATAGGCCACCATCCCATACTAGGCCTGCATCAAGAGGAGCTCTTTAAGGCCGGCGTGTGAATTTTTTGTTAATAACCATTTTTATCTATTTTCACCAGAAAGAGGAGCTCTTTAAGGCAGCTGACGAAAATGGAGATGGTGTTGTCAGCATGGAGGAACTTGCTACACTTTTGACCATGCAGCAAGAAAAGTATGTCACTCGATATTATCAATGTTGTATGTAAATATTAGGTCTCTACTTTTTTTTTTCTTGTTGTGTTTTAATTCTGATGCAGTGTAACATTGCTTACAATTCATTAAAGTTCACGCCTGCTACTTCACATTTTAATTTGATTATGTGTTTCAATTATATGCAGGGAGCCACTCATTAACTGTTGTCCTGTTTGTGGGGAGTTTTTAGAAGTTTCCGATAGGCTGAACTCGATGATTCATATGTCACTATGCTTTGATGAAGGCACTGGAAACCAGATTATGACTGGAGGCTTTTTAACTGAAAAACAGGCCTCCTATGGGTGAGATATCTTGTTACTTACCATCAATAACTTTTGTATCTGTATCGTAATAGAGTATGTATTTTTAAGTATTTCAAGTCTTGGTCTCACATCGATATGCTGCTTTCTAGGTGGATGTTTAAACTCTCTGAATGGGCTCATGTGTCATCCTATGATGCAGGCTTGAACTCCGGTTCAAAATCATCACATATTGTGGTACTTTCTCTCTATCTTCATGCGTGCGTGTCAGCGTGTGTGTGTGTGTGTGTGATTGAGTATGAGTCAGTGCATTTGTGTGTGTGTGTGTTCTATAAGACTACGGCATCTCAGCACCTGCATTGGCACTTAGGTTTTTGACCGGAAGAAAAAGAGGCTTGTGGACGAAATAATCGATGGAAAGATTGTGTTATCAATGAGAGCCATTTATCAATCTAAAGTTGGGCTTGGCATCATGGACAAAGGTAATCTTTGTTGCCTATAAATCGTCAGTAGTTTATGTTTGGTCAGTGTACGATGTTGGAAGTGGCATTTTGTCCCATGTAAAAACAACCACTCATGCGGATCAAACATATTAATAGTCACCCAAGGTGCTCCTTTGTAAATGTATAAACCATTTACAACTATAATGTGTTCAAAAGTTAAATATTATTGTAATGATACAGTTGGCCCGGCCCGACCCAACACATTTTTGATGCTTTTATAACCATTTTGCCACCTCCATTGTAGATATTTTATAGATATAGTTCATATCCCATGTACCTGATCCCCTTACTGGTTTGTTAATCCAATGGGTGCAGGTGCAAAAGAATTGTTGCAGAGCATATCCGAAAAGCAGGGCAAGAAAATGAACTCACCTGAATCTGCCAAAGATATACCAGCATTTCTTAAGTTCTTCAAGGCAAGATATGATATCTTATTAGACATATCATCCTGTCAACTAATTATAGTTTCTGCTTATTTCATCAAGTTCATTATGTTACGGTAACTTTCTATTCTGATTGCATAGCCTTGTTTGTATTCTAGGATCAAATCAATATAGCAGAAGTTAAATATCCCATTGATCATTTCAAGGTAAGTCTGATGCCAATGAATAAGTTGCTATGTTGTTACTAGCCATCGTTTGTATAGCATAGGAACTATCATCATTAGATTTCTGTAAAGTTAATCACAATTTGTTTTATGCAGACATTTAATGAATTTTTTATAAGAGAGTTGAAACCTGGAGCAAGACCGATTGCCCATGCTGGACGTGATGATATTGCTGTTTGTGCTGCTGATTGTAGGTTAATGGCCTTTAACACAGCCGAAGAAAGTCTCAGATTTTGGATCAAGGTATATTTGGCCACTTGTCCACTATACACTCTCACACTTTTGATTAAATTGTAACTAATGGTATTGTTTTGCTACTTTTAGGGTAAAAAGTTTTCTATCCGTGGACTTTTGGGTAATATACCATGCTCTAATACTTTCATTGGTGGAACCCTGGTGATATTTCGCTTGGCACCACAGGTACATAGTTGCTGATTTTTCATTAGTGTCCACTACAAGTAGAGGTAGCAAGTCCGACCCATCGGTTTTTTATCCCCAATGTCTCAGAATCTCAGATCAAAAATTTTAGTTGAACTGAAAACGGGTAAAATGGCATGTCAAATGGGTTGAAATTCGACCAGAGTAAACCTAATGCTTATAAACTCTGCAATCATTTCATTTTTTTTCTATAAAATTACACTATCTTTGTAATAACATAACTTTGGTGGTCATATCTAACACATTAGTTATATAATATAGACAAATTTTGAAAAGAAAATATTTTCATTTTAACATAATTTGACCAACCTGTTTCGAGTTTCGACTGGTCCTGAAAACCTGGTTCAACCCAAGCCTGTTTTGATGCATAACCAAGCTCACCCATTTTGCCACCGCTAATTACAGGGTTCATTTCTCAGTATTTCTCTTTCCTATTGTGACCAAGTATGTTAGTGGTTAGTTTTTCTATCAATCGCATAAAAACTAAAGGCTTACAAATTTTGGCAGGATTATCATCGTTTCCATTTCCCAGTTTCTGGGAGGATTGAGCAGATCGTTGATATTCCTGGATGCTTATATACGGTATGTTCAGGGTTGATACCATATCGGCACCTCTATTTGTTACTGTATATGTTATCTAATTCTTTATCATATATTCATCCTTGTTTGTTTCTAACTGTTACTTTTATTTATGTGTCTTAGGTCAACCCTATTGCTGTAAATAGCAAGTACTGCAATGTGTTTACCGAGAATAAACGTGCTGTATCCATTATATCAACTGCAGATTTTGGCAAGGTTTGTAATGTTCACTCCTTGGTGCCAATTGCAGCTTTTTTTATTATCTTCTAGTTTTGAATATTTTCAAGTTTAAATCAAATAACTAAGTGGCTCCCATTCATATTGCTAATAATAAGGTAGCATATGTGGCAATTGGAGCAATGATGGTTGGCAGCATCACATTCACCAAGAAAAGGGGAGATTATGTCCTAATTAAAGGAGACGAGGTTCAAAATTGTCATCTATGCTTATTACTTTTGTTAATATCCTCATTCTATCTCTAACTACCATTCTCCTATATTTCACAGTTTGGGTATTTCTCATTTGGTGGAAGTACAGTCATTTGTGTCTTTGAAAAGGTCAGTTACTGTGCATATTTATCTTTATCTCAAAGTAGTTTTGAAGTATGCTTGGATGCATTGTAAGCATAATGTACTATAAAAATATTTTTGCAGGACTCAATCGCATTAGACGGGGACCTTTTGGCTTACAGTGCAAGATCAATTGAGACCCTAGTTTCCGTTGGAATGCAGTTAGGCGTCTCTGTAAAAAAACGAGCAGAACTTCCATTACCTGACATTAGAAACATCAGTATCTTTTAGGTACTGTAAAATGCAAGCCCTGAAAGTCAAGTAAGGGGTATAAAGTAACTTTAGTCTTCAACTGGATATATATCTTGCATATATTCCTATCTTAACCACTTGGTTCATTTTTTGAATATTCATGAAATACACACATGTTACACATGTATACATCAAGATTGCTTTTTGCTTCGTCAAGTGTCTTGTTTTGATCCATCTGACTTCGCTTTGATATGTTCATCCATGGCATCTAACTTCTTTTGAGAAATTTTCTCCACTTCTGGATACTCGGATGTCCTTGCAACACCAACTGATTTGCACCAATCATAAAACAAATCAAGTTCTTCAAACTGTTTTGCTACTCGCTGGAAGTTACCATAGACCTTCATGGATAATGAGACGTTGAGATCATCAAACCGGTTAAGCAAGACACCCATGATCTCTGTTATGTCGTAATAAAGCTGGAAACTTTCTATTAGAATTGGGTATAGAGCCACCATCACCATTCTGTGACGCCGTGCTCCACCTGTTCTAATATTGGCAACAACAAAAAAGAAATATAAGTTTATTGGCATTGCATGAATAGCTTATGAATGGTTTGATCAAGATTGTGTTTTAATTTAATCGGGTCAATAAGTAAATTAACGAAAACGGGTATGAAGTAATTGAGTTAAAAAGCCACAACCCGGATTGTTTCAATAAATTACCCAACCCGCCCACCCCACCCATCTTGCTACTTTTAGCAATGAAAAATGGAGAAGAAAGAATTCCATGATGTTTACAGAAAAGATATAACCTGTTGGCCGGCAAGCAAGAAACCGTTCAAGGAGTTGCATCAAATGGTTATTTCGAGCAAATATTTGCTCGTTTGTCATTTCATTAACAGGTACAACTATAGCAACAGCTTCTGTATCATCTTCCTCATCTTTTTCAAGTGCAAATGAACTGTGCTTTCTTTTCTTCCCCTGCATTTTGTACTCAAGTTGCTCATCAAGAAACAATGCATATGTTCTAACAAAAGCCGCATAATCCCATGTATTAGATCTAAGTGCATCCCTAAAATCCGACATGTTTAATAGACGGGTTCCACGTCGAGTTGCAAAGAAGATCTCTTCCTGATACTTTGGATTACCTTCATAAAGCAACTTCTGGACCAACATGAGTATTTTCAAGGCCACAGCCCAATTCCGGGTCTTGTTGAGACGCCGAGCAATGGTATTAACACAGGAGGCTACATAAAGAGGCGATTCGGACGTAAGGTTCAAGATTTCTTGAATGTAACACTCTTCGGAAGGGTACTCGTCATGGCAGGTGGCCTTCACGATCGCCACATCAAGGTCTGATATGGTAGCCCGTTTGGCTAGGTGTATACTGGTTTGATCCTTGACTACTGCAATTGCCTTGCTGAACCTGCCCATTGATATACTTGAAATGAATATATAAACTGTTTAGACTTATGAGATAATATGACCCAAGAAATAAACGGTAGTCGAGTTTTTTCGCATTCGCGTTATCGAATAACTGGGGTATGTCTTCATGGGAGGATAATACCCCAGAAAAGCAATGGGAATGATCAAACTGATTGTCTCTTTTTTCATTTCATTTCTTTCTTTTTGTCCATCACTAACTTTTTTGACACTATTTTCCCCTTCATGTTTTTTGAGGTTTGCTAATAAGATACCATACATATCTCCAAAATTCTATATACCATTCATATATCTCTATATTTCAGCATATGAATGTGGAGATAGAGCAAAAATTAAGGACACAACTGCCATATCCCTTTCTTTCTATATAGCCATATACTTTCTTTCTATATATAGACAAATATGTATATAATATGAATATAAACAAGAATAAGTATCCAGGGTATCATGTATTATGTATGAATTTATTAGATTCTGCTTAAGGGTAAGTTCTTAGAACCTGAATTTGGCTAAAAAATTGATGTCAATCCAATGGTTAGAGTCAAACATGTTTCAAGAATTGACCATGCGTTGAATTAGCTACGACCCGCCCTTTGAAATCATTTGCTTGTTGGTCAGGGCCGCTTTAAACAACAAAAGACTACATTTGCTGTTAGGAGAAGGTGATTCTACTCGCATAGCCATGACAAGATCCCTTGAATCACATTATCACATCAAGACAAGCATAATTGAACGATTCTCGACACATTATCAACCTATATGACATGTTACTTTAATAGCTGTATCTTTTAACCCAAATAATTTGACCTCTACAAGATGTAAACATAACACAAGTCAACCAATTTGTCCATAAATGAACCAAAATTGGCAACTAGACCAACTGAACGTTATACGGGCAAGAGAAGAAACGCAAGTCTAAATAACTTTCTTAAACAATAATTCACAGTAAACATATAAGACGTATACATGGCCCAACCTTTCAAATGGTCAGTTTTCGTTCAACTAAAGGCCTAACCGATACAAAATTATACTCCCATCTAAAATAAGATACATGAAAGCAACACTACCAGGTCACCATTAATGTGATAAACTGAGCAATTCATGGATGCAATAGCCCAAATCTAAACATATTTTCCCCTATATTTTTTCTTAGAATCCTTGTTGCCACTTTTGGTATCTTGATCATCATTCAAAGAAAAATCAGGACTAAAAACAGCAGCATGAAGATTACCCTCTTCTAACCACTTGACATGATTCTCCTTAAATTCCAAATGTTGTAACCTTGCTGCTTCTGCTATTTCATCAGTATAAGGAGAGATTTTTACCATTGTCAATAATACCCTACTATAACGATAGCTTAGTATCTGCTCACAGCTAGCAATTAATTTGAAACAAGGGTGTTCCGGGAAATTAACATCGAGTGTGTCAGTGTCTCTTAATACCGGAAAAAAATAAACTAGACGGCCACCCATAACGAGCATTTTGGCTGCCATGTCCAGTAGATCATGAACACATTCTGCTAAGCTGTAAGCAGCTGTTGATGGTATATGGCCAGTCCTCTTGTCATCAGGTACTGTGTAGGGGTCCACGACCCCTTTTAACAATTTCCGGCCACCAGATTTACGACCTCCGGCACGAACCCCATATGGAGGGTCACAGATTATCGCGTCAAACACCTAAAGGAAACAGTGAATGATCAAATTACAGAGAAACTGAAATTGTAAACCATTGTAACTTTCAATATAAACCATAGAAAACCAAAACTTACCTCTTTTAACCCAGGCCGCCAAGGAGGAAGGTTATTATCTGCTCTTAACAGAGAAACTGGCATTTGCAATCCATACTGATAAATCATCAGTAAGTTCAATCTTGTTAAGTTTTAGTTTTCTTTCGATCGTAACAACCACAGATACGAGACCAGATTTTCAAAAGATGTAAAAAATTCCATATTACCTGTTTAAAGTTACTCCAGACATTGCAATCTGGTCCACGGCCATCACGCACCACTCGGATATCAATATCTGCTCCCTGAGAACTTAAAATTAGAAAAAAAATCTAAAAAGAAACATGGTCAAAATTAGAGGCGGCAAAAACGGATGGCTCAGGCGGATTGAGTAGCAAGTCAAACAGCTTTATGTTACACCGTTACAACGAACACTTTTATATAGGGGTCCATAGATTTCAAGCCGAGACAACTAATTACCCATCTACGCATTCTTATCTGAATTGATAACCATATTCTCAAAGTAATATACTTATGTGAGTGATTTAGGAGGTATTTAGCATTTGAAAACACTCTAGGCTACTTTTTACAGTTTGACCCCAGGCAACCGATTTGACCCATTTACTTTTAGAAAATACTAAAAGACCCTGTTTGACCCATAAAAGACTTCGGGGGAAAAAAAAAACATGAGTAGATGGGTGAAAATTGCCACCTCTATCAACACGAAATGGTGACATATATATGCCAAAGGAAATATTGATCACAAACCATTGTCATAGCTCCGAAATGTGCTGCAGCAACTAGAATGCTCCCTGTGCCAACAAAAGGGTCATAAACAAGTTTCCCAGGCATGGCATGTGCTTGGTTGGCCATCAAGAAAGCCACTTCAGCATCCATGGCAGTTGGTCCAAGATAAGTACGACTTTTCAATTGATACGTAGGAATTAACTTCCTATCAGCAGCTCCAATTTCACGTCCAAAAAAGATTCTCTTGTCAACAACTGGTGGAAGCCCATTGTTCGATCCGTAGTCATCCGTTTCAATAAGCCAAAACTTATGTTCTGGATTCCGCAAGTCAACTCGGCCCTGAAATAATTTATAGTTATCTATCAACTTTCTATATACAAATATAGTCAAATTGTAAACAAAGAGAAATTAAAATATGAAAACTTATTCATCTGATGTAAAGCAGCTGCTAAACCATTTACTAAACTTTCTAGACATACGCAACAATATAGTAAAGAGGAGACAAATGGAATGATCAGTCGGGTAGAGAAACATGTCGAAACAGGTCATTCTAAGAATGGGCTGAGTTGGGCTGTAAATAATAGTATATTTTCTTTCGTCTAGTTTCAAGAATATTAACGTGCTCAAAGTTAAAACCAAATAGAAAAAATCCAAAATGTTGGATAGGATTAGAGCTATATTATCACATCGATGATCTATTTTTCGAAATAAAATAATTTAGGGATTTTTTTCATTTAAACCACGCTTTTGAAGACTTCCAACCAGTATAACGAGTTTCATTATAGCCAAAAAAAATAAAATAAAACTTTACCCATTTGGCACATTAAAGCACACTGGGTTGAAGTAAATTCATGTCGTGAATCACTAGACCACGACGTAGTGCCACACGATGCCCAGCGTGGTGATCATCACACTGCTGTGTTCGTGAGTGTTTTGTTTAATTATTAAATGGCAGTGTGGTCCACGCCATGGAGAAAGTGGATCAATGTGGTTTGCATTGTTGTGCTGATGTGGCAAATTGTTTAGGTGTGGCTCATGTGACCACAACGTGTGCGCTCCGAGAGAGGTCTATCCAGAATAAATCAAAATTGACCCCTCCGATATAGTATTACTCCCTCCGTCCCATTTTAAGTGTCATAATTTGACTTTCAAAGTCTTTTTTTTTAACTTTGACCGTAAATATTTTTGTATGTGTTTTATAATAGTTGATCAAACTTATATCATTGGAAAGTAGATTAAAAGCTCAATCCATTCATATATTTTATATCAAGTATTATATAACACAACGAAAAACATTTACGGTCAAAGTTTAAAGAATAAGACTTTGAAAATCAAACTAAGACACTTAAAATGGGACGGAGGGAGTACAATAAAACAAATAGTACCAATGCCGGTATGAGTTTTTGGAACGCATGATAATGCATTCTAGATGACCACTGTATTGCAGTAGCATAATTTCTTTTGGTGCACAACTTAACCAGAAAAACTGAAGCAAAATACCAATAGAAAACAAAAAAAAAAAAAAAAAAAAAAAAACCTCGAAGGGGATGTAAGCCATCCCCTGAATGCGAGCTGTTTGGTCCTTGAAGCTGATGGCCTTTCCGAAGCTATCTATTATAATCCTGAAAGTGCTATCTGAAGTTAGATACGGTAACTTTCGGTCATCTGGATAATTGTTTATAGCTTCTTTCAGTTCCTCATATGAACTTCCCTCTCCCCAAATTTCATAAAGCCCCTTCACAAGGATACCTGCATATGAAAAAGTTTCCATATTAAGTTTGAAAAATAGTATTTTTTAAACATAAGACAGTTTTGTACTTCAACAATATGTCAGATCACATAAGTAATTGAATTTTGTACAATGACGGAATGCAAATTAAGGGTGTGCACATACTCATGTAGTCATGTAGATCCATTATGGTTAGATACAAAAAACGAGATCAGAATCACCCAATTAGTCAATAACCCATAATTAGTGTGAGCTCGAGCTAGACTCTAACATACACGTTACTCAAAGGGATAATACAGTATAGAGAAACTAAATCTTATGCAAGTAAAGTTGTAGTCTAAAATGTCACTACTAATAAGTGTATAGACATGGACTAAGGACCTAGTGTTAGCAAACCACCAGAAACTGTATTAGACCTCAACAAGATATATAGTCCCTTGATCGGACTCAAGCATAGTGATAACAAAAAAGTAGCAACATAATCCCTGCAACATATCGTATACCTATTTGCTCAACTAAACGCCGCTGGCCAGCATTAGAAAGTGCAACCAACGGCCACCAGCATAAAGGTTGTGAGTTAAGTCCCACAAAAGAAATGTGACATGTATGCTACCATTACCATACAAAGATATAACTACGTCCCTTGTTAAGCTTGTTATGACACGTTACACAACTAGTGTGCGTCATAAAATTTGAATAATTAAAACAAAGTCTTCCTTTTTAAAGGTAACATGGATCATTCCCAAGGCGGTTAAACACGTTAATCAGTTTTCGACCGAGTAATCTGAGTTTTGTCCAACCAAACTGATTTTTGAGACCAGGCGGGCCTAACTCGCTGAGTAGCAAGTAATCATCGAGCCGCGTTATCCTATTCAGGTTAGCACCCTAAGAGCATCCACAATTATTAAGTCATTCAAAGGTTAAAGCTTTCTGTTTTCGCCACACCAGATTTTCATAAATAAAACGTATTTCAAAGACCAACTTTAGATTTCTCTCCTAATTTAAACCAAGAAAAAAGAAAACTTTACTAAAACAGTAAAACACTTAAGCTGCAAATGTAGGAAAAGAAAAACTCTAATTAGCTAAGCTTAAAGTCATAGTCCAATCCAGTAACTAATTGTTCCCAAAATATGGCGGCAAAAGGTTGGTGTATATAAGCAATTACTAAAACGCTTACGCCGGCAATGTAAAAAATATGTCTAAATAGCTAAGCTCAAAGCCATAGTCGTATCCAATAACTAACGAGTTCAACTTAAAACCATGTTGCCACTTATTGATAGCCTACGAGGCTACGACTATAACGCCCTTACAATTCTTACTATCTATCAATGTGGGACGGGTAAATGCATCCATAGTAACATACATGTTCTTGTATTCCATCATATATATATATATATATATATATATATATATATATAGGGCCTTAAAGTGAAACATATCTACGAGTATTTTGGCTTAATGGTACATAGACTTACGCACATATACAGCAAGACTAAAAAGGATACATATAAATATAAATATATATACACATATAATACATACTTCGATTGGAGATATTGCGGGCGATATCTTCGGAAGGAAGATTAACAAAATGGAAAGGAGAATCTGGGTGATGATGTTCTGGAAGCTTCCATTCAAGTGAAGGTGTTGGATTGTTGTCATCAGGAGAGAATGCACCAAAAAGTTGAGCTAATGATTCGAATTCTGGTTTTCTGTAATCTAATAATCTGTGATAAAATACACACAGATACCACATTCTCTTTTTCTTTTCTTTTTTTTTCTTTTTTTTTCTGGGTGTGTGTCTGGGGAATGTAAAACCCTAAAAGCAGAGGAAGATTGGGAGGGAGGCGGAAACAAAAACCCCCACCAAATTCAAGGGTTTATGTGAAGTTTTTTTCTTTTTTCTTTTAAATAAAAAGTCTACAAAAGTCATACAAGTGGAACTAGAGGGACTTGGTGTTAAACACCTAATTCTATTTGTACAGGATCGTAAAACTAAAAGACTCGGATCGATATGTTTGATTCGAAACTGAAAAAAATTCAAAACGAAAACAATAGAAACGAGAGAAATTCAAAAAGACCAGTATGATATGGTTAGCTTATTGTTTTTTTTTTTGTTATTGTTATACATGATATTTCCTGAAACCATACTAATGCATTTGATGTAGCATATCTAAATTTTATATATTTACACAAATATCAATATTATATTAAATACCTTTGGAAGATATTTTTGACGAAATGGAAGATACGTTAATTAAACGTTTTGTGGATAAAGAAGAATCTCCGACAACATCATATAAGAGATAAAGATTATAAAAAGGGAAGTGATATTAGTACCACATATGTTGATTAATTTACCACAACTATGTATTAACTGTTTGTACAGTGTGTTGTGTGTTGTGATATTTGTACAGTGTGATAAATTAATCAAGTTTGGTGGTACGAATATCACTTCCCTTATAAAAATGTCAGACAAAATCAATTATTATAAAAGGTCCTACCCTCCAACAATAGTCATCAATATGGTACAGGAATCATAAAGTACAAATGTCTACTTGAATTAAAAATTCAATATGTAGACATTTACATGAAACAAGCATGTTACCCACAAGTTTCAAGGAAGAACCTCAAGTTCCAAGGAAGAATCTTCTACACAATAAAAGTCATGCAATTGTAGTAGCTACGGAGCACGTTTTTCTTTCAAGTTTCTCATTGTACCTTGTATTATAATCAATATATAATAATAAACAAGAATTTTAACCCGGGCGTTGACACGGGAGACATATCGTCGCCGCATCATGCAAACATACATCTAGCATTACCCAAAAGTTTGGACACTTAAAGTTTACTATAAGAAGTAGAAAGTAATGGATAGATAAAGTTGAAAAAACCGAGAGTTCGATGGTAAAAGTTAGAAACCTTATAATAAGAGATAAAAAGTGAAAAATAAAGATTTGATGATTAAAGTTAAAAACCCAAAAGTCAATTGGTAAAAATTAAAAACTTTGTTACTTAAGTTTGTATAAAAATGTTAGACTAAAGTTAAAAACCTAAAATTTAAGTGGTAAAAATAAGAAACTTTAAAAGTAAAAAAAAATAAAAAAATAAAAATAAATAAAAAATAAATCAGAAAAGGACAAAATAGCTGACGTCAGCATGATGTCAGCAAGTTACTGTAGCTACGCGCCGGGTACTGTAGACACGCGCCAGGTGTTTTGTTATATATATAAATTTGGAAGAAATCTTGAAGTACTTTTACTCTTGGATATCATATTTGTTGATCATAGTTTATACGGCTTAAGGCCCATTATAAGGTTAGTTTTTCTTAATTCTATTTGCTATTTTGTAAATTAGCTAATGATGGGCTAAATAGTAATATGTTGGATGACAACAATTCATATTATATTTTCATGAGTGTAACACCCAAAATATTTTAAAATATAAATTTAGTAATTTTATTATATTTTTACCTTTAAAATGATTTCCTAATATTTAATTTTGAGATATGGGGTTAAATTAGTTGAAACTTTAGTGGATAGCGGGTATAATACCCGCCTAAATTCTAAAAAAGGCGTGGCATCATGTGGAGATGCCAGTCATCTCCTTTCTTGGTGACTCATAATTCACACCTATTTTACTACTACTACTACTCTACTACTACTACTACTACTACTACTACTACTACTACTACTACTACTACTACTACTACTACTACTACTACTACTACTACTACTACTACTACTACTACTACTACTACTACTACTACTACTACTACTACTACTACTACTACTACTACTACTACTACTACTACTACTACTACTACTACTACTACTACTACTACTACTACTACTACTACTACTACTACTACTACTACTACTACTACTACTACTACTACTACTACTACTACTACTACTACTACTACTACTACTACTACTACTACTACTACTACTACTACTACTACTACTACTACTACTACTACTACTACTACTACTACTACTACTACTACTACTACTACTACTACTACTACTACTACTACTACTACTACTACTACTACTACTACTACTACTACTACTACTACTACTACTACTACTACTACTACTACTACTACTACTACTACTACTACTACTACTACTACTACTACTACTACTACTACTACTACTACTACTACTACTACTACTACTACTACTACTACTACTACTACTACTACTACTACTACTACTACTACTACTACTACTACTACTACTACTACTACTACTACTACTACTACTACTACTACTACTACTACTACTACTACTACTACTACTACTACTACTACTACTACTACTACTACTACTACTACTACTACTACTACTACTACTACTACTACTACTACTACTACTACTACTACTACTACTACTACTACTACTACTACTACTACTACTACTACTACTACTACTACTACTACTACTACTACTACTACTACTACTACTACTACTACTACTACTACTACTACTACTACTACTACTACTACTACTACTACTACTACTACTACTACTACTACTACTACTACTACTACTACTACTACTACTACTACTACTACTACTACTACTACTACTACTACTACTACTACTACTACTACTACTACTACTACTACTACTACTACTACTACTACTACTACTACTACTACTACTACTACTACTACTACTACTACTACTACTACTACTACTACTACTACTACTACTACTACTACTACTACTACTACTACTACTACTACTACTACTACTACTACTACTACTACTACTACTACTACTACTACTACTACTACTACTACTACTACTACTACTACTACTACTACTACTACTACTACTACTACTACTACTACTACTACTACTACTACTACTACTACTACTACTACTACTACTACTACTACTACTACTACTACTACTACTACTACTACTACTACTACTACTACTACTACTACTACTACTACTACTACTACTACTACTACTACTACTACTACTACTACTACTACTACTACTACTACTACTACTACTACTACTACTACTACTACTACTACTACTACTACTACTACTACTACTACTACTACTACTACTACTACTACTACTACTACTACTACTACTACTACTACTACTACTACTACTACTACTACTACTACTACTACTACTACTACTACTACTACTACTACTACTACTACTACTACTACTACTACTACTACTACTACTACTACTACTACTACTACTACTACTACTACTACTACTACTACTACTACTACTACTACTACTACTACTACTACTACTACTACTACTACTACTACTACTACTACTACTACTACTACTACTACTACTACTACTACTACTACTACTACTACTACTACTACTACTACTACTACTACTACTACTACTACTACTACTACTACTACTACTACTACTACTACTACTACTACTACTACTACTACTACTACTACTACTACTACTACTACTACTACTACTACTACTACTACTACTACTACTACTACTACTACTACTACTACTACTACTACTACTACTACTACTACTACTACTACTACTACTACTACTACTACTACTACTACTACTACTACTACTACTACTACTACTACTACTACTACTACTACTACTACTACTACTACTACTACTACTACTACTACTACTACTACTACTACTACTACTACTACTACTACTACTACTACTACTACTACTACTACTACTACTACTACTACTACTACTACTACTACTACTACTACTACTACTACTACTACTACTACTACTACTACTACTACTACTACTACTACTACTACTACTACTACTACTTAAAATGAGATTTTAGTGAATCGATAAATGGTTTTATAGTGATGATTTTGAAGAGATGAAATTATGTAAAATGATATTTTGAAATGATCCAACTTAAAGATAATATGAGTTTTGAAATGGGTAAAAGAATGCTAGTGAAATTAGTGGCTATGGGTAGATAGTCTTGTATGTGATGGGTTGCTAGATGGCCTTATATGCATGTTATGATTATTGCTAGGTTGAAAGCGATAATAGGTGTTCATATGGTCATCGTGAACTTGGTTGTTCGTCATGGAGGTGAGTACTTTTATATATGACTATTCACATGTTGGTTCAATTACATAATGATGGTAGAATCTATATGACGGATTTAGATGATGGGATAAAGACCATACAGGGTATGACATATTATGAAAGACCATACGGGGTATGGCAATGTGATTTGGATGTGAATGAAATGTTTAGTTGGTTGTTTGAATGTATAAAAGTATATAAATTGTGTAATTGTATAGAGTTGCAAGAATTAAGACCCATGATATCATGATGGGTATATAGATAAATTGATATAAGACCATATGAGATATGACAATGTGATTTGATTATTGGTTAGTATGTTTTATTTGGTTGTTTGATTATATGGTTTCACATATTGTGTATTGATGTGAAGGTTTGTTTGGATGAGATGTTTGTGTGGTAATAGAGGTTTTATATCCTATTCTTATGTATTGTTTCCATTATGTGCATATTTGTATATAAACGTACTCACTAAGCGTAAGCTTATTCTTTTAGTTGTTCACCTTTTTATAGGTCTTGAAAGTGGGACTAAGCGACTGTTTAGTAGCGCTTGAAGTGAAGTTGTGCATTTTGAAGGTAGTTAGCCATTTTGCGGAGAAATGTTGAGTGTTGGAAGAAACCTAGTTAGCCTCTCAAACCTAATGGCTCTTGGTACATATGAAGTGTTTTTGGTAAAGTTTTGTTATGTACAGTCCTGCAAAAGTTGGTTTAGAGTCATGGTCTTTTCTATCTTGATGTATTGTAAAACCTTAGTCGATGTCAACTTGGATAATATGACCCGTTTGGTTGTAAAATGAACGTTTGATCAAAGGAATACTTTTGTCATGTTTACTACAGTGTTTATAACTTGTTTGAATCGGTAATGTTGTCATTTGAAGTTTGGAATTGAGTCAAATAAGTTTGCAAGCAACAACTTGGATCTTTGTTTTGCTGAGTTAGTGCTACCCACCACTATTAGGTGAGGCTCACTAACTGAAGGTTTGAATCCAGTATGTTTTTAGTGTTGTCCACCACTATCAGGTGAGGATCACTAGCTAAAAGTCTG
The DNA here is from genome assembly GCA_034093135.1 of Erigeron breviscapus. NCBI lineage: Eukaryota > Viridiplantae > Streptophyta > Magnoliopsida > Asterales > Asteraceae > Erigeron > Erigeron breviscapus. The sequence goes on along the minus strand of CM067174.1, from coordinate 10,827,927 downwards.
GTCAGGTTGGTTTTAGTGCTACCCACTTCTCTGAGGTCAGGCTCACTGATTACTTACTAAAAAAAAAAAGTTATTATATTTCGTAAATCGAGTCGTGTCGTTTTAATGAGTCTAATAAAATAAAATTTTGGATTATGTATGAATAGCTTATAATTTTGAAGTCAAGATTACCATTAAACCAGACGGTCATCATGGATAAACCAGTGTCATAGTCGTGGTCTAGCCCTATTTGGCCGGATATTGGCGTGGTTGGGTGTTTTGTCATTGACAAATGATTTAAAAATGGTGTCTTGACAGATTTAATTATGTAATTAAAAATCTAATAATTAACCTTTAATTAATTATTAATATATCCTGTAAGTAAATAATGACTATTTAGATGTAACTTGGGCTTTATGGTATCAGAGCCATGAAAAAAAACAGGAGAGATTATAATAATTTATATAATCGTATATCGGACCGGTACACCGTACACATACATGTATTCATTAATACTAGCTAATTGTTCATACTTACTTGCCTAAGGTTTTTAATATACTTACTTATTTTACTTTTAAATAATTGAATAGCTTTAATAATATTGATTTAAACTTTCTTGTTATATTTATTTTTTTGAAGAAGATGGATGGGAATATGTGGCTGTCATGAAATTAAGTTTAGGTATATAAGTCCTCACATCTTAATTTTAGCTTAAATAGGTCGTGGGTTGGTGGGTTGACGGGTCAAGTAGGTTGGCAGGTTGACCCTAACTAAAAAATTTAAAATATTTTTGGGTTGGCGGGCAGACTTGTAAATTCAAAGGGTCAACCTAAACCCAACACGAAAAAATTCAAGTTAGTGGGTTGGCGGGTAGGCAGATCAAGATTTCACAACCCTAACCCGGTTTTTACTTGGCTGGTTTCAGGTCAGGTTTCAAGCCTGGTCGAGTATTGACAGCCCTATCTGAAAGTAATTACACGCATTTCAGAGTATCCAATAATTGTTATTTTTCCGCAATATCCCTAAAACATAATCTAAAGCATTAGACATTACCCATAATTAGAGTGTTAAGGATATAGATTCTTAAGGCTTGGGTTAGCAAAGCTATGCTGATAAAAGAAAGGCATGTCAACATAGTCAACAAAAGATGGAGACGAGTTGTAAACTAGCTAAATTATGTTATAAAGGTTAAGAGTGTGAGAGAAAGTATGGAAAATATGGAAAATATATTATGAAGGCTAAAGTAATACATGAGGTGAGGAGGGGTTTATATAGGCCCATATATTTCACTAAACCCCCTCCTTAATTACATTGAAGTCCTTCTCTAATTACAAACTAACCCCTCCATACATAATTAAAGGACAAAAGTATTACAATAATACAAAACAAGCACTAACTAATATTTTATGCTAACATTCTCCCCCTTTAGTGTTGTTTTGTAATTGATCACCGTCTTGTTCTCTTTTTCTTTTTCTGCCTTCGGTTTCTTTTCTTTGTTGATGATTCTGGCTTGTCTTGATGAACTGATTGTGTTTTGAAGTCCCGTTTCTTATACTCACTGTATTTCTCCTACCAAAACTTCTTGGGAATGAAATGGAACTTTGGATCATCAGGGCGGTTTGGTGGTTCAATGATGTTATCGGCAAAATCAACAGGAGGCATGTTATGTGGTCCAAGCTCATTGTTGGGAGAATATCTGACCCACGTGCCTTCAAGAACATGAATCACACCACGACGTTTTTTTGGCAATCTAGCATTTAAAATCTCCTGGTTCTCTGTCTGTGGTTGATCTTTGCCCTAATCTTCTTTATCACCTTCATTAATCTTTTCTTTTCTTTTTCAGACTCTTCGAACTCATGAAGACTTTCAAACACACTCTGGCATTGCCTCAATGTTCCATCAGAGTATTTGGAGAGTTCGTCGAGTCTAATGAAGATTTTGTGCCCCTGATCACTTTCAAATACAAAACCATGAGGGTTATCAAACACGGCTCCAGTGTTGAAGTTTTCCAAATCGATTCCTTTAATCTTCTGATTGGGCACAGATAGATTCACCTTCTTTCTCTTCTTTTCGATTGCCAGTTGGAAGTCTTTTTGTGTTTGGCTCAAGATAAGACTGTCCATATATCTCTTTATTGCATAATAGGCCTCTTGGTTTTCTGGATCTGGTTGAATGAGCCTGCTTGCAAAGTGGTTCAGAAGGAAAATAAGATCATCGGCAGAGAGGAGATTGAATCGGGCTTCATTGATCATATATCTGCGATTATCTGCTCTTCTAACAACAAACCACATCAACCCCGGTCTACGTGCAAAGCCTGGGTCTCGCCATTCTTTGAAGTGAATGCTGATGACTTCAATGATCTTCAATTTGAACCAATCTTTCTATGCCTTATGAATCTTGTGCCTTCTTGCTTCAATCAGATCTTTCAAGTACTTTTCTCTTTGGTGGGCAAGATCATAAGCACGCCTTGCTCTAATTTCATCAAAATCGATCTTAACCAGTTCTTGTTCCTTCGAGAAGATCTCACATGCCTTTTCTTTGAGAAATTCGGTGGATTTGAAGAGGTGCGATGGTAGTTTAAGATAATCAATTTTCTTTATAACATTCTTTCTAAAACCACCATCGTTGATCTGGATATTTGGAAGTCTGGTGATTTGTTAGAGGTGAGGGTTTTCAAGGTGATGGATTAGGTTATCAAAGTTTAATCGGTTTAGAGCGGGAATTGGTTGTGGAACTTTTGGAAAGGTGTCAAACCCGGGAAAGTCATCATCATCATCAGATGATCCATTATCATCTCTTGGATCATTCTCAGGGAAATCAAAATCTTCTCCAATAATCGTTGGATCACGTGGCAAGCCTTGAGACTGAGCATCGTCACGAATATCTGAGCCATGAACAACATCTGTAGCAACACTGGCTCGAATCACAGACTCATCTATATGAACCTCTTCAGTATGCTCTACATTATCAACAACATGCTCAACAGCTTCAATGTCTTGAGGAGGATCTTTTGATTGAGCATCATCTCCAACATCTGTATCACCAATAACTTCTGTAGCAACACTTTCTCTAACATTTGCCTCATCCTTATCCATGTTCTCCCCCTCGTGTTGATCCTGATCATCAGGATCATCACGCCTTTGTCGGATAGCAGCTTGGTGACAAGTGGCTTCAAGTTCTGTAATTCTCTTCTGTGCTGCTTCAAGTGCTGCATCAGCAAGAAACTTATCTTGTGCTGCTTGTTGCTTTAAAAGGTTAATTTTGTTTTGATGATCAAAGCGAGCTTGGAGAGTAGCAAGAATGGCTTTATCGAAAGAATCTGTTTGATCATCAAGAGCGATTAAAGTTGCATATAAATCACTGTAAAGTTCGTCAAGTCGTGATTGTTTTGGAGGAGAAGCATGTGCGGATCCAGATCTTGAATGATTATCGGATGATGATGATGAAGAAGATGAGTGAGAAGGCGACGGTGATTTATGAGAGATGATTGGTGGAGGTTGAGTTTGTGTTTTTCTGGTGTGAAGAAGATTTGCTTTATGAAGTGCAATGATTATTTCACAATCTTCTTGATCATATTTCATTTCAAGACGTTCAGTATTTGCAGGAGGGCTTTCACTGGAGGAAGAGTTAGGAGTAGATGGTTGAACAGGAGCTTTGCCTTTGTCGGTTTGAGTACGGAGCTCTGCGGTTGGTGGAGGTTGAATAGAAGAAGAAGGTAAGACCGACGTAGATGTCGTTATCGCAACTGTAGGCTCCGTTTGGTTTACAGTGCGGCCTGAAGGTTGAGGACCAACAGGGCTTCCCGATGATTGACGAAGTTGAACTTCAACATCAGTTGTTGCGTAACGAATTGGCTTTGCACGAATGCACAACACAATGTTACGTTGGATGGGACTTCCGGGATCTTCTAGATTGCCCGTTGAACTGGGAGATTGGCGAGGAGGAAGCCAGGTTAACCTAACTTCCTCAAAGCTTCTCTCCTCAGCGCCTGTATTCAGTGCTTGCTCGATGATGGCACAGACAGGTCTTCCATTCAGTCCTGGAAATGGTTCACGAACCATTTCTCTGAATGTTCTGGCAACGTCCAAGGGACGTGCGTGCACATTTTCGAGTGACCTAGGGGGCGATCTAGACTCAAAAGTGTTATCAAAGAAATGTGGGAGAGGGGCAGGTGTCTCCTCGTTTTCAATATCGTCACCCTCCGAATGAGGGATCGATAGTGGATGCGGTTGGTGCCCATGCAGAAATGAAACTGGATCCTGTAAAGAGGATCCAGAGTGGCGAGTGGAGGTTTCTGCTTGCGAGGATGGGGAGTCCTCGACTTCTAGCCTAGGGGTGGCCTCCCGGAGAATAATGGGTTCAACTATCGGAGGGCTAACGTTTTCTTTTTGCCCTGTACCTAACCCGGACCTCACATCCTCTCCATTATGTTTTTCAACCTCACCCTCAGGACCACCTTGTCTCTCCAGAATATCAAAAATATCATCATTATGTTCAAATTGAACATCTTCAGTAACAGCTTCTTTGATGGTCGGAAGAGTTCTAGAATGTTTGATTTTGAATTTTCTTATTTTCTTTGGAGATGAAGGAATAAAAGTTGATGTTTGAGATTGAGAAGGAGGAGGTGACGGTTCATCACGAAGAAGTGTTTTTGATTTTGATTTGGATTTACGGTGAGATTTATGTTTCTTTCTTGGTGGGGTGGAAGATGAAGAAGGTTGATTCGAAGAAGATGGCGCAGATGAGCTTGGTGCCTCTTCTCCAGCTAACCCCTCTTTTCTTTTCCTAGACTTATGACCCTCACTAGGCGGCTGTCGGCTTACAGCTGCCATACCCCCTTCTAAAAACACTCTGTAGTTCATGAGGTCACTATCCTCATGGGGCACCAAGCGGAGGAGAGAATCAGGAATAGGCATATATGGAATGTTTTCCAAACCGGAGTTGCCGTAGACGGCTCTATATCGAGGAATTTGAACTCTGTGGGAGTTGGGAAATCGTTGAATATCTTCATGGGAGTTAAGAGTATTCTGAAGAATGACAGACAAAAAGCGGATGAAAGGAATGTATTTCTTAGTAGCATTGTACTTCCGTCTGACATTGAGTCGTAGATGATCCCATGCAATGGCTGCAAAATCTATATGTACATCGTAGGCAATTGCATACAAGTACGTCAGAGTGTGAGAAGTGATTGCATCTTGGCCTTTTCTTGATGGAGACAGACAATAATTGATGATGGAGCACAAGGTGAACCAAAGTCTGTGAAGATTTTTCTTTTTGAAGTCTTTGAGAGCATTGAGGGGACCGTTATAGCCAAGATCTCTGACTCGGTGAAGCATTTCCCGAATTGGTGGTGGTTCTACAAATGTGGTTGCGCCTTCACGAGAAGTGACAGTAGGAAATCCAAGGACTGTGCGGAAATCTTCAAGCGTGAATGTGAAAGCTTGAGCTGAACCATCAGTAGTGAGGAGTTCGAATTGAAAGTACGGAATGTTATTTCTTCCCCTTGGGGTATTATACTCAATTGTGCGCCACATTTGAAATAAGAGCTCTTCTTCAATGTCGGGAGCAGAGATTGTGAACACACGAAACAAGGGGTGATATGTAAGCATGACAGGAATAATGCCATGATGGCAAACAAATGGGATCGTCAGCTCAAAGTTACAAGCCATGTCATCTGTCGCACCATCATTGAGAAAGTCCATTATGCGATTAACAAGTAGACGAATAGGAAACATTGTTTCCAGGGTTAATGTACTCAAAAAGTTTAATCTTACACCGTTTTTCACAGAAGATGCGAAGGCAGTACAACAAGGCGTTCGATACCTTGCTTCTTAGGGAAAACCAGTGTAAGATTAGAGAAAAATAGGTTTAAGTAATTACGGAAACATAAAAAGTGTTCTAACAATCATTTTCCAAAGAACTACAAAGGTAGTACATCAAGGCGTTCGATACCTTGCATTCTAAGGAAACTGAGAGGTAGAAACAAATTATGAGATTTTTAAGAAAGTAGTTTGCAAGAAAGAATGTTCAAAAGGTCGTGCAAAGTGTTTCATGTGAGACTACACAAGCAGTACATCAAGGCGTTCATACCTTGCTTCTTAGGGAAAACCAGTGTAAGATTAGAGAAAAATAGGTTTAAGTAATTACGGAAACATAAAAAGTGTTCTAACAATCATTTTCCAAAGAACTACAAAGGTAGTACATCAAGGCGTTCGATACCTTGCATTCTAAGGAAAACCAGTGTAAGATTAGAGAAAAATGGTATAAAAAGTTTTATATCATAATCAAACCGTATTCAAGTAAATTGAAATTCAAAGAACGGTTGAAAAGATATGAAAAATTTCTAAGTATTTAAAGAAAAACAGGTTTCCAAAAATTGTATAGTAAAACAGGTTTTCAAAATTACTAAGAAAAACAGGTTTTCAAAATTTATTAAGGAAAACAGGTTTTCAAAATTATTAAGAAAACAGGTTTTCAAAATTATTAAGGAAAACAGGTTTTCAAAATTATTAAGAAAACAGGTTTTCAAAATTATTAAGGAAAACAGGTTTTCAAAATTATTAAGAAAACAGGTTTTCAAAATTATTAAGGAAAACAGGTTTTCAAAATTATTAAGAAAACAGGTTTTCAAAATTATTAAGGAAAACAGGTTTTCAAAATTATTAAGAAAACAGGTTTTCAAAATTATTAAGAAAACAGGTTTTCAAAATTATTAAGAAAACAGGTTTTCAAAATTATTAAGGAAAACAGGTTTTCAAAATTATTAAGAAAACAGGTTTTCAAAATTATTAAGGAAAACAGGTTTTCAAAATTATTAAGAAAACAGGTTTTCAAAATTATTAAGGAAAACAGGTTTTCAAAATTATTAAGAAAACAGGTTTTCAAAATTATTAAGGAAAACAGGTTTTCAAAATTATTAAGAAAACAGGTTTTCAAAATTATTAAGGAAAACAGGTTTTCAAAATTATTAAGAAAACAGGTTTTCAAAATTATTAAGAAAACAGGTTTTCAAAATTATTAAGAAAACAGGTTTTCAAAATTTATTAAGAAAACAGGTTTTGAAAAATTAAGAAAAAGAAAGCCGGTATAGATTTGAGAGAAAGCCGGTATTAGTAAAGAATTTAAAAACTTAGAAAAATTTAAGAGTAAGTCAAATGAGGGTCAAGGTGGGGTATTTATAGTGGTCAATACCGGTTTTGACTATCGGATTTTGAGAAAATATGTACTAATACCGGTTTTTTTTTTTTTGTTTTTTTGTTTTTTTTGGTTTAAGGAAAGTTTAGAAAGCCGGTATTAGTAAAGAATTTAAAAACTTAGAAAAATTTTAAGAGTAAGTCAAATGAGGGTCAAGGTGGGGTATTTATAGTGGTCAATACCGGTTTTGACTATCGGATTTTGAGAAAATATGTACTAATACCGGTTTTTTTGTTTTTTGTTTTTTTGTTTTTTTTGGGAAAATATGTTTTTTTAATTTTAATTTTTTTTATTCTGTGTTATTTTTTTTTTTTTTTTTTTTTTTTTTTTTTTTTTTTTTTTTTTTTTTTTTTTTTTTTTTTTTTTTTTTTTTTTTTTTTTTTTTTTTTTTTTTTTTTTTTTTTTTTTTTTTTTTTTTTTTTTTTTTTTTTTTTTTTTTTTTTTTTTTTTTTTTTTTTTTTTTTTTTTTTTTTTTTTTTTTTTTTTTTTTTTTTTTTTTTTTTTTTTTTTTTTTTTTTTTTTTTTTTTTTTTTTTTTTTTTTTTTTTTTTTTTTTTTTTTTTTTTTTTTTTTTTTTTTTTTTTTTTTTTTTTTTTTTTTTTTTTTTTTTTTTTTTTTTTTTTTTTTTTTTTTTTTTTTTTTTTTTTTTTTTTTTTTTTTTTTTTTTTTTTTTTTTTTTTTTTTTTTTTTTTTTTTTTTTTTTTTTTTTTTTTTTTTTTTTTTTTTTTTTTTTTTTTTTTTTTTTTTTTTTTTTTTTTTTTTTTTTTTTTTTTTTTTTTTTTTTTTTTTTTTTTTTTTTTTTTTTTTTTTTTTTTTTTTTTTTTTTTTTTTTTTTTTTTTTTTTTTTTTTTTTTTTTTTTTTTTTTTTTTTTTTTTTTTTTTTTTTTTTTTTTTTTTTTTTTTTTTTTTTTTTTTTTTTTTTTTTTTTTTTTTTTTTTTTTTTTTTTTTTTTTTTTTTTTTTTTTTTTTTTTTTTTTTTTTTTTTTTTTTTTTTTTTTTTTTTTTTTTTTTTTTTTTTTTTTTTTTTTTTTTTTTTTTTTTTTTTTTTTTTTTTTTTTTTTTTTTTTTTTTTTTTTTTTTTTTTTTTTTTTTTTTTTTTTTTTTTTTTTTTTTTTTTTTTTTTTTTTTTTTTTTTTTTTTTTTTTTTTTTTTTTTTTTTTTTTTTTTTTTTTTTTTTTTTTTTTTTTTTTTTTTTTTTTTTTTTTTTTTTTTTTTTTTTTTTTTTTTTTTTTTTTTTTTTTTTTTTTTTTTTTTTTTTTTTTTTTTTTTTTTTTTTTTTTTTTTTTTTTTTTTTTTTTTTTTTTTTTTTTTTTTTTTTTTTTTTTTTTTTTTTTTTTTTTTTTTTTTTTTTTTTTTTTTTTTTTTTTTTTTTTTTTTTTTTTTTTTTTTTTTTTTTTTTTTTTTTTTTTTTTTTTTTTTTTTTTTTTTTTTTTTTTTTTTTTTTTTTTTTTTTTTTTTTTTTTTTTTTTTTTTTTTTTTTTTTTTTTTTTTTTTTTTTTTTTTTTTTTTTTTTTTTTTTTTTTTTTTTTTTTTTTTTTTTTTTTTTTTTTTTTTTTTTTTTTTTTTTTTTTTTTTTTTTTTTTTTTTTTTTTTTTTTTTTTTTTTTTTTTTTTTTTTTTTTTTTTTTTTTTTTTTTTTTTTTTTTTTTTTTTTTTTTTTTTTTTTTTTTTTTTTTTTTTTTTTTTTTAAAGGTTTTGTGAAGAGGTCTGCAAGTTGGTAGTCAGTTGGGACAAAGTAAAGTTCGATGTTACCTTTTTCAACATGATCTTTGATGAAGTGGTACCTTACATCGATATGCTTTGTCTTAGTGCTGAACAGGATTGCAAGAGATTGCAATTGCACTCTTGGAGTCACAATAAATTGGAATTCTGTCATACTTGAAGCCGTAGTCGGAGAGTTGAGTCTTCATCCACAGTACTTGAGAACAACAGCTAGCAGCTGCTACATATTCGGCTTCTGCTGTGGACGTGGAAACACAGTTTTGTTTCTTTGAAGACCAACCAACCAACTTGTCTCCAAGGAACTGCACACTACCAGAAGTACTTTTGCGATCTAACTTACACCCTGCATGGTCTGCATCTGAGTAGGCAGTTAGTTCGAAACCGGTATCTTTTGGATACCATAAACCAAGGTTTACAGTGCCCTTGAGATACCTAAATATTCTCTTAACTGCTTGAGCATGACTTTCCATAGGGTTAGCTTGAAATCGAGCACACATGCATGTAGCAAACATAATGTCCGGGCGACTAGCTGTTAAATACATAAGAGATCCTATCATACTGCGATAAAGTTTCTGATTGTACGGCTTACCATTAAGATCAGCATGAATTTTAGTTCGAGTTTCCATGGGTGTACCAATGGGTTGACAATTAAGCATATCAAACTTTTTCAACATGTCAAGAATGTATTTATTTTGACAGATAAAAATACCATTTGACAATTGTTTTACTTGTAAACCAAGATAAAAGTTTAATTCACCCATCATACTCATTTCAAAATGTTCAACCATTAAGGGAGAGAAGTTTTTGCAGTATTTAGGATTGGTCGACCCGAAAATTATATCGTCTACATAAATTTGGATTAAAATAATGTCACTACCTTGTCGTTTGATAAACAAAGTAGTGTCAATAGTACCTTTGCTGAATCCAAACTTCAAAAGATAAGCAGTGAGAGCATCATACCATGCACGAGGGGCTTGTTTCAGACCATACAATGCCTTATCTAATTTGTATACATAATCTGGACGTTTAGGATCTACAAAGCCCTCGGGTTGACCAACATAAACCTCTTCTTTCAGTACACCATTCAAGAAAGCAGACTTGACATCCATTTGATAAACAGTAAAGTTTTTGAATGTCGCATAAGCAAGAAAAATACGAATGGCCTCAATACGAGCAACTGGAGCAAATGTCTCATCATAATCAACACCATCTTGCTGAGAATAACCTTTAGCAACCAACCTAGCTTTGTTACGAACAACAACCCCATTCTCATCCTTTTTATTTTTGAAGATCCACTTAGTCTTAATCGGTTCTTTATTCTTGTATGGGTTAGGAACAAGTTTCCACACTTCAAGGCGCTCAAACTGAGACAACTCTTCTTGCATAGCTTTAACCCAATCAGGATCACGAAGAGCCTCATTGACAGTACTGGGCTCAACCATGCTTAAGAAGTTTACAAATAAGCCTTTTCTGTATTTGAAAAGGATTGAATTATAACATTTTTGTACTCTAATTCCATTTTAACTTTATTAAGTTCCTTAATCACTGTCAATCTTTGTTCTTTCTCTTTCTCAAACTTTTTAAGTTCCTTAATCACTGTCAATCTTTGTTCTTTCTCTTTCTCAAACTTTTTAGTTAAAGCATCAAATTCATTCAAGTAAGTTTGCGTCTCTGCAGAAAACGTAATGAGTTCAGTTTCAAAAGCAGTTGGAAAGAAATAATCATTTTCAACATCTTGTTTACAATCAGTTTGAACAGAAACATGAACAACTTCAACAATTTTCTTTTTGACACTCTTTTCCTTTTCTAAATCAAGTTTTAATGCATCAATCTCATCCAAGTAAATCTGGGTATCAATTTGAGTCTCAATGGTAGTGCTGTGAAGGTCTGTTTGGGTTGAAACATTATAAGTCTTAACAGAATCCCATTCAGTTTGCACAGAAGCATTAACAAGATCACATGCAGAATCATTAGAATAAGTAGAAGATTTCATAACATCACAAACCGGACAGTTAGGTTCACCACAATCATAGACAACGCCAATTGGTGGGATAGAAACAACTGGCACATTCTTGTGACAATGATTTTGAGGCATTAGATTATCTAGCAAACGTTGTTTTTCATCAAGAGTTCTTTGCAGATCTTCAATTTGTTTTTCCAAAACACTTTGTGGGATATAAGGTCGAACTAAAGCAGGTTTTGGAACTGGATTTTCTTCCTCTGACTTTGAATCATTTGTATAAACCACAAGTTGTTGTTCACTTGAATTTTCATCGAGTTCAACAATTTTAACAGAATGAGTTTTTCTTTTTGGAATAAGAGGAAGATTGAAAAGATCATTTGAATCATTTATGTGGTCATAATTACATTTAATCGCACATTTTGCTAAACAATCTTTTGTTTCATAATCACCATAACTTGGTCTTACATATTGAATGATCAGGCCATATCTCATGAGATTGACATCATACAAAGGTGGTACTTCATTTTGTGCTTTGAGCAAATTCTTTGGATTTTCAAAACCCAACCCTTGAGTAAACCCATCTTCAAAATTTCTAGGCTTATTTAAAAAGATTTGTTTATTGGATCGATCGATCTTGTAAACCTTCTCTTGATAAAACTTGATTTCTTCTTTAAGTTCATCAATTTTCTTATCAAGTTTTTAACTATATGAATCTTTTATACAACAAGCATAATTTAAATCAGAAATTTTATCTTCTAATTCTTTTAAAGCAGGGTTAGACTCTTTAATTTTAAGTTTCAAGGATTCAAGGTCATCAGCCAAAGCATTTGCTCGAAACATTTCATTGGTCTTTTCAATTTGCACCTCTTTGATGGTCTTGATAAATTCAAAAACTTTGGTCTCAAGTTCTTGCTTTTCAAGGTGCAACACAGAAGAGGAGTAAAGGAAACAGAGGCTTTATTAGCTGTTAAATCATCAAAATCTTTTTGAAGTTTGTCATGTTTGATTTGGAATTCTTTCAAAGATTCTTCTTTTTCTTTCAAAGATTCGACAGCTTTATCACAATTATTCATATAACGGGCCAGATCATTCTTAGAAATAGTGATTACCTCATCATCTTCAGTTTCGGAACTGGTAGCACCTTCATCTAACTCCTTAGAGCGCGTGATCTTTGTCATGAAACAAACATTGGCTGCAAGTTCTTCAGTCTCATCATCAGTGAGATGTAGCCATTTGTCGTCCTCTGCAAGAAGAGCAATACCACATTCTTTTTGTTTTACTAGCATGAGCTTGTTCTTGTAGTAGTCGGAGTTTCTCTGAGGAGGTTTTGTGCAGTTGATTGCAAAATGTCCAGGAAGACCACAGTTGTAGCATTTTCTGTCTTCATTCTTCTTCTCAAGAACTCTCTTCTCAAACTTCTTTGGAGTCTCATATTTCTTTTCTCCACCAACATTGTCATAGTGATTGTCAAACTTGGGACCTTGAGTATTCTTAACATATGAAGAAACAGAGGAAGTTCTGAGTTGATTGTTGGTAGGTCTTTTCTTGAAGAACTTTTTCTTGAAGATCGAGATATCTTTCTTTCAACAACTAAGGCAAGTGGATCAGATGAGGAGCTTCCTTCATTCTTCATTTGTTGCTTTTGAACAGCTCTAAGATTCAACTTCAACTTCTCATAAAGAGTATGAATAGTAAGTTTGCCAAATTCGTCTTGTTGATTGAGTTGAGTACCATAGACTTGCCATTCTTCATCAAGATGTCTCATGAATTTGATGTTCAGTTCCATGTCAGTCTTTTTAACATCATTCTTTCTTTCAACAACTAAGGCAAGTGGATCAGACGAGGAGCTTCCTTCATTCTTCATTTGTTGCTTTTGAACAGCTCTAAGATTCAACTTCAACTTCTCATAAAGAGTATGAATAGTAAGTTTGCCAAATTCGTCTTGTTGATTGAGTTGAGTACCATAGACTTGCCATTCTTCATCAAGATGTCTCATGAATTTGATGTTCAGTTCCATGTCAGTCTTTTTAACATCATTCTTTCTCAATTCATTTATCACATTGCAGAAACGTGTATACACTTCTTCCAGAGATTCACCCTTTTCTTGTTTGAAAGTCTCATAAAGATCGAGGACATTGGATAACCTTATAGTCGAAGACACTTCAGAACCTTGCAATTGCTTCTCAATCTCATCCCAAATTTCTTTTCCAGTTTCATACGAATCAACATTGCAGTAGATGTCATTGGGAAGAGCTTGATATAGATGAGATCTGGCGAGATTATCTGCGAGAGTCCGGTTCTTTTGAGCAGCGCTCCAACTTTCTTTGGGAAGAACTTCCTTAGTGACTGGGTTTTTGTGAACAGCAGGGCCTTCGTCGTAAGAAGCTTTAATGTCGTCACAAAGAGGTTGTCTTGCAATCCAGTCCAAGAATCTTTTTTTCCATTGAGGATATGAACCATGATACAAAACATGAGGTCTTGAATCGGAACCGAGAATCAACGAATCATTTAGCGACATGATGAGAAAATATGTTGTAAAACCGGTTTTTGGTAAAATGAGAATAAATACCGGTTTTTGTGAAGAAAAATGGGCAGAGTTTTGGCTTAGAAAATGAAGAAATTAAGACTAATACCGGTTTTCGTGAAGTAAAACGAGCAGAATTTCGAGATGAATAATGATGAATAAGAATACAAATACCGGTTTTGGTAAAATGTATTATAATACCGGTTTTTGTGAAGAAAAATGGGCAGAGTTTTGGCTTAGAAAATTAAGAAATTAAGAACTAATACCGGTTTTGGTGTAAACCAGGTATTATGAAATCAAACAAACACAACCACACAAATCTCAACTAATATCGGTATTGGAATTATTCAATACAAATACCGGTTTTGGTAAAATGTATTGTAATACCGGTTTTTGTGAAGAAAAATGGGCAGAGTTTTGGCTTAGAAAATGAAGAAATTAAGAACTAATACCGGTTTTGGTGTAAACCAGGTATTATGAAATCAAACAAACACAACCACACAAATCTCAACTAATATCGGTATTGGAATTATTCAATACAAATACCGGTTTTGGTAAAATGTATTGTAATACCGGTTTTCGTGAAGTAAAACGAGCAGAATTTCGAGATGAATAATGATGAATAAGTGTACTAATATCGGTTTTGGTGTAAACCAGATATTTTTAGAATATAAATTCGAAAATAAAATTTTCACTAAAGTGAAAACCGGTAGGAAAACCGGTAAGAACCGGAAATGACTCTGAATGAAAGCCGGTATTACAACTGAAATTCAAAGAAAACGAAAACCGGTAGAAAACCGGTATTCAGAACAGAAAGCTAAAAATCAAATTTAAGCCATTTGGTTTAGAATTAGGATTTGAAACTTTTCAAGGATGATTATAGGAAGGTAATGAGTTGATTAATGATAAAAAGGAAGAAACTTTAACATGTTTAGAGGGTAAAGATTGGAACTTTCGGTAAAACGGTAAAAACACAATTTAGCACAAATATGAACAAAATCAAGCCATGATATGGATATGGATCTTTCACCAAGGTGATTTTGCTCTGATACCAAATGTAAACTAGCTAAATTATGTTATAAAGGTTAAGAGTGTGAGAGAGAAAGTGAGAGAAAGTATGGAAAATATGGAAAATATATTATTAAGGCTAAAGTAATACATGAGGTGAGGAGAGGTTTATATAGGCCCATATATTTCACTAAACCCCCTCCTTAATTACATTGAAGTCCTTCTCTAATTACAAACTAACCCCTCCATACATAATTAAAGGACAAAAGTATTACAATAATACAAAACAAGCACTAACTAATATTTTATGCTAACACGAGTAACCTAGATGAGATTGTTTACCCAACTTTAATGGTCTATTCTGGAATTAGAAAACACGATGTCGTAACTACTTACAAGTTACCGGTTGAATCCCGAACCGATGTTTAGAGTTTGATGTCTGATTCAGTTTCATGTCTAGTCAATTTATAAGGATCTTATATATGGATAATGTGGTAGGCATGATCTTATAAAATGAATCAACCGTGAACCGTTAAAGTGGTCTGGATTTTGTAACCAAGTCAAGTCGAACGTATAGAGATTTTAAAAGATTTGCAACGATTAAATATCTGATCTATAACTTTGAGGAACAAGCAACTTGCCTTCCAACCGTTTAGTTATACATTTCAAGCTTACTCATAAATGATACATAAAATTGAGTGCCATGGATCGGATTTGATCCTGAGACTTGTGTCGTTGAGGGAATGCGAGTTAGTGTCACATCAATCTATAGTGCACTAAATTGTTACACCTATCATAAGGATAATCATACTCGATTTAGTTTTACGTTTATATTGTATTAAAAAAAGGCCAGTTTTGCAGCTCATTCGACCAATTGGACTGGTTAAACCATGAACCAGCTATTGGTCTAGTTATAAAGAGTTAAATGCAAGAATAGTCCCTATGGTTTGTCACTTTTTCAAACGACAATACTTTTCTTGATTTTTTAACAACGGTGATCCTTGAAGACATGTTTCAGTTGCAACAACAGTCCCGTTTGGGTCCGTTGCAATTTAAACATGTCTTCATTGGTAATTATCAAAAGGGCGACTACCGTTGCAAAAAATAACAAACTACATGACCATTCTTGCATGTAACTCAAATAGGTAAAAGCATTAGGCTTATAAGTTACGAGTGGGCCGCAAAATAGTTATAATAATAACACAAAAACCCAGTTAGGCCCAATATTGGAGAAAATAGGGTTGTGGATCTGGAAGTTAGGGTTCGGGTCTCACCCATTTGGACCTCTATAGATATAGTCATAGGACAAATATGAACAAAATCAAGCCATGATATGGATATGGATCTTTCACCAAGGTGATTTTGCTCTGATACCAAATGTAAACTAGCTAAATTATGTTATAAAGGTTAAGTGTGTGAGAGAGAAAGTGAGAGAAAGTATGGAAAATATATTATGAAGGCTAAAGTAATACATGAGGTGAGGAGAGGTTTATATAGGCCCATATATTTCACTAAACCCCCTCCTTAATTACATTGAAGTCCTTCTCTAATTACAAACTAACCCCTCCATACATAATTAAAGGACAAAAGTATTACAATTCCAATCATACATCTTTCCTCTGATCTATCTCATCTTCTTTCTTCTGGTAAACAGCTTATTAATTAACTCCATTATTAATTCCTTTAATGAAAGTTTAGATCTTTTCTTTTTCTTTCATATTATATTATTATTATTATTATTTACCTGATCTGATATCTAGGTTATTATCTGTTCTTACATATATGATTTATTTGAATTGAATTAAATTGATGAATATAATCATTATATTTATAGATTTAAGATCAATATTTGATCATCTGATTCGATAATCAAAAGCTTAAGAGGGGCTTATATATGTGTTTGTTTATATATATATATGCATATGTGTATTATGTATATTTGGCTGGGTTCAGGTGATGTAAATTTATGTGTGTGTGTATATATATATATATATATATATATATATATATATATATAGGACTATAGGAGTGGTTGTATTCATGATCATGAAACATCAGAAACAGTTAATTTTTGTGTGTGTATGTAGATATTTATAAGTATATATATTATATATTGCAATCCGTGATTTATAGCAAACAAAAGGTGATGCGAAAGTTGTTTTGGTACATAAAAGAATAAAAAGCTATAAAATTTGTCATCTCTGAAGTTTTTTACAGTCATTGTTTACCTTAAAACTTCAAAATAAAGGTTTTGGGGACTGAATAAAATAACTATTTTGAATCAAAGATTCTAGCAATTTTTTTGTTGTAAGAATGAAAGTGGTTTTATGTTGTGCTTTCCTTATTAGGCTATGCGCCTATGATCACGTGGGTCAGAGTTTATGTATAGTTAGAGATGGAAAAGAATCACATATTTTGTGTATGGCTTTTGATTTCGGTATGCCATTGGTGTTTGAGCAATCACCTCAAAGACCAGACTAGTTGATCAAGTAGAAACGGTTACGATATTTGATATTACCATTTGATTATTGTTGTTGTAGTTGTTGCTTTGTCTGATATCTAGAATGGCTATTCCTGTCTAACTGTCTTAGCTCATAAGCTCAAAAAGATGTATGTATTATATAGTTTCTTTATCTGTTAATATGCTATTTATTTGTTGGGCGTTGCAGTCGTAAACATGTCTGATGAAGTGGAATATCGCTGTTTTGTTGGTGGTTTGTCATGGTCGACATCTGATAGAGCTCTTAAAGATGCTTTCTCCAAGTTCGGCCATCTTCTTGATGCTAAGGTAATATGAATCACAAGTACTTTATTAAATCTTTATGTGCTGCTAATTTTTTAGGGATATGTTTAACATCTGCTTGCTTGTAAAGCAAAATCTCGGCTCAAGAATTTGAGTTTATGTAATATAGAATGATTTGTTGAAAACTTTACTTTAAACATTTTATATGGTTGGAGATTTGTTAGTGTTATTTGTTTTGTTGGATAGATATTATGTGTCTAGGACCTGATTTACAAAAAAAAGCATATAGCAATCACTCTTTCCAGTTTGCTCATCTGTTCCAATGGAAATATAAGCTTTGATATCAAGAGCTCTCCTTTTATTAGTTACGATTTTTTGTTTTGGATATAATCCAGGTTGTTTTAGACAAAGAATCCGGTCGTTCACGTGGATTTGGTTTCATTACTTTTGATGATAAGCATGCAATGGATGATGCTATAGAAGCAATGAATGGAATTGATTTGGATGGGAGGAACATCACTGTAGACAAGGCTCAGCCTCAAGGAGGTTCAGGTAGAGATTATGATGGCGATCGCGGCCGTGATCGCGGACGTGATCGTGGTCGTGATCGCGATTATGGTAGTGGTGGTGGTGGTGGTCGTGGCCGTAGTGGTGGTGGTGGGGACTGCTTTAAGTGTGGTAAGCCTGGACATTTTGCTAGGGAATGCCCAAGTGAAGGGGATAGAGGAGGTAGGTACGGTGGCAGAGATGATCGCTATGGTGGGGGACGTGGTAGCGGTGGTGGCCGATTTGGTCCTGATAGGAATGGAGATCGTAACAGTGGACGCAGTAGGGATGGTGGTGGTGGGAATGGAGGTGACCGATACAGCCGTGACCGCTCTGGACCGTATGAACGCCGTTCAGGTGGATTCCGATGATTAGTAACAGTTAAGCTGAGGTACAATATTTAACATAATATTACTATTTTATACAAAACACATTTACTTGACACATGGTTTGATTTTGTACTATGCTTTATTTTGAATGGTCAAATGGGTTGAAAGTCGTCCAAAAGTACATTAATAGTACCCAAAATTTCAAGTCATATGTTGAAAAATTAGATTATTGTTGAAAAGTACAGTTTTTGTAATCATATTTAACACATTGTTTTAGCGAAAGTTTTATTTTATCTGGGCAAGAAGTGTTTCAGTCCAATCAAACATGCACAAATTACTACTTGACCTATACTTGTGTTTGATCTGTTTCCCAACCGACTTGCTAGCTCTACTACATTAAGGCAGTGCTAATGGAGGTGTGATTTTTTAAATGTGCAGAGGTTGACTTGATGGCTTGCTGCTGGATCTAGATGCAAATGCTGGGGTTTTTCTTTCTGCAATATATCGCTTTACTTCGTACGTGCTTATTTGGCTCTGAATGTAGTACACAAATCAAACTTTGAAAGTTTCGCAACTTGGCACCTGCTACCTAGTGTGTTGGATACTTGGATTGGTTCGTGGGGTATTGTGCTTGTTATGATTGACCTTTATGCTGCTGCTTCTCGTTCCCTACTTTCTTGCTTAAGTGATTACTACTTCTATTACTACTGCTGCACGATGATTGAATTTCTGCACTTGCACTTACACATCTCAAGCTTTATGTGGTCATTGACAAATATTTACTTTTGGGTCCTTGGGTTTGGTTCGATCCTTTGATGGATGTTCTTGAGTTAATTGGAGCTAAGCTTGAAGCGGGTAACCTCTTATGATTTCATTATTGAAATTACTCGTATCGGTTACTCAAAGTCACGTTATTAACATATTTAACATTTTGGCAGGCTGTCTGGCTATAAATAAGGGTACATGATATGTTAGTGTTTAAATATGATAAATTTCGGAAAGCTTTATGAGCATCAAGCAGCTTATCTGCTAGTGAATAAATGATAAACCACAGTGATGGAAGGTTTTTGTTAATGACATATGGCATGGGTTTTGGGAAGATGGTTCTTGTTTCAATACTAGTGATGTCCTTATGTCCCTCCCTACATGGTCTGGTTTTAATAACTTTTCCAAGTGGATAGTTGATTTCCCCCCCTGAGGACGAGTCTGCTCTTGATTTAAACTTTGGACGATGGCTCCTTTTTGAGTCTTCATTGAAGAATATATGCTACTTTGAGCGAAACTGAATTTTCTGTTTATTGGCATATTATCGTCCGTTTTCTGCTGGCCCATATGTGGCTAAAGTGGCCAATCATGATCCCCTGCACCCACATATTCCACTCAAGTTGTGACGGTTTGCTTTATTCTGCATATAGCCTGCAGTCGCCATAATCTTGCTTCTTTATGTCTCTTAATTCCTTCTCTGATAGTCGATCTCTACCTGCATGATTTGCTCCGTATTCTGCCTTTGCATTTGAGGTGTGCATGATTTACATTAGGCCGAGCACATATCAATGTTGGCAGGATTGTCAAAAAAGAGTTGTACTTGTTCCTGGAAGTTTTGCACAACTATTTATGATGCCAACTGATGTTTTATTGCATGCACTGTTCATTTATTGGCATCGTTTTTTAGCATTGTCTATTCTAATTTAGGAGGGCTAGAATCATTCTTGCACATGCAATCTCGGGAGCTTTTTTTATTAATTGATTCATTAGACTTATCTTTGCAATCAGTAGTTATTTCTTTCCCCCAGCCCCCCCAAATTATCTGCTATGGTTTATGACTGTATCTGGATAGCTATCTTGACATATAGTTCTAGAATATAGTTGTTTGGGGTAGCTCGAAGATTTCTGATGCTTAAGTTTAAACATATGAATATAACATCTAAATACAAGTTATGTGACTATATGAGCTGAAGCCCGGAAATGATGCATTATCCGTGGTTCAAATCATAGCAAAATGGTGCAACACATTAGCAAGTGAACAATGGTGTATATTGTATTCAAGTATTTGAAGATCACCTGCAGTAGTCAGCGGACCATTTACGATGATAATAAGAGAGATCATATTTCGTACGAGTTATATACTGTGCAAATCAACATGCCTATGCAACGGAGAAATGCTGAACCTTTAGAATACAGTGAAATGACCATTAAATACTTTCTCACTTATTCTAGTGTCTAATCTGGTGTGTATTTCTATGTCCATGAGAGCGACAACCACCAATGTAGTCCAGTATGGTTAAAATTTCTAATACCAAAAGAAAGATAAAGAGTAGTAAGAATAATGTGAACTTTGCTGTAGCCAATATTCCATGTCCAACAGTCACGAAGCGGTGTTTGGATCTATGCATTTTGATGGTGGCAGCTTTGCTACAGAGGTTGGTGCGGCGTACATAACTAGTGTTATGGAATTTTAACATTTTGTAACGCATACAACATCCCAAAAGTTCTTTGAACTCTTTTGATACTCAACGTATTATCCAAATTTTGCAGATTGGGCAAACGTATATGATATATGTGTACGTATTATCCATATTGTGCATGTTTGATAATAGCCGAAAACCTATCTCGCATAAGTTACTTTAAACGGCATAGTATTGTTTAAAACGTTTGAACTCCCTGCTAAGAAATATACTAAGCTCATTAATTGAAGTATAATACAAACAGATAATTTTGTTAAGTCTGGATGTGGCAATCTGACTTGTTTTACCTATAAATAGGTTGTTCTATATTATAGGATATCTCAAATAAGTCAAGAACAAGAATAGGTTAAATCAATCTAGATTTCCGCAAATAAGTATTTCAATACATATAGCGAAACTCAAATTAAAAAGTAAGAAATGTATAGCACCAGAATTTGTTTTGAACGGCTATCTATTCTACCCCTATTAATCTACCCTCACAAATGTGAGAAGTGTGACTCGAACCCAGGTGGATCCTCTCAAGGTCAAAGACCTTACCAATGGGCCACCAACCCCATTGGCTGTATAACACCACTATGTTTTTGCAATATTATTTAGAAATTGAGATCTAATTTACAACTTATTATGCAAATAATATTAAGCATATCCATGGGGCTATATTGCATACTAGAGTCAAATCAGGTCCTTTCTTGTTACTTGTCCTACATGTTCCTGTTGCTTGTTGAGTTAAGATGATGTGGATTATATTTGGGCATTGTTAGACCTTTTATGTTTGATTTTTAATTAAAAAATGGATCATAGTTTGTGACATCTATAGAAAAATATGGAAAAAAATAATATATCAAACCGGTCTGGACTTGAATCTAGACCAGCCTACCAGGTCAAAAAAAAAGCCAGGAAAAAAGTGTCAAAGTAACCGAGCCAAACTAAGTAAAAGACGGGACCAGGCTGGGTTTTTCCGATCTTTACAATCATTTATACATGCTATGATTTATGTATTCTAATGACCTTTTTCAATTTCAACATGAACTAAAATTTCATACGATTTTTGAACCGGTAATTAGTCAAGGCCTAGAATCCATATATAGTGGAAATAAACTTGGCATATAAATCTCAAAAATTATTCTCCATCATGCTAAACGGTAAACTCACAACTATAATCAGAAAATAAAGTGTTATTATTCAAATTTTCCACATTAACTTTGACTACAACTAAATTATAAGCATCATAGAAGGATATAAACCATATTTTTTATCTTCAAAAAAGTTCATCAAATCTAGCTCTTTTCTTCATTCTTCAAGACCATCCATGGCATTTCAAACTAAACCTCTTCTACCTATTCTCTTCATTGGTTTGTCATGGATGATCATGGTTTTGGCCCAAGACTCACCTCGATATGCTTGTGACACAGATAAAAACCCGGGATTAAAGAAGTACAAATTTTGTGATACTTCACTTGATATCAAAACAAGGGTGAGTGATTTGGTGAAAAGTATGACATTGCAAGAAAAGGTGGGAAGTATAGTGAGTGTAGCCGATAGCATCCCTCGTCTTGGGATACCGTCGTATGGGTGGTGGTCTGAAGCGTTACATGGTGTATCGAACATGGGACCTGCTACTTGGTTTAATAAAAGTGTGATTCCCGGAGCCACAAGTTTCCCTCAAGTTATTCTCACCGCAGCTTCATTCAATGAAACTTTATTCTATACTATTGGAAAGGTACATTGATTCAAAACTTAATGTACACAGAAATTAGTGTTTTTATTTGCTTATGTTGTATAAAAACAAAATTATAACTAGTTATGGACTTTATGATGTAAAATAATCATAATTAGTGTATTCCTATTCTGAGACAAATAATTTGTTGAACGCAATAATCAGATAAGCAATTTTATACGTTCATGGGTAATCATTGTAATGCCATAATACTAATGGGGGTTATGGTCATATTTTTCATTAAAGTTTTTCTAATTGGCAAATATTGAAATATGATCTATTACAATAAACTTGAATCTGAGAGGATCCTAACTGAAACTGATGATTCTAGGTGGTTTCAACAGAAGCTAGAGCAATGTACAACAGTGGTGTAGCAGGACTAACATTTTGGTCACCAAATGTTAACATTTTTCGAGATCCAAGATGGGGAAGAGGGCAAGAAACGCCAGGCGAAGATCCAGTTCTTACTAGCAGATACGGAGCAACTTATGTTAGAGGTTTACAAGAAAGAGATGACGGTGATAAAGAACGTCTCAAAGTTGGAGCTTGTTGCAAACATTACACTGCTTATGATCTCGACAACTGGACTAGTGTTGACCGATACCATTTTAATGCCTTCGTATGCTTCTTATTATCGAAATACAACATTACTACAAAGTTTACCTAGAATTATTAGCCTAAATGCTGACATATTTTGGTGTATGTTTCGTGAAGGTATCAAAGCAAGATATGGAGGATACATATAACCCTCCATTTAAAAGCTGTGTTTTGGATGGAAATGTTGCAAGTGTTATGTGTTCTTACAATCAAGTTAATGGCATACCGACTTGTGCTGATAAGGTGCTTTTGGAAGATATTATTCGCGGTGAATGGAAATTAAATGGGTACATTTTGGATCCAATTAACTCATTTTTTAGTAGACAATGTTTACAAATATGTAACACATGTTTGGTGATATTTCAGATACATTGGTTCAGACTGTGATTCATTACAAGTCATGTTCAATAGCCAAAATTGGGCTAAAACACCAGAAGAAGTTGCAGCTGATACATTAAACGCAGGTTATAACACGAGCTGTATTCACAAAATCCGTGTAATAATACTAATTGTTTCGTAAATTTTTTATTGCAGGGTTGGATCTCAATTGTGGGGATTCACTAAAGAAATTCACAGAAAGTGCAGTAAAAAGGGGGCTAGTGAAAGAATCAGTGGTGGATCGGGCTGTCACGAACAACTTTGTGACACTTATGAGGCTTGGGTTTTTTGATGGTCACCCGAGTAAGCAATTGTATGGAAATTTAGGAAAAAAAGATGTATGCACCGAGGCTAACCAGGACCTAGCCCGCGAAGCTGCTAGACAAGGAATTGTGTTACTTAAAAACAGTCTTAACAAGTTGCCACTCGATAAATCATCAATCAAGTCTCTAGCAGTAATCGGGCCTAATGCTAATGCAACAAAAGCCATGATTGGAAACTATGCAGGTGTTCCATGTAAATACACATCACCTCTAAAAGGGCTTTCGGATTAT
This sequence comes from Erigeron breviscapus, assembly GCA_034093135.1. Lineage (NCBI taxonomy): Eukaryota > Viridiplantae > Streptophyta > Magnoliopsida > Asterales > Asteraceae > Erigeron > Erigeron breviscapus. The sequence continues at coordinate 10,804,210 of CM067174.1, read as the reverse complement.
GTTCATACAGTTTATGAAGAAGGTTGTGATGTAAAGTGTAAATCGACTGCCAAATTTGAAGATGCTAAGAATGCAGCGGGTAAGGCAGATGCTGTTGTTTTAGTCATGGGTACGGATCTTTCTATAGAAGCTGAGGCTCTAGATAGGACTGAAATAGACCTTCCTGGACAACAAGAACTACTTGTCACACAAGTCGCGTATGCATCTAAAGGACCGGTGACTCTTGTTATAATGTCGGGTGGGGGAATGGATGTTGATTTTGCCAAAGGGGAAACGAAAATTCCGAGTATTTTATGGGTTGGGTTTCCGGGTCAAGAAGGTGGTGGTGCTTTAGCTGATGTCATTTTTGGTGCTTATAATCCAAGTAAGTTTTATTCACATTTTTTTTTTTTTTGAATAAGGAAAAACAAATCTTTTTTTTTTTTACATTTTCATATATGATCTGTAAATGTTACATATTTATTGTTGTGTAATTCAATCTCATAGATTTCTTAAAAAATGTGGTTTTTGTGCACTTGCAGGTGGGCGACTACCGATGACATGGTATCCGCGAACATACGTTGACTCAGTGCCCATGACCAACACCAACATGAGACCTGACCCGATAATGGGCCAACCAGGCCAAACCTACAGGTTCTATAGAGGTGATGCCATTTACCCATTTGGGTTTGGGCTAAACTACGGTTCATTCATTCACAAACTTGTTAAAGCACCTAATAATGTGTCGATCCCATTGAATCAGACTCACTCTTGTCGCAATTCGTCAACTTGCAATGCCATAGACGTAGATAACAATGTCTGCAATGGCTTCTACTTTGATGTCTATATGACAGTAACAAACATGGGAAGTATAGGTGGAAGTCACACGGTGTTGCTATTCTCCTCTCCGCCTATGATATACAAGGCACCGTGGAAGATGTTGGTGGATTTCAAGAAGGTGTGGTTGGCGCCGTTGCAACGAGCTGTGGTGAGCTTTAGAGTGAATGTATGCAAGCAATTGAGCGTGGCTGATGAGGATGGTATGAGGAAGATTGCATTGGGTGGATATAATTTTCAAGTTGGTGACATCAAACACCATATAGTTCTCAAGGTTTGATATGTATGTGTTTTGTTTTACTCATTGTAGTGTTTAGGATTGATTTGCATTTTGCAAGAACTATATGATTCACAATTGTAGTAATTTTATTTAGGATATGGTATCATTGGATGAGATTTTTACCCCTGGCCTTCGTGTTAATGTTGTATATGTCTCCCACTGCTAGGCTACAATCACGAAAACAAATATTTGCAAATTTGGTCAGCAACGACCAAGAAACAAGCCCTATTCTTGGAAACGGCCAACGAAAAGGGGCCTGTTTAACCCCTCATGTTAGAAACAAGCCCTATAGTGTTTGGTTGAGGCATGCTTTGAACAGACTTCCTTTAAAACAAACTCCCCGTCTAAACGTTAGTTGTCTCCAAGGGCATAATGGCCGGAGCACTAGTACTGTCGGACTTGCTCAGTTGCTCACAATGTCCGAAATCTTGTTACAATTTCATATGTATATATTCTTATTGGTGATTTTTGGGGATGTTCATGGTGTCAAAAGACCAAATCATGTTACAATTTCGTATGTATACAAAGTTATTGAAAATCACATTTTGCACCAAACTTTACACAACAATTTACTATCATCGCATTGTACATGCATTATTCTAGTGATTCATAATAATTAGCTTCACATGATTTCTTAGACAAAATATTTATTTGTTTTCTATTCTATCTCCTTCTATTTTAGTATAACTTATGACTTGTACGTCTAAAAATGACAGTAGCAAAGGTTAGTTTCTTGTAGATTTGCGTATAGAATGATTCCCTTTTTATCTTATGTTTCTTGTGTTCTATTAATATCTTTTCAATATCATACGTTTGTTTTTATTCTTTAATGGTGTAAGCAATATGCTCATAATTTTTCTTAACTCACATTGACATAATGAATAAATTAAAAAATAAAAATTCAAAACTTTACTATATTGATAATGAAATCTTAAATACTTAACAAGCTTCTCTTTTGTATAATTTTCCAACTTCAGCCCCAAGATGAATTGAAGTGCATGAGTCATACAAATCTAATTACAAACCCTACCATATATATATCACTAATTATTTATGATTAAGATTAAATTAAATATTAACCAAACCAGTAGAACCTACTGCTTTGGTTAACCCAAAGGTGACACCCATAGCCACCCACCCTCCAATCAATATTCTAAGCGTTGGCTTAACCATGGGAGCCCTCCCTAGCACCGCACTCAGCCCACCGAACCCTACTAGCGCCATGCTTACCACAACCACTACCACAACCAGCCTCACGTGATAGTTGCTTATAAATGAGGCTGCAAGTAGTGGCACGGCCGCCCCCAGGGCAAATGCAGATGCTGACGCGAGGGCGGCCTTTGTTGGGCTAGGTAGCCCATTTTTCTTGTTTTCTAGTTCGTCATGGTTAATCCAACCATTCTTGATTTCTCTTCTAAATTGTGACATTTCAATGTCATATTGGGAGTAAACCGAGACAAACTCCCCTATGGCCATGCTACAAGCACCACCCACCATCGTGGCGATCCCAGAGAGGATCATGGTCTTAACATCTTTACTAACCGCACCTACGCCCATCATTATGGTTGCGGTGGAGAGTAGGCCATCGTTAGCGCCTAAAAGAGCTGCTCTTAACCATTGAGCTCTTTTGGCATAATCAAATGTTACTTCAGTGGATTCTTCTTGGGTATGTTGATTTTCGACATCTAGGCTTTGTTTGACGGTTGGGTGGACGTCGGAGTTGTCAATGGTGGTGGTTGTGGTTGCCATCGGTAGAGAAGGTGGTGATGATGGGAGGAGATGAAGTTGTGATGTATGAAAGTTATTACTTGTGGGAAATATACAAATAGAATTGTGGAGGACACACGCCTTGTGATACCTTTTTATACACCATGAATAAAGTTGAAGAATATAAATTAGTACTAGTAACTTCTCTTTGCAAATTAATGTGAACACTTTTAGATCCTTTCATGTAAATGATACTTTGTGACACAAAATGCTACTTTCACTATATAGTCGGTTATATATCTTTTCTTTTTGCAAGAATAATCCTTCTCCTTTTTCAAACTATTGATCATCTTTAATATTCGTTTCATTACATGAGAACATTAGTATTTGTATTTTAAATCATCATATTCTGCTTTTATTGTTTAACATGTTATCAATCTTTATTAAAATACAAAGAAACACAAAGAACAATAAACTCTATGAAGATTTAAAAGTGGTACCTATGTCATTTTAGAGGTTTACAAGATTTATATTGTGGTTGGGTTTGGTTACAATAATAAAATGAGATTATTGGTTAAAAATGGTATGAAATTTACTAAAATTAGTACTATTATAATATCTACATAATATAAATATCACTTCAAAAAAAAGTTAGTTATTGCCTATGTGGCATGCTTTAGAATCAGAAAGCCCAAAAATTTTCACATGACAAGCATATAGGAACTCTACGGATTGGTAATTCCCCACCAAGCAGTCTCCAAATTACCGATCCAAAAATATAAACCACCATCCCTTTCCTTTATTTGCTCAATTCATTCTTTCTCTCTATATTCTTCATCCAACACAACTATTTCTAATGGCAGTTTCTTTTAAAGGATCGGTTATTTACATCTTTCAAGCAGTTACAAGGGATTCCGAATTCTCTCTTGCTATTTCTAACTTAATGATCTGGTATGTTTTGTGTATGTGTATATACAGTTTGATTGGAATTAAGATCTGTGTTGATTTATTTGATTATAGTTGTTGAATATTAGGGTTTGATTGAGATAATGGCAAGAAAAAATTTGGGAACTTGATGTCCATGAAAAATTCTGAAGATGATGATAATACTAGCTCCAAGGTTGGTTTCTATATATATATATGTATATTTGTATCTCTATCAATTAATTTTGAACTTTTTGGAATGAATGTGTTAGGCCTATTAAGTTTGAGATTATTTCTAATCTTTATTTTGATGTTTTGGTGAGTTTGTTCATGAGTGAAAAATATCACATTGCCATACGTTTGAAACTTTAAGTTAGGCTACTAAAAGAAATACTTTTAGAGATAGAATAGCATGTCTCTGTTATATGGCCATCTTTGATAAGTGGTTCAAAGTCATTACTGTATTACGGAGTAGATAGGATGTGCATGTTGGTAGCGTGAGATATAGATTATGATTCTTATATGCTGAATAGTTATGATAATTCCAACCTGTATTTGTTCATTCTATGTTGTCTAATATATAATATTTGTACTCGCAGAACATCCATGGCTCCAAAATACCAAAAAGTAAACTGATTGAATAGCCCATAATAATATTGATTGAATATTAAAAGAGATTGTTGGGATTCCTATATGCCCACTGAATCGGTTTCCATCACCGTTAATGCAAGAATCATAACTGGTTTTCATTATCAGTATTATCAATAACTTTCTTTTTGGCAGAGTAATAAAGATGGAGAGAGGCATGGTTTCCAGCCCATCTGTTGCCATCCACCCTCTCTACCACCACCTTTCCTCTTCAAGAAATTTTATTTCAGGGAGTCTCTTTATGAATTCTTGAATAATCAATATTTACTATGCGAAATTTCCCTTTTTTGTGTAATTTTTATAATAGTTTGATTATTATATGTGTAGGGTCTCAAATTCACCTTGAAGGGTTGCTTCATCGTTCGCCAGTTCCATAATTGATGACACTAAGGTAATTTCATCTATCTCATCATTATTTGTTGATTTTTATATCTAGGTCCTTATTAGTATTATTATTAGTATTATGTAAATATTTTTATTGTTATTATTATTATTATTATTATTATTATTTTATTATTATTATTAATATTATTATTATTATTATTATTATTATTTATTATTATTATTATTATTATTATTATTATTATTATTATTATTATTATTATTATTATTATTAATATTATTATTATTATTATTATTATTATTATTATTATTATTATTATTATTATTATTATTATTATTATTATTATTATTATTATTATTATTATTATTATTATTATTATTATTATTATTATTATTATTATTATTATTATTATTATTATTATTATTATTATTATTATTATTATTATTATTATTATTATTATTATTATTATTATTATTATTATTATTATTATTATTATTATTATTATTATTATTATTATTATTATTATTATTATTATTATTATTATTATTATTATTATTATTATTATTATTATTATTATTATTATTATTATTATTATTATTATTATTATTATTATTATTATTATTATTATTATTATTATTATTATTATTATTATTATTATTATTATTATTATTATTATTATTATTATTATTATTATTATTATTATTATTATTATTATTATTATTATTATTATTATTATTATTATTATTATTATTATTATTATTATTATTATTATTATTATTATTATTATTATTATTATTATTATTATTATTATTATTATTATTATTATTATTATTATTATTATTATTATTATTATTATTATTATTATTATTATTATTATTATTATTATTATTATTATTATTATTATTATTATTATTATTATTATTATTATTATTATTATTATTATTATTATTATTATTATTATTATTATTATTATTATTATTATTATTATTATTATTATTATTATTATTATTATTATTATTATTATTATTATTATTATTATTATTATTATTATTATTATTATTATTATTATTATTATTATTATTATTATTATTATTATTATTATTATTATTATTATTATTATTATTATTATTATTATTATTATTATTATTATTATTATTATTATTATTATTATTATTATTATTATTATTATTATTATTATTATTATTATTATTATTATTATTATTATTATTATTATTATTATTATTATTATTATTATTATTATTATTATTATTATTATTATTATTATTATTATTATTATTATTATTATTATTATTATTATTATTATTATTATTATTATTATTATTATTATTATTATTATTATTATTATTATTATTATTATTATTATTATTATTATTATTATTATTATTATTATTATTATTATTATTATTATTATTATTATTATTATTATTATTATTATTATTATTATTATTATTATTATTATTATTATTATTATTATTATTATTATTATTATTATTATTATTATTATTATTATTATTATTATTATTATTATTATTATTATTATTATTATTATTATTATTATTATTATTATTATTATTATTATTATTATTATTATTATTATTATTATTATTATTATTATTATTATTATTATTATTATTATTATTATTATTATTATTATTATTATTATTATTATTATTATTATTATTATTATTATTATTATTATTATTATTATTATTATTATTATTATTATTATTATTATTATTATTATTATTATTATTATTATTATTATTATTATTATTATTATTATTATTATTATTATTATTATTATTATTATTATTATTATTATTATTAGTTATTATTATTATTATTATTTTATTATTATTATTATTATTATTATTATTATTATTATTATTATTATTATTATTATTATTATTATTATTTTTGGTATTATTATCTACATTATTATTATTATTATTATTATTATTATTATTATTATTATTATTATTATTATTATAGAGTAGTACCCACATTCCCTAGATCAATGGGAGAAGCATTTTTTGGATGAGGTACTTCAGGTGATCTGGGTGATTTTGGAGATAGACTGACGACCTTAGGGTCAGGGTTCAGGTTCACTTATACTGATAGTTCAGAGATGCTAGATGGGGAGGACATACCACCAGCACCTACCTTAGAAACACCATCCAACTAGATCATTCACAGTTTCACACCCTGGCTGCCAGTTTCTTTACTTCTGCGAAGACTTCTATCAGATTACTCTTTATAAGGTAAAACTTAAGTTAAAGGAGGAAGTGGACCAGCCATGGTTTTGAGAAACTTTATCTATAATGCTTTAGTCGTGTCATGTGTCGTTACGCCCCGTTTTAACTTTAAAGTGTATATATGTGGTCGTTTGATCACAAATGGTTAGAATATGTTTTATGTCTTTCACTTTGGTCACTTGGCCCGTTTGGACGTTTTAGTGTCAAATTTGGAAAGTCTGAAAGTTTTGGTGCAAAATCACAGCCATTTGAAGGTTATATGGGTAGGAAACACTTTGGTAGTCCAATTTGGGTTATTTGGCCCGTTTAACCGTTTTGTACCAATTTTGGTAGTCTAATTTGGGTTGTTTAGCTTTTCGGAAGTGATTGTTTTGTTATTTAAAAGTAATCTGTAGATTTAGGGTGTGTTTTAAAGTGATATTAGCTTACAAAAATAGGTCCAAGTCATAAAATTTGCAGAAACGGGTCGGCTGGCAACTTGGGTAAAAAGCAAGAATGGCCTCGCGACAGTTTTTGAAAGGCTATAACTTTCTATATATTTTGTTTTAGTTAAAACTGAATGTAGCTAATGAAAGTATGATTGAAGTTCTTTTAAATGGTGTTAAGATTTGCATAAAATGCGTGTGTCTAGGTAGTTCAAAATTGGGCTGTAAAACTGCCGGTTAGAGCTGTTGGGCTGAGTTTTTGAGAAGCTGCAACTGTTTGAGTATAATGTTCGGTATAAACTGAAAATAAGTAATGAAAGTTTGGGTGTAGGTCTTTCAAATGAAATAAGATTTGCTGAAAATTGGTGTCCTTAAGTGGCTCAAATGTGACTCTATAAACAGGTGTTGGAGCTGTTTGTTGGAGTTCCAACAGATTTTAAAATGGTCATAACCTCTAGAGCCTTCACCTTGATGTCTTCCTTACCTTCAAGAAGTAGGTTAAAAGAATATCAGACATGTTTATTAAGAGAATACAAATTAACAGACAAATCAACAAAAGTCATCACACTTTTCTTATCTTGAGTCAAAATAGATCTTTTAGTACGAGATAAAACAGATATAGATGTAAATTTACCTGTGCAAATAGCGGCTGCATGTTTTTGTTGCACTATTGGAATAAATGATGTGATGTTTGATACAATATTGCTATATTTAGCCCTTATGTGATATTCTTGGTATTCCATTTCTCATGCTGCTCTTACTTTTACTATGTGCAGATGAGCCCCAGTTATTCTCCTCATACCTACTTATCTTTATGCTGGGATGATTTTTAGGCTTATACTTGGGCATATCACGAGTCCTTGTGACACTTGCCTCTATATTCACAGAATTTTAACCACACCTGTGTCGGTATTTCATAGATGTGGATAAAAGATTTGCATATTGAGGGCATACTTCAGTAGCCTCAGGGGCAATTCTTTATCAACAGCCAGTTCATCATCATCATTCCCTCTTCCTTCAGCTACCATTTCTAAACATATCCTATTTGAAGGATGAAAGCATCTTTCACTAGCTTCAGCAGGTGGTTCACTTTTAACAGGTATTCACTGGTGCTATTCAGGATTGGATCGAAAGTGGAGCGGCTATATTAGTACATGGAAAAGAAGGCGACCCGGATGTTTGTGTTATTGAATTAGGCAGTACTAAAGGTACATTATTGGCTATAACATGTCCATGAAACCTTTTAAATTTGCGGGTTTATGGTCTTACAAATTATCTCTCCGTACGGGGGACATTGAATATATGTCGTTCAATGAGGCTCTTAGACAGTTTTCATAACGTGTTGTAGGGACGAAAAACCTTAATCTTTTAGAACAACCTGTTTTTCTTTCGAGCTAAGGATCGATAGAGTGCCGGCGATTTTCATTCCTGATACATCTCAACCAATTTAAAAGGGCTTAAGAGAAAAGAATCTATTTCAATACTTCTTACATATTGGCAATGATTATCCTTCCTGTAGCTTTATTATTAGTCTTTTGTATTAGTCTCGGGTTGGAGTTCATGCAAGTATGCAACTATATCTGCACTGTACTCATGGCTGATGTTTTTCAACAACTGATTTCTATATTTTAATCAATGCTCGGAACATTGTTCTCTTCAGGTTAGCACTAGAAGTATCTTTTTGTATATAATCAGTAGCTAATATTTTGCAATTTAGTAGTTAAGTCTTGGTATCTGACAATATCAATGGTATATCAATGGTATAAATTCAATCATTGTTGCTAAGTTTGTGCTTTAAAGCTTTGAGGCTCAAATGGGTTCGTTAAATACTTATTTATGTTTTTGTTCTTCATTTAAGGTACGATAAACATGAGTTTTTGGTTTTGGCATGTCTCCATGTTGTAAGTACTATCTGGTTACATTGTTTCTTATCATACTTTGAGTTGTTGAAATTTTTTTGAAAACCACCAAATTTTTCCATAAAATCAATTAGAATTCAATCATGTCGTGCCACGAACGGGTTTAAACCCTATTTTATTAAATTTCATATTAGATTAAATGCAATGAAATATAGACTTTCAAACTTATATTTCCATAGGTTTTTTCAAATAAATAATTCTCTCAAAATATAGTTTAAGGTCCATCAACTATGGATTTAATTTTTTTTCCCTTCTACGTCTTTTATAATAAACATATAAATATTTTGTCAAACAGTTAAATATATTAATCGTTTGAATTTTAAAACCAACATAAGTCATTGATTTATTTAACCATCATCGTATTAATCCATTCATATTTTCAATGCTACTACCAAACTACTTTTATATCTTTTTTTGTCATCTTTAAAAATAAATATATGAAAGTCACGTAAGTAACAATCACGGGATTTAAGCCTAATCACTTTTTAATAAGTCTAATCCATGCAATCAATTCAAATTTATCCTGGACGTGCAACGTACGGGCTTTAAGCCCTCATATATTGTAATTTACATGACTGGTTAGTAAATTATTGGGTTAAGTAAATGTTAGTAGTATTAGTATTTTGGCATGTACAGTGGATTGATTACTAATCCCATTAAGTTGTGACATACTTAGCTTTATGATATATATGTAAATAAGTTGTGTACACAAAGATTTATAAAATTTACGTAAAAAGTTTGGGTTATCCGTGCATCGCACGGGTCTAGGCACTAGTTGTCTACAAAAAATTATTTCAAAACCTAATGACTTATTAACAAATATTAGATTAGATTTTTATAAATTATAAATATTAATATTTAGTTTAATATTTAATATAAACACAATTTGAACTCTAGATACATATCCCAACCATAATAACAAATGGCGATATACAACATCCTTATCCTAAACACAATAGGAATCACAGAACATGAGACGATCACAGAACAAAGCACGATTTACAACAGAAGGTTACTTGAATACTAAATCCAAATCAATATGAACTCCATTCATATTTTCAATGCTACTACCAAACTACTTTTATATCTTTTTTGTCATCTTTAAAAATAAATATATGAAAGTCACGTAAGTAACAATCACGGGATTTAAGCCTAATCACTTTTTAATAAGTCTAATCCATGCAATCAATTCAAATTTATCCTGGACGTGCAACGTACGGGCTTTAAGCCCTCATATATTGTAATTTACATGACTGGTTAGTAAATTATTGGGTTAAGTAAATGTTAGTAGTATTAGTATTTTGGCATGTACAGTGGA
>CM067174.1:10771054-10788554 GCA_034093135.1 Erigeron breviscapus | reverse complement strand
TCCAACTTTTCCTGTAAAAGAGTTCTCCAAAACAACATTGAAAGAAAAAAGGTGGTTGTTTAACTTTGCGATGTTTTTCCAAGCTCCAACCAGGTTAGCTTTTAATGGGATAGGGGTGCAATTTCTCGGAGAATAATGGATGGAACTGATTACATTCGCCCACAAGCAATCAGGGTTTTGGCGATATCGCCACCACCATTTGGATAACAAAGCTAAGTTTTTTGATTCAAGAGTACCCAACCCAAGCCCACTCATTTTTTTGTCAGCAGTGATGACATCCCATCCCAGGATACCCATGGAATTTTTTTCCGGGTATTTGAGCCCCCCCCCAAAAATGATCGACGAATCCCTTCTAATTTAGATAAAACACATACCGGGACTTTGTATAGGGAGAAGAAGTAAGAAGGAAGTCTATCAAGCACCGAGCGAAGTAGGGTGATTCGACCACCAATAGATAGGTTGGTTGCTTTCCAAAGAGACAAGCGGTTTTCGAAAGCACGGATGAGTGGGGACCAATTTTTCATCAAATTCATGTTTGCTCCAATAGTAAGTCCTAAATAGGTCATGGGGAATTGGTCACTTTTGCAGTAGAGAATGTTTGATGAAGAGGCGATGGTTTCATGGGTCAGATTTATACCAAAGAAACTGGATTTGTGATAATTAACCTTTAATCCAGAAACTAGGTAAAAACATCTTAATATTCTGGCAATATTTTTGAGGTGGGTTTCGGACCATAGGCCCAATAGGAGGGCGTCATCGGCATATAAAAGGTGGGTTATGGTTGGGCCTTGATTGGGAAGTCGGATTCCAGAGACAAGGCCAAGAGTTGTAGCTTTCTGAAAGATATTTGAAAAGGCCTCCATAGCTATAATGAAAAGAAAGGGAGACAAAGGATCACCTTGGGGTACGCCTCTTTCACAACTGAATTCATTGGTTGGGCAGCCGTTTATGAGGACTGCAGTTCTGGATGACTCGAGAATGCCCGTAATCCATAGAATCCACCGATAGGGAAGTTCATTTGCTGCATGATTGATATAAGGAAATCCCAGTTCAGAGAATCAAAAGCTTTTTCAAAGTCGATTTTAAAGCAAAAGGCTTCAATCTTGCTTTTCTTTAACCACGAGATGATCTCATTAAGTATGAGTGGGCTATCTAAGATGTTCCGATCAGAGAGATAGGCTGATTGGTTTTGGGAGATGATACCCAAAATTACTTTCTTTAGACGGTTTGCGAGGATCTTTGAGATTGTTTTCTTGATGCATCCAATCAGAGTTATGGGACGAAAATCATTTAGAGATCTCACTGATGTGGTTTTGGGGATGAGGGTGATGTGAGATGATCCGCAGCCACGATTGATCTTGCCTGATCTATGAAAATCAATCATAATATTGAGGAAGTCCATCTTGAGGAGGTCCCAATATTTCTTGATAAAACCAAAATTGAAACCGTCAGGCCCAGGTGCCTTGTCGCTTTCACAGTCCCATATTGTTTTTTGATTTCATTTAGAGAGAAGGGAGCAATTAGGGAAGAGGCGTCCACCAGTGGAAGGGTTTTGAGTCCATGGCAAACAATTTTTGGCATGGATTTAATGGGCTCCCTAAACTTATTCTGAAAAAAAGAAAACGCAGCCTCACGGATGGATGGGGGATCGACATGCCAATTTCCATCAATATAGAGCCCATTTATCCTATTCCTGACCGCTCGACAATTAATGAAGCTGTGAAAAAAAGCCGTGTTTTCATCACCATGTTTGATCCATCTTACCCTTGATTTTTGATGGAGGTCTTGGGATTTGGTTTTTTCCAGGAGTTTCAGCTTTCCTTTGGTGTCATTCCAGAGGGCTAGTTCTTCCTCAGAGAAGTCATGATAATCAATGATTGCATAGCTTCGACTTCTTGTTCTTCCTGAGAGGAATTAAATCGAATCCAGGCCTTCAGGTCATGCTTCAGTTTTTTTAATTTTGCGCTCAGGATCTGATTAGGGGAACCATAGAAATTCCCTGATTCAAGACTGTTGCATATCACCTCATCGATCCTAGGTTTAGATAACCAGGAGTTAAAAAAACGGAAGGGGTGTGGACCGAAATCCAAACTGGTGGTGATAAGTATTATGGGATAATGATCGGATAGAGAGCGGGGAAGTGTGGTAAAGGAAGCAAGTGGCCAGTTGTTGATGAAGCTGGGAGAGACAAGAATGCGGTCGAGCTTGCTTTTTTTCCTTCCATTTTCCTTCACATATGTGAAAAGACCTCCATGCATTGTATATTCTTGAAGGGCATTGTTGTGAATGAAGGAGTTGAAGGCAAATGCACAGGACGCGATGAAGGTCGAGTTCATTCTCTCATCGGGGTTTCAAACCGCATTGAAATCCCCGAGAAGGATCCAAAAGCCAAGAAGGTTTGCAATATGGGAGGAGATTTCATTCCAAAGGTTTTGTTTAGCGGTGAGGTCTTGAGGTGCATATATGTTGAGAATGTGGCAGAGGGTTGAAAAGCCATTGATAAGACCAGAGGTGATGATAAAGTTGGATGATTTAATGGTATTTGTGAGGGAGAAGAAATTGGGATCCCAAATGCTCAAAATTCCACCGGACCTCGCTTCTGATCCAGTGGAGGGTATATAGTCGAATTGGTAGTTCGAATTTCCCCATAGAGATTTGGGGAGGAGGCTGGAGATTTCAGTCTTGTGGGTTTCTTGTAAGCAGATGTAGTGAATGTTGTGATCCTTTTTTAGTTGTTTGATCCAAGCTGATTTCCCGCACTCGGATATGCCACGGATATTTAGAGATAGGTAATTGTTAGGTCCCGTTGACCCATTAAACATCGAGATCTGTACGAATCCAAGTGTGCGGAATCCACCTGAATTCGTTCTTGAGGCTATAACATAATCACCCATACATATGATACGAATAGGAGATAAACAATAAGAATTCCTTTGTTATTTCAGTCATATGATTACAATTTGTATTGATTACATCAAAACAGGAACGAATTACAACCTATCAAGATGACTCTAATAACAATGAATAATATGGTGGACTTACGGACTGAGGTTTGCGCATACCTCAGCCTGCCGTGAATGAAATCTGTCTAGACTCAAATCATTAAACTGAAACCCTAGACCTATAAATTATATATATACTGACACATATTATGGATGGGCTTGGGCAGTATAGATAATATCATATAGGTGAAGGTCATATACTACATTAATGTCTTCGGCCCTTTATCCTGAATTGCATTGCAGCGGACAATAATAGGTGCACCAAAACTGAACCAACAGACTCCCCTTTTCCGGTGCAATCAATTCAGCTGAACTCCGATATACATTAGTTATAGAAAAAAACTGCATCAGATGGTATCAGAGAAAGGGGAGATTTTGGGGGAGTCTGTTGATGCAGTTTTTCTATAACTAATGTATATCGGAGTTCAGCAGAATTGATTGCACCGGAAAAGGGGGAGTCTGTTGGTGCAGTTTCTGTGCACCTATTATTGTCCGTTGCAATGCAATTCAGGAGATGGGCTATATGATGTTAACGTATGCTACAAACCTCTATGTGATGATGTCTATAAGATGATGCTATAAGAGGCTGATACGTGACATTAGCTGTATGTGATGATATCTATACTACACTAATCTCTATGAGATGATAGTGTAGTATACGTCCTGGAAGCCCAAGTCCAGTCCATATATGTATGTGTCAGTTATATATACGTGATATAGGTATAGGGTTTCAGGGGAATGGTTTGAGTCTAGACAGAAACTATTCACTGGAACGGGGTAGAGATCTATACATTAATGATAATATATGAGTTTTGCATCTGTATTAATCTCCAATTCTTATCATGTGTGTGTGAATGTTAAAAGCCTCAAGAACGGATTCAGGTGGATTCCGCACACCTGGATCCGTACAGATCTCGATGTTAATGGGTTAACGGTACCTTACAGAGGTATCAGAGCAAGGGAGGCTTTATGTCTCAAGATTCGAAATCTGAAAATTGTGATTTCAAGGAGGCTTTCCCAGATTCAGGTTCAATCAGATTTGTTTTGAATGGAATTAGGGTTTTTAGGAGTCTGCAATTTGTTGAGGAAGATGACGGCCTGGTTTTAGATGGAAGATTATGTATACGTGATTCTCCCTTTGCCGTCTCTATACGTGATTGACCTTTGACAGCTCTATACGTGCTTGATTTGTTGATCATTGTATACGTGATTGATGTGTTAGTTGCTGTTATAAAGATGAAGATCAAAAATCGTGGCTGGCTAAGTACCTATGCGTGGTTTTCTTTCTATACAGGTTTCCTATACTACAATAACCTCTTCCATACTACAATATTCTATAAGACATTAGACTTTTTCCTATGAGACAATATCCTATAAGACATTAACCATTGCTCCGATCCTGATTCTATACGGCCTCACTATTTTCCTATAAGACATTACCTTTAAACCTTCCTATAAGACATTACCTTTAAACCCTCCATAAGACATTATCCATCCTGCTTTTATACGTCCTTATCATACATTACCTATAAACCCTCCGTATAAGACCTTGTTCTTAAACAACCTTAATTTCCTTACATGATCTTATACAACCTTATCATAACTACATTCACACATGGGTTTCAAGGTTGAACAAACTTAACCTAAGTCATTGTAAGTTCAAATGAACTTATTGATGAGATATGTTTTATTTATGAACCTGTTTGAAAGAAAGATGAAGAATAGGAGATAGCTGAAACCGAAGACAAATGATGGGCTACTATTCAGAGTTTTTGCAGAGAAAAGGGAGGGATAAAACTTTATTGTTTTCGTCATATTTCTTAGCAAAACTCTAAAATACTCGAGATTAATTGGAGATCAAAGTGTTATTCTGCTCAGATTAACAGTTGATGGTGTCTATACTTTCAGAATTATCGAGTAATGAAGATCATAGTGTTTTCATGATTGACAATATTCAACAAGATGATCTTCAATATATAGCGGTTGTGGAAACTTTTGTCGAAGTGTTGGAGCAATGAAGCTAGTTACTTGTTGTTGAGTAATTGAAGATTGAACCTATTTATATTCCAAATATGTAAAGATGATAATCAGGCAATTTTTCTGGATCGGTTGCGAGATTAAGATCTATATATAGTTTGGCGGTTTATATAACAAAAGGGGAGATTGATAAGAAAGACTTCAGGTGATTGGTAGAGTTGTGACAGTACGAGATAGAGTCAAACACTACTGCTTGGGACAAGGTTTATGTTGGTGTAGTTTCTGTTCAGCTATTATTGTCCGTTGCAATGCAATTCAGGAGATGGGCTATATGATGTTAACGTATTCTACAAAGCTCTATGTGATGATGTCTATGAGATGATGTCTATAAGATGATGCTTCAAGAGGCTAGTTGTATGAGATGTTATCTATACTACATTGTCTAAACTATAATGTCTATACTACAATGCCTATAAGACATTATTGAAGTATACGTGACATGTGGTATATGACTTTAAGCCCAAGCCCATTCATATTATGTGTCAGTATATATATGTGTTATAGGTCTAGGGTTTCAGTTTAATGGTTTTAGACTAGTCAGAAAGCTATTCACGGATCGGGGTAGAGATCTATGCCCCGTGTCCACCATGTAATTCATTATCAAGAGTCGTCTTTTTGATTGTAATCCGTAATCATTAAGATGTATTGTAAACGGATTCGTTATTGTAATCAGTCGACTAATGATAAAGGAATTATTATTGTTTATCTCCTGTTCTTATCATATATATGTGTGATTTTGTTATAGTCTCAAGAACGGATTCAGGTGGATTCCGCACACCTGGATTCGTACAGATCTCGATGTTCTAGGGTCAACGGGACCTAACAGTGGTATCAAAGCAAGGGAGGCTTTATGTCTCAGGTTTCGAGATCTGAAAATTGTGAATTCATGGAATTATACCCAGATTCTTGTTCGATCTGAGGATTAGGGTTTTTAGAGGCCGCATGATTTGATGAAGATGAAGATCTGTTCTGTTGAAAGGGGAGACTTTGGATGATAGCATTACTCGTTTCAATCATTTGACAACTGAGTTAGCTTATTTTGAAGTTGTTTATCCTCAGTCAGAGTTAGTTGACAAGTTTTTGGACTCATTACCAAAGGCTTGGACCGAGTATGTTCATGATCTTCAGGACAATGATGACTATAGTACTTGGACTTATGATACGGTTGTCTCGAAGTTACGTAATAGGGAAATGAAGAGGAAGATCAAAGAGACTCATGCTGATTTTACTCAAGATCCGACTGTGTATCATGCTGCTCCTGTTCATTTAGCCAGTTCTAGTTAAGGGGTTAATGCATTTCTCAGCGGCGAGACAACTTCACCGATTATTGATTCAGATGGTCTTGCAGGTTATTTTGCATATGATAATTCTTCTACAAGTGCTAAAAGTATTAAAAGTGCCTCTCCATCATTTCATTCAATGCCTATGAGTATGAGTTCTGCTGAAGGACGTATGAATGTTTATGCTGCCTTATGTTCTGCTCACGAGGCTTATATTAATGGGAAAGTGACGGATCCTGCACTAATTAATGAGGATTATAATCAGTTGGATCCAGATGACTTGGAAGAAATGGATCTTCAGTGGCAGCTTGCTATGCTTACTATCAAAGTTAGAAGATTTAGTCAAAGGACTGGTAGAGTTGTAGGTCAAGGTACAAAAGGCTTCGACAAATCTAAAGTTAAATGCTATAATTGTGATGGATTTGGTCATTTTGCTAGGGAGTGTCAGTGTCCAAAGAGAAATGATAATACTGCTGTGGGACGTCAGAATTATAATCAGGGAGGAGTGACTACACCTAATCAAAACAAGACACAAGCTTTGGTTCTATATCAAGCGAATCCCCAACAGAATGGATCTCCACAGTTAATGGAGTCAAAAGCGGTAGTTGTTCAAAATCCAGATGGTACATATCAGTGGGATACTCAATCAGAAGATACTTCAAATCATGCGTATTTGGCTGAGATTTTTGATGATTTTGCACATATTGCTGATGAGGTTGTGGATACCATTGACTATGCTGTCTATACTAGTGAGGATAGATCATCTGAGACAATTAGTGAAAGTGTTCAGAAGGTGACTGAGACAGTGAAGTCAGAAAGTGAATCAGTTTTGGCTGAGAAAGATGAGTCAGTTGTTGAGAAAATTGATGAAAAGAGTGTTGAAGAACAGATGAAAGAGTTTGAGATTCCTGATGGCATGACGACTGAAGACTTTGTGGCTTACATGGCTAATTGTCAAGCTGCTGATCAAAAGGTAAATTGTTCTTTACTCGCAATTGTTAAGGTTTGCAAATTAGTTAACCTTATGAATGATGAGATCTCTAGCCTTAATGAATCTTTAGATAGTTTAACTGCTAAGAATGAAAACTTTAGGAAAGAAAATGACTCCTACTTTGCTAAGAATTCAGGTTTAGTTAAACAAGAAAGCCTTTACAAAGATAAAATTCAATCTTTAGATAAGGATATTCATGCTTTGAAAGAGAAACTTAGGGAGTCAGTTCTTATGGAAAAAGTAGGAAATGAACAGTATGCTAAATTGACTGCTGAATTTGCTCAAAAAGAAAAGGAATTAGCTGATGCTAAGGTAGAAATTGTTAATTTAAAGACCAAAGTTGAACAAGTTAGAGGAGCAAAATTAATTTTGTCATTAGGTGAACAGTACTACCGTGACCCTAAAGATAAATCTGGTTTAGGAAATAATTATAAGGATGTATGTCCGCCTTTCAATGGTAATTATAGTAAATCCTTAGAGCATCTGACTGAGAAAGAAGAGATGGTCACTGGTCATTCTCAACCAACTCAGACAGAAAAGTCTCTGATGCTTCCTAAACCTTCTGCTAAACCTAACAAGCCGACTAAACCCGTAAAGAAACCTCAAATTCTTAAGCAAGTTGAGTCGGCCAAACCTTTTGTGAGACCATCTGACCCTAATTCTATTGCTTTTGATTCTAATGTACTTGTTGAGACAGTAAGTAGTAAAACTTCTGAAAGTCAAGTGTGTCATGACCAAAAAGTTGTCAAATGTTTTACAATGAAGGGATGTGATACTGTTTTTACATCTTCTGAAACTGATTTTGAAAAGATTGATCAAGATAAAATTGACAAAGTTTGGAATAAAGGTGAGTCTACTTCTAGCGGGGTTTCTTTGACACCGTTTTCTACTCTCCCACGGATTCAAAAGAAAGTTCATTTTTCTGAAAATGGGAATGATGTGTCCAAAGTGTTGTCAGAAGAAGAGTCTGCTACCATTAAATAAAAAGAATGTTTAGGTGTGCCTTCAGAAGAGTCTAGTGATAAGATTAAGAAGCTTCGAGCAAGTAGGTCTTGTTTTTATTGTTATGAACATGGACATGTTTATAGTTGTTGTCCAAATAGGAAAAGACGTTATGTTAGGAAAGATAGTTCTCCTACTAAATCGTTGGATAGTTCAACTGGATCTTATGAAAAATCTAAGAATCATGTTTCCCCAGTTTCTGATAATAGACCCAAGACTCCTCAGAGACTTAAACAACCAAGGAATGTTTCATTTGGAAGCTACTCCAATGGTAGTTCAAGTCAACTTCATACCCCCTCGAGGAGTTCTCCACCTCGTAGAGTCCTTAATAACTCGTCTGGTGGGTCTGAAACTAGGAATAACCATGTGAATAATCGATCTATGAATAGAAATGAAAATACTAATAATTTTTATGATCTATTACAGACTCAGTCTAGGTATGGTCCTCACTTTCCTAGGTCTTCCCCTCCAAGAGGTCATTTTACCTCATTTGGTAAGAGACCTATGGTGAGTCAGCATGTATCCAAGGCACCTTCTAGGAGCGATGGATATTGGACTGAGCTGATTATGAAGGACGAGAATGGTAAACCCAAACCTCAAAAGGTTTGGGTGCCCTATGGAAACTAACTTATTTTGTTTATTGTGCAGGGAGAACCAAGGAAGCCTATCAGTCTTTGGTATGTTGACAGTGGATGCTCCCGGCACATGACAGGGGACAAGAAACTCTTGTCCAACTATGTAGATATTCATGGTTCTTATGTTAGTTTCGCTGGTCCCAAGGGCGACAATATTTCAGGTCAGGGTGATGTCGTCAATGGGAAAATTACAATGGAGAAAGTCAATTATGTGGAACAGCTATCCCATAATCTTATGAGTGTTTCTCAGATATGTGATAAGGGTAATCATGTCCATTTCACTGACAAAGAAGCGCTTATTTTGAAGCCTGGGTATGTTATTCCTGATGACTGGATTTTGTTAAGGGCTCCTAGGAAGAAAGACATCTATGGATTGATTTTAGGTGTTGATAATTCGAAGGAACCAGTTTGTTTGTTGAGTAAAGCTAATGAGTCTGAATCTCTTTTGTGGCATAGAAGAATGGGACATATTCATTTCCGAAAGATGAATGACATTGTGAAACATGGTTTGGTTGAGGGTGTTCCGATGAAAAGGTTTGAAATGGAAGATAAGTGTGTACCGTGTTTGAAGGGTAAACAACACAAGAGTTCACACAAACCGAAGAAAGAAAATTCTATTGCCACCCCATTTGAGTTACTTCACATGGATCTTTTTGGTCCTGTGAATGTGAGGAGTATTGGTGGGATGTACTACTGCTTGGTTGTTACTGATGATTACTCTAGATTTTCCTGGGTGTTCTTTTTACACTCGAAGGATGAAACTGCACAAATCCTGATCAATTTCTTTGTTGAGACGGAAAATGTTTATGGAGTTAGAGTTAAGAGAATCAGAAGTGATAACGGTACTGAATTCAGGAATAAGACATTGGAAGTCTTTTGTTTATCCAAGGGAATCCAACACCAGTTCAGTGCACCGTACGAGCCACAACAGAATGGAGTTGCTGAGAGGAAGAATAGGACTTTGATCGAGACTGCCAGGACAATGCTTGCTGATTCAGGACTTCCTACTATGTTTTGGGGGGAGGCAGTGAATACAGCTTGTCACATTTTAAATCGGGTTTTAACTGTTAAACGTTTTAATAAAACTTGCTATGAGCTTTTACATAATCGAAAACCCAATTTGCAAAATGTTGAGCCTTTTGGTGTACCGTGCACGTTTTTGAAATATCTTTCTCAACCAAAGTTTGATTCTAAGGTTGAAGAAGGCTTTTTTATGGGATATAAACCCGGTACTCCAATTAGGCGAGTGTATAATAAACAAACGGGCAGGGTTGATTTGGGTACTAATGTTGTGATTATTAGTCATAAGCCTGCTGTACACTCAGGTTCTGGTAAGAATTTTGATTATGATAGTGTTTTTACTTCTTTTAATGGTCCTATTTCTTTTCCAGGTTCTCAGACAGTTGATGATGTGATCTTACTTAGAGATCATTTGGATTATACTCCTATTCCTACTCCTACACAGAATGTTAATACTACTCCAGCCAAAGTTCAGTCTACTACTGAAGTTGGTGACTGTAGTAAGAACAATGATAAGAGTACAGATTCAGAAGTTAATGAACCCGAGAACACTACTCCAACTACTCCTTCTAAGGTTCCATTGCCTGATGATGATCCTATTTCAGATGAGTCCTGATGATGATCCTATTTCAGATGAGTCTGATGATGACTTTGGTTCTCCTGAGTTGCAGATTCAGACAAATTTAGGAGAAAATCTTTCTGTTGATTCTGTTCCTCAACATAGAGTGAATAGAGCTCATCCACCTGAAAATATCCTTGGAGATGTGTCTCAACCAGTTAAAACTAGGAATCAACTGAATAAGGAGATGACTAGTTTGTTTTGTGAAGTTAAGGATACTGGGATTATCACTGATTGTTTATATTCATGTTTTATTTCTCAGGTGGAGCCTAAGAATATTCAGATGGCACTTAAGGAACCTTCTTGGGTTGAAGCTATGCAAGAGGAGTTAGCTCAATTCCAGAAGCTTGGTGTTTGGGAGTTAGTAGATGTGCCTAGAGGTAAACAGCCGATTGGAACTCGTTGGGTATTTAAGTGTAAACGAGATGAAAAAGGGATAGTTACTAGAAATAAGGCAAGATTAGTTGTTCAGGGTGTGCACAGCGAGAAGGTTATGACTATAATGAGACTTTTGCACCTGTTGCTAGGATTGAAGCTATTAGGTTGTTTTTGGCTTATGCTAGTTTTAAGGGTATTAAGGTGTATCAGTTAGATGTTAAGAGTGCCTTCTTGTATGGTGAAGTTAAAGAAGAAGTGTATGTGTTTCAGCCACCTGGGTTTGAAGATCCTAATTATCCAAGAAGAGCATATCGTCTTGATAAGGCTCTTTATGGATTACATCAGGCACCCAGAGTGTGGTATGAGAAGTTGTCAACGCATTTGTTGAATAATGGTTTTGGTAGAGGTTCAATAGACAGCACATTGTTCATTAAGTGGCATAAGCAGGATTATTTGATTGTACAGGTCTATGTAGATGATATTATTTTTGGGTCATCTGATGATAGAATGTGCAGAGATTTTGAGAAAAGCATGAAGAGCCAATTTGAAATGAGTGCTATGGGAGAGTTAAAGTTCTTCTTAGGTTTGCAGGTTGATCAGTGTAAGGATGGGTTTTTCATTCACCAGTCTAAGTATGTCGATGATATCTTAGAAAGGTTTCAAATGTTAGACTCTAAAACTTATGGTACTCCGATTCAGCTTAATCATGGATTAGGAGTTAATGATCCTAAAGATCCGCCTGTTGATGCAACCTATTATCGTGCTATAATTGGTTCTTTAATGTATTTGACTGCTTCTCGCCCTGACATTATGTTTGCTGTTTGTTTGTGTGCTTAAATTATAGAATGCTCGAGTAATAAAGATCAAAGTGTGGTGCCAGAAGATCGAGTCTCAACACACAAGACCCGATATAATTAGTTAAGGGGGAGTCTGTTGATGCAGTTTTTCTATAACTAATGTATATCGGAGTTCAGCAGAATTGATTGCACCAGAAAAGGGGGAGTCTGTTGGTGCAGTTTCTGTGCACCTATTATTGTCCATTGCAATGCAATTCAGGAGATGGGCTATATGATGTTAATGTATACTTCAAAGCTCTATGTGATGATGTCTATGAGATGATGTCTATAAGATGATGCTTTAAGAGGCTGATATATACGTGACATTAGTTGTACGAGATGTTATCTATACTACATTGTCTATACTATAATGTCTATACTACAATGCCTATAAGACATTATTGAAGTATACGTGACATGTGGTATACGACTTTAAGCCCAAGCCCATTCATATTATGTGTCAGTATATATATGTGTTATAGGTCTAGGGTTTCAGTTTAATGGTTTTAGACTAGTCAGAAAGCTATTCACGGATCGGGGTAGAGATCTATGCCCCGTGTCCACCATGTAATTCATTATCAAGAGTCGTCTTTTTGATTGTAATCCGTAATCATTAAGATGTATTGTAAACGGATTCGTTATTGTAATCATTCGACTAATGATAAAGGAATTATTATTGTTTATCTCCTGTTCTTATCATATATATGTGTGATTTTGTTATAGTCTCAAGAACGGATTCAGGTGGATTCCGCACACCTGGATTCGTACAGATCTCGATGTTCTAGGGTCAACGGGACCTAACAGTGGTATCAAATCAAGGGGAGGCAACTTTGTCTTCAATTCGAGATCTGAATATTGCGAAATTATGGATCTGTTGTTTGATCAGATTAGGGTTTTTGTGTTACAAGCAATTTTCGAAATCTGTGATCTATGATTTTCGTTAATATGAGGTTACCTAGATTCAAAATCTCAATCAGATTGGGTTGGAACGAACTGAATTAGGGTTTTTAGAAGGCCGCATGAATTGATTGAAGAAGATGAAGATCACACACGATGGTAAAGATACGTATAGATATTCACGTATACAACCTGCTTACCACGTATCTGATCTTAGATAGATCTATGCGTGGTTGTTTCTTTACAGCCTATGCATGTATACGTGATTAAATCCTTGACTGAGTCGCATACAATTAATGTGTCGTATGTTCTATGTGCCTGTATAAGATATTAGCTCTATGAGATGTTACGTAAAAGACATTAGTTCTATGTGATGATATATATAAGAGGTTGTGTTATATACGTGGCTTGTTTATACAGGGTTGTCTATAAGACATTAGCTGATCACGTACACCTTTGATATCTCTATACATGACTGTCCGTTGATAACTCTATGCGTGCTTGACTTTGATAGTCTGTACGTGGCTACCATTTGATTTCCTATACGTGACTAATCTGTTGAAAGCCATATGCGTATTTGACCTATTGAATGAATCTATGCGCAATTGACTTTGGATCGTGGATATGAAGATGACAGCTCTATGCGTAATTGATTTTGAACTTGTCTATATACGGGCTTGACACTTTTATTGTGATCAAGTGTTCGAAATAGCAAGCAAAGAATATGAGGTATGGAACTTGATTAATTTAAGTATATAGTCTGCATGGAAATTAATGAAGGCTGGTCGAGTTCTTGGAATTTAATATCATGGTCAACATGTGATGCATTCTTATATTTTATAAAAAAAAGGGTGCAGACGTACATGTGATGGAGCCACTATTTAATTGCCACGATGATATGGTGATCGATCGAGACAAGACTACGAATTTTCTGGCAGATGATCCTCACATGGTTTCTAAGCATTTGAGCGAAATTAACCTAAGTCATTGTAAGTTCGTATAAACTTATTAATGAGATAGGTTTTATTTATGGACCCGTTTATTAGAGAAGATGTAATATAGAATGGGAGATAGCTGAAACCGAAGACAGATGATGGGCTATTGTTTAGAGTTTTTGCAGAGAAAAGAGGGAGATAAAAACTTTCAAGTTTACCTTCGGGTTTCTAAGCAAAACTCTATGTAACTCGAGCGACAAACCAAGATCTAATTGTAGATGATGGTAGTATGTTCGGGTAAACTGAAGATCATAGTGTTATTTGATTTGATCAAGATTATTCAACAAATGATCTTCTATATATATAGCAGTTGTTGAAACTTTTGTCGAAATATTGGAACAACGAAGTTGATTACTTGTCGTTGAAGTATTGAGATGAAATCCTTATCTAAGTTTCTCATAGAAAAGACTTCGAGTGATTGGTGGAGTTGTAAAGATACAAGACGGAGTCAGATGCTGCTGTTTGGGACAGGGTTTATGATACTACATTTTGTGATTCAGGTTGTAGAGTTTCTTATCTTTGTGAGAGCTGATTAATTTGATGCTGATTGTTGGAAATTCAACTTTTCTATTATATGCCGGTTAGGCAAGACGTGATTAATTTCTCGTGCAATGATCCAAAGGGTAAGGTTGCAATGCTTAATTCGGAGGTGGCTAACAGCTAAGAGGGAGGACTACAATGAGATGTGTTGGGTTAGTTGGTTGTCATAGAGGTACATGGATTTTTGCAGTTTGAAGATGAGGATGCAGTTTCAGAAGATCGAGTTTCAACACAGAAGACCCAATATCATTAGTTAAGGGGGAGTCTGATGCAGTTTTTTTCTATACCTAATGTATATCGGAGTTCAGCTGAATTGATTGCACCGGAAAAGGGGAGTCTGTTGGTGCAGTTTCGGTGCACCTATTATTGTCCGCTGCAATGCAATTCAGGATAAAGGGCCGAAGACATTAATGTAGTATATGACATTCACCTATATGATATTATCTATACTACAATGCCTATAAGACATTATTGAAGTATACGTTTAAAACCAAGCCCATCCATAATATGTGTCAGTATATATATAATTTATAGGTCTAGGGTTTCAGTTTAATGATTTGAGTCTAGACAGATTTCATTCACGGCAGGCTGAGGTATGCGCAAACCTCAGTCCGTAAGTCCACCATATTATTCATTGTTATTAGAGTCATCTTGATAGGTTGTAATTCGTTCCTGTTTTGATGTAATCAATACGAATTGTAATCATATGACTGAAATAACAAAGGAATTCTTATTGTTTATCTCCTATTCTTATCATATGTATGGGTGATTATGTTATAGCCTCAAGAACGAATTCAGGTGGATTCCGCACACTTGGATTCGTACAGATCTCGATGTTCAAGGGTCAACGGGACCTAACAATAATTTATTGGGCTGTTGCTAGTTCACGGTCCAGGATTACTTGTTCTTCAACAATCTCTACACAGTTGGCTAGTTGCACTCCCACACAATCTCCAACCTTCATTGTATTCATGGTTTCCATGCGAATCTCATCGGCTTCAGTAGAGTTATTTGCAAGGGTTGTAGATGGACATGCTGTTGCATGAGGGTCGATATCAATGGTTGTAGTGATCGTTGAGGATGAGTGGAGATGGGTTGAGGTCTGTGGTTTAGAATTGGGGTTTTCATCATCAAGGTTTTGGAAAGGAATTGGGGATGGGACGTGTCTGTTGAGGAGAAAAGGATTTGATTGCATCAGTGGGGCAGATTTGATATTATGAGGAGTGGGTTGTTTTTGAAAGTATTGGATTTTTGACGGGGTGTTTAGATCAATGTTGGTGTCGGGCGAGTGATTCGATGGTGGGGAAAATTTTCGAGCACGTGTTCTGGGAGGATGAATAGGTTTAACTATATGGCTTAATTAGATGTAATTAATGTGATCTAAGGTCTTCATACTACTTGCCGCTTCCTGATTTTGATGATTTATTTGGCTTGACGGAAAAAATTAGGCAGTTCCACTCGATCTGTTAGCTTAGACTGAACGGAGTGGGACGCGTTACTAGGCGATCCACATGATTATCGCCAGTTAGTCGCCAGGAACATCACCACTGCCAGGCAATCTGGGTATTGGGCGATTTCTGTGGCTCGTCTCCTTGCGTTTGACTTTCCCATATTTCAAAGTTATAAAGCCGTTGGAAACAACTAGAATTTAATTAAACAACAAAAAAAACATTTTAATTTTTTCAATTACACTTTTAACTCTATATGTACAAACATAATTTTTACTTTTCATCTAACAAACACTTTCTCAGTCTATATATTTTACACTCTTTCACATTGCAAATTTATAAATAACAATGTTTCCCACAACTTTAACTACAACTTTGAGAACCCAATTAATCGTTATCCACGTCCAAAATAACACTCAAAATCCAATTGATTTGAACTATCCCAACATACTTAACAACCCACCATCTATCCAATTGATTCAACAAATGAATGTTAATCAACCAATGCCACAAAAACCATCAAATAGTCAACAAATGAGTTTTGGTTAATTGAACGCGTCAAAAGAGGGATATGGTTTGGCTCGATTAGTCAACAAATGCCACAACGTACAACATTTTGATCGTCAATGACTTATTGAGACCCCATCAGCATAACCACGTTCTCCCGATCTTGAAGTCGTCCAAGAAACACAACCGGAAGGCGCCCACAGTTCAAGACAACGAAAAGGAAAGCACCAACACAAAAAGAAACCAATCGACGAACCACAAACAAGAACACCGGTTATTGTGTGGACACCGGAGGAGGAAATGAATTTATGCAAAGCTTGGCTTGAGATTATTGATACCGAGGGGAAGGTATATATAATTTGGCTTATTTATAAATAGATATACAATTTTTGTTTTTTTTTTGTTATTTTATACATGTTTGGGCTTTTTTTAAAAAAATTTGTCAATATAATTATTTAATTTTAACTTGATTAAATTGTAGCTTTTGATAATACTAATACGGTATCCGCGAGATGCGGCGGTGTAATGGCGGCGGAGGTGGTGGCGACTGGTAGTATTGGCAGGGATGGAGGTGTTGACGGTTGTGGCGATGTAATGGCGTTGGAAGTGGTGACGGTGACAGGTGGTGGTGGTGCGCGGCGGTGGCGATTGGTGGTGGTGGTGGTGGTTGTAGCAGCAGCGGCGACGACGATGGCGAGTAGTGTAAGTTATTGATGTAATATTGTGGTTTTGATAAAATGTTGAATGTAGAAAGTTGAAAATGATATTTGCTTTATAATATACACTAGTATAGATATAGATATAGATGTTGAATATTGAAAGTTGAAAATACTATTTGCTTTATAATATAGTATAGATATAGATAGATCAGTGGTTTATTTTATGTTTTGTTTTGTTTTAAGAAAACTAGACGAAAGCCCGCGCGATACGGAGGGGACGATGGTAGCGGTGGTGGTGGTAGCGGTGTGGTATTGTGGCGACGGGTGGTGGCGGTGGTGGTTATTGATATGGTGACGGGTGGTGGTGGTGGTGGTGGTGGTGTCGGCGGTGGTGGGTAATTAGTGGTGGTGGTGGTGGTGGTGGTGGTGGTGGTGGTGGTGGTGGTGGTGGTGGTGGTGGTGGTGGTGGTGGTGGTGGTGGTGGTGGTGGTGGTGGTGGTGGTGGTGGTGGTGGTGGTGGTGGTGGTGGTGGTGGTGGTGGTGGTGGTGGTGGTGGTGGTGGTGGTGGTGGTGGTGGTGGTGGTGGTGGTGGTGGTGGTGGTGGTGGTGGTGGTGGTGGTGGTGGTGGTGGTGGTGGTGGTGGTGGTGGTGGTT
>CM067174.1:10722612-10770054 GCA_034093135.1 Erigeron breviscapus | reverse complement strand
TATAAGGCATCTGGACTCATTGAAAGTAGAATCCTCCTAAGTGTGTGTACGTATTGATTGATTGGTTCATGGATTGATTATTGATGGACTTGTGGTTTATACGGGTACTATATGTACTTGATGACATTATACGGGTACTATACGTACTTGATGACATTATACGGGTACTATACGTACTTGATGACATTATACGGGTACTATATGTACTTGATGACATTATACGGGTACTATACGTACTTGATGACATTATACGGGTACTATACGTACTTGATGACATTATACGGGTACTATACGTACTTGATGACATTATACGGGTACTATACGTACTTGATGACATTATACGGGTACTATACGTACTTGATGACATTTGGAGGACATGAGAACATTTGGAGGACATTGATGGGCATGTTTGACATTATAGAACTTGCACGATACCTTGTTGATATCATTATTACTTGTTATTGCATATTATGCATATTCTAACTACCTTGAGTAGTTCATTATGTGAATACATGCGTGATGGACTTTGATGGACATGGTTGATATGGTGACATTATTAAGCTTGTACGATACTTTTGTCATCGTCATTATTTGTTCTTGTTTATTGCGTGTATCCTAACTATCTTATGTAGTTCATTACGTGACTACATGTGTGATAAGATTGTGCTATAAGCAAACCTCTATTGCATGCAATATACCTTATTTTTAAGGGCTTATTGTAAGTGTTTTACTTGCCCTTTTTATCCTTGATCATATTGTGATTGCTGACGATGGTTCCTTGTGATCCATTACTACGAACTCACCAACCTTGTGTTGACTATGCTTAGTACACTTTTCAGGTAACCAGGTTAATCTAGGGAGTGGAGTTTGATTGTTAGCTTGCCGTTGAACCCGGACTTGGACTTATATGGATCAAGGATCCATTTGCCTTCTTTTGCATTGTACTTAGAACCGTTAGCCATCTTATGATGTTCTGTTGTAATCTTTGATGATGACATGCTCTTTATGTATTTTGATGATTGTTTATCTTACTGTATGGATTCACTGAATCCTTTATTTGCATTTAGTTCATTGTGAGTCCCTTTAATTACGAGATGTTTAACCAAAGAAAGTGTAAAATACAACAAGTCTAATAATCACTAGATTGGACTAGTATTACTTGTAAATAAAGATGCAAGATATATAAACAAAGTAATACAAGACTTAAAGCAATAAACAAATAAAGTGGACCATTATGTATGTTTCATGGTATTTCATTTATTGATGTTTAAATAAATACAAGGTTGTTGCGGAATCAAGATAACACAATTAAGTGTGTATCCTAACAACCTATGAGTTACAATATGATCTATATTTGTCAAATAACTCTTTAGGATCGAGATACTTAAAGTTGTGAAGTATCCCTGTTTAAGATCGGGAGTATTTGGACAAATTCACTTTCATGCAAAGTGTTATGCTAAAAAGTATTTTTCTCAAGGATATGACTTTGTATTTATAGGCAACAAAATTCACCAGTGAATTTTGTGCCGTACAAATATGGTTGTATACATTTAATGATCCGACAAGAACATTATATGTATTGGATAAGGAATAAGGATAAAGTCACATCAAGTGCAAGTGTATCCTTTTATCCAACCACCTTAACACACGTATACTTGTTAAAGAACAAGTGGATTGTTCTTTGGAAAGTGTGTTAAAGGCATAAGTCAAACCTCGATATCAGTGTTCTTCTTGATGTCCTTTCTGGTGCATCTTCAGTAGCCTTCCTCTTTGGAGATGGAGATGATGGAACAGACACTGGTGGTCTCAAACCCAACACAGCTTCCATTTGTTGAATTCTCTTCCAGACCTTCTCAATCCTCTTCATAAAGGCCTTCACATCTGGAGAGAGATCAGTCTTACCTTTAAAGGTCAACCCAATCTCCTTTAGTTCAGTCCATCCAGAAGCTTGGACTGAAGTATCCTTTCTTTCATCAGTAAAGTTACCTTCTCTGGTCAACTTCACATTAAATCTGGTCATACCTTGATGATTTTCAGCCAGTGTGATTTCAGCATTTATAATCCTTCTTGCATTGGCCCTGAAAGTCATCATTTCATCAAATTTTGCCTTCTGCTTAGCCAAACGAACCATTTCTTTAGTATCCCTGGATACACCACTCTGTTGTCCTTCAGTGGACTGGTGTTCTTGTCTATTGATCTTCAGAGTGGTATCCAGAGGAATAAAGGTGCTAACAACACCATCTTTTATTGCCTTTAATTGTTTGGCAGTAAGCTTAGGCAGACCAGTCATTCTCTTCCTGTATTCCAACTCCAGAGCACCAGCATTTCTTCTAATTTTCTTCTGGAGGCTTACCAGCTCCTCCTTTCTTTGTCTGATCAACTCTGGAATGGACACACCATAAATTAAGGAATCATATACCTGTTCTTCCTCAGCATAGAACGAGCGTATATGGACATCATTCAATGCATCAAGACACTGATGAACTCTGGGATCTTCCTTCATCCTTTTATATACTTCAATGTTTATGCCTAACCTGCCAGCATTGTAGGAATCCAGAGTACCCATTGTAGCCATCTCCCTTTGATGGGCTAGCAGTTCATCCTTCTGGTTTGTCTTGAAGATTTCGATCATTATGCATTGTTGTTGCAATTTCCTTGATGTTTCATTGTCAACATCTTCAATTTGCTCTTCCTCTTCACCAGGCACAACCTTTTCTTTTCCTTTAACAGATTTCAATGTAGTAGGAATGTCTGGGAAGGTTTCAAACTGGGGTTCACTGGCTTCAGTACCAGTAACCTCTTCTTCAGTCTGCACAATGGCTTCAGTGCCAAGTGCTCTCTGGGCTATACGTGCACTGGCATCAGTACCAGTCACTTGTCTTCTCTGAACAACGCTTTCAATAGCGACTGCCCTTACAACCTCTTCTTTTCTCTTCCTTAAACTTTCATGGACACCAGATGATGGACTAGACAATTTTTCCCCCTTGGAATGATCTCTGGTCCTGGACTTCAGATCATTCCACAATTCTTCCATCATGTGCCTGTCCAGTGAACCAAAGGTTCTTCCAGTAGCTGGACTTACATCAGTCACAAACTTCTTGAGTGCCAAGACTTCATTTTTCAAATTATCAACTTCTTTTGGCAAGTCCTTTGGCAGCTCAACCTCTAACATCTGAACAACTCCAGGCAACAAATTATCTTGAATTTTTGTTAGAACAGAAGCAGAGATATCATCAGTGATTGTCTTCAGCATATCACCCCTAAATTTTCTAACAATTTCATCACTAAGGGTGCTGACAATATCATTCTGATCTAATGTTGGCCTGCTCTCCAGAGAACCAACTCTTGTAACCAACTTTTCAACCTCTTCTTTCAAACAATTGTTCTTTGGAAAGTGTGTTAAAGGCATAAGTCAAACCTCGATATCAGTGTTCAGACTTGTAGTATCTAGAACACTGACAATTCTCCAGTGTGCAGATCTGGTAAGACTTTCCAGTGGACTCCGCCATTTGTTAAGTCTTCTTCCTTCAGACTTCAGTCTTTGACTTCAGTCAGAATATCTTCAGTAGAGTAGATCTGGACTGGGGTGAAGTCTTCAGTGAGCTAATCTGGAGAATGCTCCAGATTATCTATACAAGTAAATGCTCACTAGTCTTCAATTATTTCTGGACAAATCTTCAGAGGGACTCCAGATTCCAAGTCTGGAGTAGGTCCAGTAGAGAAACGTTTTCTGGTCAGATCTTCAGTAAGGCTCCAGTAGTCGGGTCTGGAGCGAGACCAGCAAAACAAGTTTTCTTAACAAACCTAAATAAGGTTCCAGTAGTCCAGTCTGGAGCGAGTCCAGTAAATCTGGACTAAATCTGGACCTAACATTCATGTTCTACATTAATCCCACCCTGTGCTATATGATTTCCATGATATTCTGAGCCTTGGCTTGGGGTGTTACAGAATGGTGGCCCATGCGTGGTCGTAGAGAATTAGGCGGTTTGACCTAGACTATGGCTTAAGTTAAAACTCTTCATATAACATGCATGGTTAGGAAATTGTGTGCAATGTGAATTATGTGAACCCTAGAAAGTGTATATTATGAGTTCGTAGTTAAAACCACTTATGTGATGACTTGAGTTTAATGTGATGAATGTGGATTGAGTACAATGTGGTTAATGTGTGCATTGATTGAAGTGATTGTCGTTGATATGGATTGTTACTATTGATTGGTGCTAGTTGGATGATTTAGAGCAAAATGAAGTTATGTTATTAACTTAGTATAATATTGTGGCAACCCTAAAAGAACCCGATCAACTCTTTTATGGTCACCCAATATTATAACAAGTTAATAACATCATGGATTGCGCATGCATGGCTTAGAGTATAATAAGGAACCGATATGCTTAATGGAAGTTGATTGGGTGGAGGGTTAGCCGTTGGTACACCCTGTATACATACCCGGTCAATAACTAGAGAGCATATTGAATTCGAATTATACTTTAAACCACTCGTGTTAGTTGACTTGTTTTTGTTGCTTGTAATGAGATGTGTTGAATATGAGTATTTGGTTTTGATGGTGGATAATTGTTGTGAACTTAGCACGAGGACATGATAGATAACGATTACTTGAGAACTTTGATATGTTGTCCTTAGCATAGTGAAATGAAACACGTATGATATGCTGGTATGATAACACGATATATGACAGTTAGTTGAGAATATTTATATGTCGGCTTTAGTAAAAGACAGTGAACGTGTGTAGTGTGTCGGCGTTAAACACTAACTACTAATGCGGCTAACCTGAGAGAAATTATGAAGCAAACCCCCGGGTCATAAACTTTAGAACTATTACTATGATCGGATTTAGTAGTGGAATGACATGTTGTCTAGTATGATTAACATATAGATTATGCATGTGTGATGTGTATGTATGTATGCCCTGTAGTGGTCACGTTGATGCTGTAAATGTTTTCGTTGTTGTCCGACTTAAACGTGTTGATAAACGGTTAGAATACAATGTGATAAATATGTTGATATGCACCCTACGGGAGTGTCAAGGTTATAAGCATCTTAACTCCCATGTATTATAAACGGATGATATTCCAACACAAATGATGTTAATTGTAATCGGTGAACAATAGGGATATGTTGCTTAATAGTATGTGAAATTGAACATGTATGAGACATTGTTAAACTTGGTTGTAAGCATGATATAACGTAGTTGGTAATACACGTGTAAAAATGTATTAGTAGATGGACGATTGTATGAATGAAGTTAACAAGTTAGTTTATTTGTATGATGTATTGACATGATTACTTAAATTAACGATAAACGACTGTAGTGAACTTGACATGATAAAATGATAAGTAACAATCCCATAGGATTCTAGCACTCTTACCTTAGCTTAATGATATGAAATGAGTATATTACATCGGTTTGAGAGCATTAACTACTTGTGTGACTAATATGTGAGCATTGTGAGGCTAACTTTCGGGTCAACGCGTTACTTATCTTATAGATAATGGTGGGACCAAGAAGGAATGCGACTAACCATAGCGATGAGCCGGATTTGGCAACCGTGATTGCCCAAGCAGTGGCAAACGCCATACCTACTATCGTAGCCCAAGTCACGTCAAGTCTCCAAAGAAGCAATGAAACACGTGAAGCTAGAGTAAATATGGGCAACGAGGAGATGTTAAGTAAAGCCTCATCAAAAAGGAAAGAAGTTGGAGAATCTAGTGAGGCAAGGAAGGCGGGTAGGTTTGACCCCAACGGTCATAATAAAGGTAGAGTCAGGGCGACGGTGAAGCCGGCAAGGAAAACTTACTTGGGACCTCACCCTTTATGTGGAAGATGTAATCTTCACCACTCTCCCACTAACCAATGTGGGACTTGCTTAAATTGCAATCAACGCGGGCACGTAGCTAGGAATTGTAGAGCACCGAAAGCGGCACCAGTGAATGTAACACCTCTTCAAATCATTTATCCCCAAGCCAACCACCTTCGGAGCCAACAGGGTGTTTGTTTTGTGTGTGGTAGCCCCGACCACTATAGAAATGCTTGTTCAAGATGGTTCGGACCACAAGCCCAAGTAGCGACTTCTCATAATCAACTTCAAGTTGCCATTCCTACCCAAGACCACGACGAGCCAAGCCGTCAGGTGCAACCTCGAGGACGAACCTTGGCGGGAGATGCTAATGAAGCCCGCAACGACCCGGAAGCGGCGATAGGTACTTTCCTTTCTCCTCGACCACTACAACTCAATGTTATTCGATTCTAGGACCGGTTATAGTCTTACTTTCTCTTACTAGACTTCCTTCATTAACAAACATCCGTAGGCTTAGATCTGGGTCTCGATCCTTTAAATGGTTTGTGATGTGCTAGATAGGTCTAGTTGAATTACCTGGTAATGATAGTTGACTTTAAATGATATTAAGCTCTTCATTAGCCCTATGCTCCTGGAAATTTGGAAATTTTTGCAAGTATGGATTGGATGACGGTGATAAATACGGTTAGTAGTAGTGGTAAAGAGTTAACTAAAAACGTCTTTGTGTAACGGTAAGGTTCTTAGGGTCCCATGTAAGTCTTCAAACTCAAGCGTCCTTAGAGCTACCGTCTCAAGAATCTGAAAGCTAACGTCGTCTTTGTTAATCTTGAGTCTCCCGAGGCTTTTCCGGACGACTTACCGGGCTTGTCCCATCTCGATAACTTAAATTTCATAAATGCTTAACTTCCTAACATCGCGCGCGTAGTCAAAACCCTTATAGACTTCTGAGACGTGAATAAGCGTGTAGTGAAACACGGGAGAGAGATTTGAAGGAAAACAAATTGGAATGGACTTCGCCATGAAGTCGCCGACGACAAGAAGTGATCACGATACGACGAGACCGGTAAAATTTGACAATTTGGCACATTAGTATGTAGAAGAAATGGGTTAGGTGCACGAAGATTCGATTTCTATCATTTCAGATAAAGAAAGTCGCTTAACTCCAATTCAGGGAGCCATCCAATGAGCAACGGGTACTCAAACCGACTTGAGACTTGATCACATGTGAAGAGAATGTGCTTATGACCCTGACAGAAATCTTGTGCAATGACGGGTGTTACGCGAGTATTCGAATGTCACCGACCGAAGCACTGAGTAGTAGAGATGTTACTCTCCACTGGGACGAACCAAGAAT
Source organism: Erigeron breviscapus (assembly GCA_034093135.1). NCBI lineage: Eukaryota > Viridiplantae > Streptophyta > Magnoliopsida > Asterales > Asteraceae > Erigeron > Erigeron breviscapus. The sequence continues at coordinate 10,762,884 of CM067174.1, read as the reverse complement.
CGAAGAAAGCCAATGTAGCGGGCCGGGAATAGTAACTGGAATGACAAGAACAACTTCTCAAGCTAAGAGAATAGCCCAACTAGCTCGCATGCTACGAAAGAAGTATGCCGATGTGAGGCGGAGACCGTTAGAGTTTGAAGTGGGTGATTTTGTACTTTTGAAAGTATCACCGTGGAAAGGCGTCATCCGATTCATGAAATGAGGCAAGCTCGGGCCAAGGTATATTGGTCCTTCCAAGATCCTCGAACGGGTTGGAAAAGTTGCTTATCGATTAGAATTACCACAAGAGCTTAGCGGTGTACATGATGTGTTTCATAATTGTAACCTACGCAAGTGTTTGGCGGACCCTACGCATCATGTGCCCATGGACGAGATTAGAGTGGATTCGAAGCTTAAATTTTGTTGAAGAGCCGGTAGAGATATTGGATCGTCAAGTCAAGAAACTCAAGAATAAGCGCTACACGATTGTTAAGGTTAGATGGAATGCTAGACGCGGAGCCGAGTTCACTTGGGAGCGAGAGGATCGTATGAAGTCTAAATACCCGCATTTAGTAATTAGTGTTTTGTTGAATTTCGGGACGAAATTCTTTCAACGGGGGAATAATGTAACATCCGTGAGTTTTGACCCGTTGACTTTATGTGTAATTTGGCTAACAATTTAAGTTAATGAAATATTTGGATCGTTTTGTGATTAAATGACAATGTGGTATGTTCGTCGGGTCGATAATATGTTTAATCGGTGTTTAAATTCCTAACGTTTTGTAATTTGGCTTGAGAAGGAAACGGGTCGGCCCGTGGGTCATCCACGACCCACCAGCCCCTTTATGACCCATTTCCTTTCCTTATCTCATTAGTTCACCACATATCTCTTTCTCTCTTCTCTTTTCTCTATAAGTAAAAATCAAGACCATCCACCTCTAGTTCTTCATTCTCTAGCATCATTTGGCGTTTTGGAACTAGTTTAACTCGAGAATCATCATTGTCTTCATCTCTTTATCATCATATCGAAGAATCAAAGGTCAAAGTTTACCCATTTTACCCATTTTGCCATAAATTGGGTTCTAACTCGGAAAGGAAGTTTTGGTAAGTCTAATTCATCCCATTTACTTCTATTTATGTTAGTTTACTCGTTTCTAGTCATCTCGTACATTTACAGGTTCTAAATCGACTTAAAATGAGTTTTGGGTCAATTTAGGGTTTGACTAGGGTTTGATCGATTTGGAAGATTCGATGATGTTATGGATGGAAATACGGGTTTGGGTAAGTGTATTTAGGTGTTAGGAGGTCATATGTATCATCAAAACGAGTCCCTCGACCTCGTATATCAAATTAGGGTTTTAGGGTTGAAATTAAGGTTTTGATTAGGGTTAGAATGATTTGGAAGTGATTTTGATGTTTTGGGTCGGATTTGTGGATTGGGTTATGTGTACTTATGTTGAATGGTGCTTATTTATGCTTCAAAACAAGTTTAAAGCTCTTGTAAATCGTTTTGGGGTGATTTGGGTCGAGTTTAGAGGTGTTTGGTTCGGATTTTCTGCAGGAAACAAAACTGCTGTTGCTGGTGTATGGTCTCACTGCGGCGCAGTGGCAAGGCAGGGCCTTGACTGCGGCGCAGTGGTTTCCCCCTGGTTTGAAGCTCACTTCCTGACTGCGGCGCAGTGGATGAAATGCATCCTGACTGCGGCGCAGTCATGAGGCCCTGTTTCGCGCGTCAGTTTTCAAACGTTAATAACTTTTGAACCGTAAGTCCGTTTTAGACGTATGACCTATCGTTGGAATCGTGAGAGAGTCTACTTTATCATGGTATAACCCTTATAGCTTAAATCCATCATCATTTCCGAAAATGTCGTGTTAAAGTGTCCTTGTTAAAATCGGTTGAACCATTTAGATGCTTGAGAGTTGTGACGAGACCGAATTGAGTCCCAATTACCATCCAAAGTTGATTTACTCTTCTAAAACCTAGATAGGGCTTGACTCGTGATTTGTAATGTGTATGTTAATGTGTATGTATATGATCGATATTTAGGTTTTGGACGCGAAGCGAACATCGAACGACTGTAACGCGACTTTATATCAAACTTTACTTCTTTTCCGATCAGGTGAGTTCCGTAGCTCCCTACTCAATTGAGATTCGGGCTGAAAAGTGTACACATACGTGTTTGTTTGATTGTTTGGTCGATTTGATTGATGGCTTATTGATTGTTTTATTGATTGTTGATTGATGGATGATTTTGATTGATTGTTGGATGGTTTACGCATATGATTGTGATATTTTGATTATTTAGGATAGTCGTACATACATGGAAGTCGGTTATGCCTTCAAAGGGTTTTGGATGTGGTGGGAAGGCTGCGGGTGACCCTATATATAAGCATCTGGACTCGTTGAAAGTAGAATCCTCCTAAGTGTATGTACGTATTGATTGATTGGTTCATGGATTGATGATTGATGGACTTGTGGTTTATACGGGTACTATATGTACTTGATGACATTATACGGGTACTATATGTACTTGATGACATTATACGGGTACTATACGTACTTGATGACATTATACGGGTACTATACGTACTTGATGACATTATACGGGTACTATATGTACTTGATGACATTGATTGCTGACGATGGTTCCTTGTGATCCATTACTACGAACTCACCAACCTTGTGTTGACTATGCTTAGTACACTTTTCAGGTAACCAGGTTAATCTAGGGCGTGGAGTTTGATTGTTAGCTTGCTGTTGAACCCGGACTTGGACTTATATGGATCAAGGATCCATTTGCCTTCTTTTGCATTGTACTTAGAACCGTTAGCCATCTTATGATGTTCTGTTGTAATCTTTGATGATGACATGCTCTTTATGTATTTTGATGATTGTTTATCTTACTGTATGGATTCACTGAATCCTTTATTTGCATTTAGTTCATGTTCTACATTAATCCCACCTGTGCTATATGATTTCCGTGATATTCTGAGCCTTGGCTTGGGGTGTTACAGATAATTCCAAAACTAACTGAGCATCGAAAACCTAAATTATCAAATAGAATTTGAATTAAATCGGAAAATGAAGTTCATTTTATTTTGTTTTATAATTCTGCTTATTTATACATCTTTTAACGTGTAGGATAATAGAAAGTATGAGTAACCCAACAACGGACCATTAGAATCAGCAGCCCAGCAGATACAAAAAGGCATCATATTTGAACTGATGATACAAAAAAAGTATAATACTTTGATTCGGTTGGACTGATGATACTACTGAGCCTCTGCTTATACTACAAGACTGCTGATGTTAATATTAAGCTGTCGTAGGATTGTGTTGTGTAGCATTTGGGATAAATAATCTTACAAAATAATCTAAAATAAATAATATTAATCAAATTTTATATATATGCTCGACAGGTAATTGTAAGTTTTAACTAACATAATGACCATGTTACCAAAATCAACTGAAATACAAGCTATTAGCAGATCAACTCTACTATATAAATTAAAGCTTTTGTTAATTTAGAAAACATTGTTATTATGTTAGTTACAATTATATGTTATCATAACAATTGTTTATACATATTTCTACAACTACATGTCTCTTTCTATGTTTTCAATATATTGATGTATATGATTGATACTATTTGTTTAAATAGATAAAACGTTGTCAAATAAAAATTAATAAATCAATGATAAAAAATATTTAATGACTTGAATATCGTTTAAATTTGTACATTTTTGTATTTTTACATTATCTTATCTATATGATTTTTAGATTATAATCAGGTTTTATTTATAGAATTAATGCTGCTTTATAACAACATTATATCTGTACAAAACATATACATATGTATAACTGACAAGATAAGTAGATAAGTAAGAATAAAAATTAACTAGAAAAAAATAAATAAGGAAAATTACGAAATTGAAATAATATAATATCATTTTTTTAAAGGCAATATATTGACTATTTAATCTTTGTTTGATTAAATAAAATATGTTCCACTTGTCCACCATCAAATTAGTTATTCAAAATGTGACAACTTGACAGTTTACACTGATTACGAGGAAGACTTTTTACTTTACATACCTTTACCCAGTTAATAGATTTATCTATTAATAAAAGGTACAAGGTAAAAGTATAGTTTGGAACATAGTACTATAAGTCACATCAACTGACTTATATACTCTTCCTAGTATGAGCATGCAAGGAATTAGGTTTAATTCCTTAAATGCTCACAACCACATTTGTACGATCTTTTCCACATCATCATGGACTTGGTCTATAAATACAAAGTCTTCTCACAACTTGCAAACTGCTTGAAACTATTGCATTGCAACTTGTGAGATATACTCTAAGTAAACTTACGAGTATTTCCAAGTTAATTAGATCACTTGTTTTTCAGGATTGTTTAGATATTTACACTTGGGTGTTTATCTTTGTTCCGCAACAATCCTTGTATTTGTTTATATATCAATAAATCAAATACATAGAAAGAAAACAACGTGTCTCAATGCTACATACTTGATTATACTTATATATATCTTTATATAGTTTCTGCCATTTAGTTCTTGCATTTTACTTTAAGTCATTGTTTCTTGTTATCCATATCTGGATCGTAAACTTAACTTGTCCATCAAGATTAGTTGTACTTGCCAGTCGGGTTTAGTTAATCATCTATATTTGGGACTCACAGTAGGCTCATTTACTTGGGATGGTAAAACTGAAATTGAAGCATTTGGAGGCGAGACTTGAGATGAAGGGTTTTGATCTTGTACAGAAGACTCAAAAATCTCCAAGTCTGATGCAGTACCTTCAGAATCCGAAGACTCAATAAGGATTTCCTCGTCATTAACATTCATGTCCAGATCCATGAATGTAACTGAGGGCTGACCAGATGGGTCAGTCTCCAGATGACCTTCTCCAGTTTCCTGGAAGGTTGCATCTGTTGGAGGATCAGATACCGAGGTATCTTCACAGGGATAGAGGTCACTGGGGTTGCCTCAGTTATAATTGCTCTATCCACAACCATAACATCATCGGCCGAAGAGTTGGGAACCTCAGTCTCCAGTAGTGACTGGCCAGAGACGTCGTCAGTTCGTGCAATAGAAGTGTCAGAAGATAGGCCGTGGACACTTTGTGCTGACTCAAACTCTAATCTGGGTTGGGTAGCCCAGTTTCATCTTCACCACCCTCTCCTACAGAAATTGCGAGGGTGGCTGCTTGCGGTTGTCCCGTTTGACTATCTCCAGGTTCCTGTTGGGAGGAAACTGGAGGGCTGGTCTGGTTTCTACTGTCAGTGGCAAGTGCTGACAAAGTCCTAATGCGACGTGTTCTTGTTGCCTTTGGATTTTACTCCTGAACTATAATAAATATTTATCCATTTAATTATAATTCATGTTAAAGAAAACAAAGTCAGAAAATAGAGGCTTATTTGTATTATTTGTTATCATTTCATATCATAAAATCCAGTGGTAAAACTATGATATTACTAATTATATTTTATTTATTCATCTTTTAAACTATATGAAAAGTAAAGCAACAGCAGGTCTACATTATTAGCAGGCCATTAGTTAGAGAAACAACGACAACAGCAACCCATTCAATCATATATACCAAGTAGTATCAGCAGTCCAATAGTAACATCTTTTTTTACTATTTCTGATTATTTGATATATAATAGTGATTATTTTTTAAAATAATAAATCTACTAAAAATATAACTACAATACATACAATAATTATACAAGGTGAACTATTTTTAAATAAAATGTTATACTATTATATTTTACGACAATTTATAATAAATACTATTTCGATTTAATTCTAATTCATGTTTGAAGAAAAGAAAGTCAACAAATGGAGCTTATTTGTTACTCCTATGTTATGATTTTGTATTATAAATCGAGTCATACAGCTATTATATTTTCTAATCATATTTTATTTATACATCTATGAAACTTTATCAACAATACAGGAGAAGTGGGCCAATATTATTAGCAGACCATCAGTTAAAAGATTCATAACAACAGCAGCCCAATAACTTAGATATATGAACTAGGAAGTAGTAACACCAGGCTAGTAGTAACAAATTTTTTTACTATTTATGATCATTCGATATATAAATCTGAATATATTATAAAATATATAAATTTTCTAAAAAATTAAACAACTATAAATACAATAATCATTGAAAGTGAACTATTATATACTACACACATATATATAAACAAAATATTTAAAATTAGCCCGTCCATCGGACAGGTCCTAGATCTAGTATAATCTTAGGGAAGCACATTTATTGCGTGTTATTATAACCTTAACGACGGACCTAACAAACATATATCTATACTTCTATACTACTATATAAAAATTATAACCCATGTTGAAAGTTTAGAAAAGTGGACATGCAATTGACCAAATTACCCTTAATAAATTAAATCACCACAACCCTTAATATTAAATTACACCATTAGTCCATTATAAAATATCTCTACTAACTTTAAATTAAATAATTATCACTTTTTGTCACAGTAAAACATGAACTAAATTCTTTACCACTAATTATAATATCATTTTAATCTATAATAAATCTCAACCACTCATTTTTTTCTCTCTCCTCCATAAATCATTTTATTCTCTAATTCATTCAAAATCTTTTATCTCAAAAACCGTATATCGATAAATTATAAAAATTATATGGGTGTTCTTAAAATTTCATGCTCTTTCATTAGAGATGTCATTCGATATACTTTTGACGAATTTTTAAATCCGAGGCGGAGCCCGTACGGCTAGATCACCCCATCACCGACTCCCATATGACTTATCACCCCCATCATCTCACCGTCACACCACGCGGGCATTTGGCTAGTAAAATAAATTTATGATAAAGTGAGTGTCTGTTCAATAAGTTGTCATCAAAAATTGATGCAGTTAAATGCATTCAAGCTAAGCACGTAATTATATTATCAAACTCATTATAAACAAAAAACCCTTAATTTCAAACCCTAACAAAAATTAAAATCAAAACGAACAAAATGTCTTGCAACATACCATTCGAAATCCAAGTGGAAATCATAGAAAGGATTTCAGATGTGAAATCATTGATAAAATTCAGATCAGTTTCGAAACCGTGGAATTCACTCATTGACAGCCCCAAGTTTATTGCTGATTACCACACACGTCATCATAATCATCGTCTGCTTGTAAGGTACGTTGGTTCCCCTGAAAAATATGATTCGATTTTGGACGATGATGTCTTCCCACAACACAAGATTCCTATGACTGTTCCAATGATACTCTCAACACGATACCACGAAGTAAGTATGACTACCTCTCAAGGCTTGATCTGCTTGTACACTACGCCTGCAAACGCATGTAATGATTCCATAATAAAGAGTGTGCTTTTATGGAATCCTGCATTCGTATTGTAGTTCCTAATGTTTTATTGTATAGGAGTAGAAGATATAAAACTGTTATTGGTTTTGGGGTCTCTCCTCACACCAATGACCCTATGCTTGTCAAGATTAATAATAATAATGATCCGAAGTATTTCCGATACTATAAGTTGCATCCCCAGACAAGTTGAGGTTTTTACATTAAGCACAGGGTTATGGAGAAGTTTGCGTACTGACCTCCCTCCTCGTAAATCTATTGAATTCTCGTACTATAATGTAGTTATAGATAGGTTTATCTATTGGATTGTCCGTGATCGGCGGTGTAAAATGATTATGTCATTTGATATGACAAGTGAGGAATTTACAGAAATATCCCTACCAGACTATGTAGCACGCGTATCCTCTTATTATTTGGACATATCTAAGCTAGGGGAGTCTCTTGTTGTGCTTGACACCGATGAATATGCAGAGATACATGATCATGTTGTATGGATAATGGAGCATGGGGTTCCAAATTCATTTAGAAAGCTATTCACTATTAAGGCACCAGATGCATCAATTGAAAGGGTTTATGGATTTCGGAAGAATGGTGAACCGATAATTCGAAAGGTCTTTTCCTTGAGTGATGAACCGATATGTAACTTCTGTTTATGACCCTGCTCACAACGCTTCAATGATATTGTGATTTCTAAAATTGGATATTTATATTCTGCGAGTTCCTACACAGAGACACTACTTTTGCTAGATCATTGAGATAATGGCAACCTTTCAAAGCATACATTTATGAACTCGCAACTTACTTTTGGAGCAGGCAAGCAAGGCGTGAAGATTGAAATGCATTTATAGTATAGATCAGTTTAAGTGATAATATTCATGTTTACTTATGGTACTGATTGGATTGTTGCAACATTAAGTATGTGCAGTGGTCTATATTTCATTAGTGTCAACCAAAAATTGAAAATCAAAACTATCTCATTATTTATCAGATGTATTATTATGGTCAAAGACTCAAAGTTGAAATTGTATTCATATTTATATTTAAATCTAATCCCAGTGTACTCTAATATCAGCAAACTATATGTTTAACTTTATGTACATTCACAACAACCAAAACAGTGGTACTGGATGAATGGCAGGAGCCCTTCTAAATTTCTAACGGTTTCAGTCTAAAACTTTCACAGTTCAAAGCAGACGTTTGTAATGATAGATTAAAATCTTGCCACACACAGTTCAAAGCGCGGAAGAAGGAAAGGAGACTGACAAGCTACTAATCCTGCCAGCACACAGTGGAGAAACAGAGTTAGGTTCAGGTTCATGAAGACTATTGACTAACAGGTGCTTCTGGAGTAGAAGGAGGTTCACCTCTGCCAATTTTGAATAATGCGCATCTATGAAAGCAAAAGGCGAATCCATATTAGAACAACTTGTTTATCATAATTAGTAATAGTTTTAGTAAATTTAATACTGTATATATATATACATTTCAGAAAACTAACTTTGCACACAACTCCAGATTTCATTAATTTGGAGGAACATAACATGAACATGAATATGCCAGACATTGCAATTTTAGTGAACATCTGATTGATGTTTATGTTTTTTGAATTTGTAGGTTGAAACTTGAAAATGACATATATTATGAGGTTAATGCCAAAGGTTCAACTCTTGCTGAGGTGCTTGGAATCGATTATAAATCAACATTGAAGCCTGCATTTGCTTCTAACAGTGACGAGATTAAGAAAACGTCAAAATCTGTAAACTCAGATTCTTCTTCATCAAGTTTTTTGCGAGATTGCTGCAAAGAAGTAAAGAACTGACACTAAAAGAAATAACATTCCCATATTTCACTCACGAATTGATGAAGTAAGTCCTAGTATCAAATTTATAATATGGTCTATAAGTACTCCATGCCTCTTAGATTCAATTCTTGACTAACAATCATGAAATGTTTTTCCATTTATAAACCCTTCCAAAGCAGAAGCTTCATATGAATTATGCAACTTTGCCAATTGTGGATGTTGAGAGTGTATGCTGTTGGTAATATTCATGGTTCGGAGTAGTGACAATTGTAAGTGTATTTATACCGGCCATATCTTTAGTTGTTAGTAGTTGGCATGTATGACACCAGATGCCTCTATCTTAAGAATAGCAACATGAAAAGTGACAATAATAGTTGCAATTCTAAAGATGATTTTCTTCCTGAATGCATAGTCAAAGTTATGATTATGATAGACGTGGATTGTATGTTGACCATTGACCTGAAATATAGATATCTAATGTAGTCACTATTCATTTATATCTTACACAGATCATAAAAAGTATATTGTGGAGTTAGTAGCAGGATTGCAGCTCGAAGTGACTAATTATATGAATTCTGAACTAAATCCGTTGTCTGCTTTCATATCTGCTGTTTATCCAAAATCCCAGCGATAAGTGTATTTGTAGATTGTGGGTCTTTCAAATCTTTTTTCTTTTTTTTTTGGCATTTAGAAGATGTAATATGTTAGAATGCAAATATGGGACCTCCTTATGCTGGCTAATATGAGACATGCCTTGTAAGGCTAGTCTAATAATTAACAAATGCCCTAATAAAAGAATACAAGGAAATACAATTAGAATCAAAATACTAATCTTGAAATATATCCCATAACTTGGAGCTCTGATGGTATTAGCCTATTAGGAGTATGCTTGAACTTCAATGTATATGGTTTCCATTGTACCGTCTCTTCAATCAATTCCCTCACCTGTGTTTCATCCTGTTTTCCTTTCTCAGAAAATCTTTTGTTTCTTTCTTACTAAGTGCAGCCAATGCATTTATTGTAATCTAGTTCTGGCTGGCCTTGAGACCACAGGTAGAAACTTTGACCCATTACCTCTAAATAAGTTGATATGCTTTATGTCCTTCTCTAAAGGTTCAATGTGTCAAGATATATGATGAAATTAGAAAAGGAAGCTTGTCTAATGGGTCAACCAGGTTGAAAGTCATCTATTGAAATGTTTATTAATCATGCATGGAGCCTATTTTTTCCCTGTAAAGTTCAAAGAATGGATAAAAAAGTGTTCCGTAGCTTGGGCCAAACCTATATTTTATGATTTTATCTGGAAGAATGTGTATACCTAATGTCTTTCAAACTTTATATGTGGTTTTACCCCTCTTATCCATCTTTGATCTTTGTGGAGCCTAGTGAGAAGAGGTAGTGGAGTTGAGAAAACTAATAGTTTGCTTAATTTTTACGAGTGGGCATGTTAATGGTAAAAAACTAAAAAATTTGACGCGGTGACTAAAAGTGAAAAAAAGTAGCAAGTTTAGTATATTTTTGAGTTTAGTGACTAAAAGTGCAAAATGTGTCAATCTCAGGGACTAAAAGTGTAATTTACCCTAAAATGAATATACTAACGAAGACAAACATTATTATAACCATTAACTTTTAAGCTTACTTAAACATGAAACAAAACCATTTAAACGGCATTATGGCCATTGTAAGCTCGTGGGCCCCATTTTGATTCACCTTTCTCCCGTCTTCTTCGAGACAGCTAACCGGAATCTGAGCGAGCCGTGCCATGAAGGTTCTCAGAAACGAGGTGAGAACGGTAACGAAAACGCTCCATGCCACTAAGGCTTCGAGAACCTCCAAACGTCCAGCACATGGCTTATTGGCTTAGGCCTAATAGTTTCAAATTTTATTACACCAAAACCTTTTAACAAAGGAGATATATTGTACGTAGTTTCAAAAAAGACATCCATCATAACGTGAGTGTGAAAAAACTGAATCAGTTTATTTTTTTCCAGGAAACAATCAAAAGAAATTCGAATTATAAAACATAAAGTGTTTATTAAAATAATATCAGTTTAGAAAAAATAAATTTAACTTTTCTGGTGTACCAAAGGTTAATTAATTAGTTAAAAAAAAAGAACTTCCAAGTTTAGAACTTACCACCGACCTTCATTGTTTCCATATATAAAGCATACATATCAACACAATTCTTGGTTCGACAAATAAAAATTTAACATCTGTAATCGACTATCAACATTCGCACGTCAATATCAAAATCCTGTAAGTTTCTATCTTTTTTCCTTAGTTTTTTATTTCTTGGGCCATAAGTGTTTTTTTTTTTTTTTTTTTTTTTTTGTACATCTAATCTGTATCATAGACGACGAAATATGTTATATATAAATATATGTATATGGATATCTATATTGATCATTATTTAGTTCTAGGATTACCATCTGGTGAAAAAGGAACCAAGATTTCAGATAAAGACATAACAAAAGCATATAAAATAAAGGCTTTGAAGTTACATCCAGACAAGAAGCCTAATGACCCTAATGCTGTCATTAATTTTCAAAATCTGCAAGCGTCTTACGAAATCCTAAAAGACGAAAATTCTAGAAAGAAGTTCAATGCTGATCTCATTCGACGTGTTAAGTCACAACAACACACGTCGAAAACTTGTGATAAGAAAGAAGAGAGAAAGCCACAACAAGAACGTAAAACGCGCTGCTGCTGCATTTAAAGAACGAGAAAAGAAACGGCTCGACTTTTCTAATGCCAATGAAAACAGGGACACTGAACCAACTGTGGATGAGATTAGATTAAAAGTTATTGTTGATGATATTAGATTAAAAGCCGAAAAAGAAGTTAATGATCATATTAGATTGAAAGATAGAAGAGTGGATAAGGAAAATGTGCTCGAGGTATTTTGGGCGAAAGGTTTGGATTATAGTAAAAAAAAATTAAGGGAGATATTTGAAAAGTTTGGTGAGGTTGAAGATGTCATTATGAGCTTTGTTTATCGTGGATCGGCTCATATCGTGATGGCTACTAAAGATGATGTTGCTGCTGCTGTTGAGGCAGGAACGGTATGTGGAGATCGCTTAAGTCCTTTGCTAGTTAGGCCTCTTTAACAAGTTTGATTATTGAGGTTTGATATATGGTCTAAAGTGACTATGCCCGTTGCTGCTATACATTAGGCATTTGAAGAAAATTAGGCATGTATGTACTTTAATCTCTTTATTTTCTGAAGGAACGGTATGTGGAGATATATTAATTAGTATGCTCAATTTCTTTGTTGTTTTTGCAATCTCAATGGCATGATAAGATGACTATTATGCATAACTATAATTATTAACTGAATATATTCGACTTTTTTTTTTTTGGTTTTTTTTGCTTCTGTCTTGTCTTTGTGTGGATATATGCTATGTGAATGTTTTGTTTTGCTACTACGATATGCCTCGACTTTTCTAATGCCAATGAAAACAGGGACACTGAACCAACTGTGGATGAGATCACTACCAGAAAGCAACTGGATCAGAACCTGAAAGTACACCATGACAGGCCCTGGGGGAATTTTTTCATAAATATTGCAATTTTTGGTGCATCTCAAGTGTGTAGCAGGAGTTGAAACTGGATATATAAAAAGTCAAGTTATTTAAAGCCGGTGTTAATAAGAAACTTGTCTACTCCCTCCGAGAGTTCAAAGCCCGGAAGAAGGAAAGGACTGACAATCTGCTAATCCTGGTTTGAAGCCGGAAAAAGGAAAATCAATTGGGGTGTTTTCCTGGTTTGAACATGCTCCAGATTGTGAATACAAATGAAAAGTGAAAAGAAGGGGTCAATAAAGTATGGCACTTTCTAAATTCCACTCAATCGCACTCGAATATGTAGAAGTTACATCAGGTATTATTATGTCGAATGCATTTTTGGTGCTTGTGTAGCAAGAGTAGCTACTGAACCTTAGAAGCCAACAAATAAGAATATATGTGAACCACTGAATCATAATACCATATAAATGAACTGGACCGAAAACATGCTAATGTATAAAGATATTTACAAGTGCTTCTGCCACCAAATGTACACTGATATTTATAAGTGCTGCCTAACACAATACAAAAAACATGCTAATGTATCAACTATTAAGTTTCTGATTCTCTTTGCCTTTAGCCAACTTATATTACACTACAAATGAAGCTATTTACAGTTAGTTGCCATCACACAAGACTTATTTTTTGCATCTCAAGTGTGTAGCAGGAGTTGTTACTGATCCTTATAAGCCACAAATGTCAGAACAAGGGGAGTTACCTTATGCTATCATTGTTGAGGGCCTAATGGAAATCACTAAGGCCGTATGCCAATACACAGTGGAGAAACAGGGCTTAGGTTCATGGAGACCGGTGTCTTCACAAACGGGTGCTTCAATAGTTGGGCAGCAGTAGGCCGATCATTTGGGTTAACTTGTAAGCACTTAAATATGAAATCTCGGGCCTCTGCAGACAATGTTTCAGGAATAGAAGGACGTTCACCTCTGCCAATCCTGAATAATGCTTGCATCTATGAAAGCAGAAGAAGTGTCCATATCAGCACAACTTGTTTAACAAAATTAGTAATAATTTTAGTAAATCTAATCCTTGTTATATTTTATAAAAGTAGTAATAATTTTAGTAAATCTAATCCTTGTTATATTTTATAAAAGTAGCAGGAAATATTGAGTTGCGCGTGGTGCATACCCCTTCCAAGTGGGAATATGGAACTCGACGTGTTAGCATCTCCAACACAGTGCAACCAAGGCTCCATATATCAGCTGCAGGTCCATAGCCCTTGTTCTTCCAATTAGTAACAACCTAGGGTACAGATTGTCAACCCATTATAGTTGTGAATTGGTTGTGTTTTATCTGTAGAAATCAAATCAGCATATAAAGCTAAACGAAAAGAGGGTTCTCCTACCCAGAGTTTGTTTTTATGCACACAACATCTACTGATTGTACATATATGTGTATTATTATGATTGTAATAATGTTGTTTCTCGTAGAATGATTCACACATTAACTATTCACAAAATTAAAAATTTATAGAAAAATAGGACAAATTAAAAAGGTGTTGCGGATCAACTCAGTCAGATAGATCCTGTTCGACCCGCACTTACAAGTGACTTCTTAGGTGAGAACCTTTGTTGGACCCCTTATAGGACCCGTACATACACACTAGGGTTTGTTTCTTCCTACAATTAACATATATGTCTATATATTTGATGTAGGCCCAAGTGTAGAAGATCAAACCTTATTGTATTTGGAAAGGCTAGATAGAGAAATAAAGAGCTTCACTTAAATGGCCATAACTTGAGCTACAAGACTCTGTTTTCGACGTGCGACCAGTCAAAATGACCGTTGGAACGAGGAGCATCAACTGCAAACTGCCAAATGAGATTTTTTTAGGTTTCTAACATTCAGTTCATGCTACATTTCCTAAACAACCCTTGTCATCCTTTACACCACTCCATGGCTTCGACCCGGGATTGTTATGAAAATCCAAGTAACCCTGTGAAAACACACCAAGCACCGCAAGACAACTATTAGTTCAATATCAAACTCAATCTCATACACAATATTGGGTACAAAAGAACGTTAATAATCCAGTGAACTTTAGAAGAAAAAGTAATACTTGTAATATTCCCGCGGACGCGAACATGTCGGTTATCCTCTTGAACTCATTCCGGCTTAGACCCAAGTGTTCAAGCAGTAGTTGAGCATTCTGGTACCAAGTATTAATTTGTTATAATTAATACCCTCCGTCCCATTTTAATTGTCCTATTTTGACTGGTCAAGTCTTTTTCTTCCGACTTTGACCGTAAATATCTTTGTTTGTGTTATATATTAGTTGATGAAAATTATATCAATGAAAAATACATTTAAAACTCAATCAATTCATATATGTTATATCAAGTGTTATATAACACAAACATGTGTAAAATATATAAGTTCTACGCATTTGAAAATGTATAAATTCAAAAAATACTCTATACACTTGAAAGTGTATAAATATGTAAGATTCTACACTCTTAAAAACGTATTGTAATAAAATGTATAATGTACACTTTATAAAATTTGATACGGTAAAAGGTGTATAGAATTTTTAGGAGTCTTATAATATTACACGCATTTAAATGTGTAGAATTTTTAGTATTATATATGTATCAATGTACATATCATTTAGAAACTCATGAAGAAATCATGTAAATAAATAAACAACTACGGTGGATATTATTTGGATTGTGAAAAGTCAAACATTCCCACTTTTCGTCAAAATACTAAACTGGGGGTAAAGTGTAAATATGTATCATCCATATATTATGTATATATGTATGTTGTTTCTTTTTCTCGACGACCAATTATTATATATAACAAAACAAAAAAGTCGGCTCCCCCTCTATAACCACTGTAGCAATTCACTGTAGAAAAATAATAATTTTTTATTCCAATCACTGTAGTAACTCGGTACTGTAGCAACCCTGGTTATAGCAACTCTGGTACTGTAGCAATTTTGTCTTTTTCAAAAAAAAAATTTAATACTTTTAAAGTTTCTTATTTTTACCACTTAACTTTTAGGTTTTTTAACTTTAGTCTAACATTTTAATACAAACTTAAGTAACAAAGTTTTTAATTTTCACAGGGTTTTTAACTTTAATCATCAAATCTTTATTTTTTAACTTTTTATCTCTTATTATAAGGTTTCTAACTTTTACCATCGAACTCTTGATTTTTTCAACTTTATCTATCTATTACTTTCTACTTCTTATAGTAAACTTTAAGTGTCCAAACTTTTGGGTAATGCTAGATGTATGTTTGCATAAATATTTCCCATATATCAATCAACCACGTATAAATAGATCTGAGCTGTCAATAATAAATCATTGGGGTAATTAAAAGTTCATTCTTCTTCACCTTCATATAAACAACCACTAACCATCGCTCTATTTCTCAAATCGTCGTCATTCTCTCAAATCGCCATCAATAAATCGTCGTCGTCGATCTCTCAGCTCACACATTCACCGTCTCAACCACCGCGCACTCGCCGTCGATCTCTCAAATCGCCATCAATCAATCGTCATTGTCGATCTCTCGGTTCACACACTCATCGTCTCGACTTATCAATCTCTCAGCTCGCCGTCGCAACCCATCGTTGCTCACTGTAAGTCCTCTAGCAGTATGATTAAACATTGTTGTATGTATGTATGTATGTATGTATGTATGTATGTATGTATTTGATTAAACTTTGTTAATTTCTTGCTCAATTATTTGTACAATTATTGTATGTATATGTTATTTTTGTTTAATTATTTGTAGAGTTTGATTAAACGTTTTCATATTGTATATAAGTATTGTTTGTTGAATATTTGTTCCATTATCTGTTTTGCTATAACTAAATTATATATTCATGCTGATGTTATGAGAGAATTGATGGGTTCTGATAAGCCGGGACGTGCTGTTTTTTATGGTACTAGGGTAAGGACATCACAACTAAGTACTCTTAATCAGGGTTTAAAAAGGTTGAGAGATAAAGACTTGAGAGATAGCATGCTTTTGGCAAGAGTTGACTCTCAAAATAAGAAAATCATGACTCAAAGTAAGCAAATCGAGACTCAAAGTAAGCAAATAGAGAGTCAGAATAAGCAAATTGAAGGTCTGCAAACAACGGTTGAACAAATTCAAGCTGATCTAGTCATTTTCCAAACAGCATTTCGTGGTGTTTTTAGTTCTGATGTATCTCGTGATACATTCCTACCATCTCATATCTCTAGCATATAGGTAATGGCTAAACTATTTCGATAGAATATAAATCTATATATACTGATTACTTAAGGTCGTACATGTTAAACAGCTCGCACTTGATATGAAAACTATGCTGCAGCTAATGAACTCACTTCATTGTTGGCAGAATGTGCAATCATCGAGGCATTTCCCACAATAACCAGACCACCGTCTACACGTAATAGCATCGTGTCATCGAGAATAAGAAGCTTCTTAACATTTGCCTTGTTTAAGTGATTTGTATTTTTAGTAATATTTGTAGAATAATGAGAAGCTTTCAAACATTTGTTTCAGATTTATTTGTGAAGGACAACAAATTCATATGTTTCAGATTTGTTTCAATTTTATTCGTAATACTACAATACTGCAATGGTGTATTTTCAAATTATTGTTCATTTGATTGTATATATATAGATTTGAGCAATTTAGGAATCACACATTTGTAGGTAATCTATTCATTTTTAGGTGTGTAGTTCTAATAAAATCTACACACTTAAAGATGTATACAAATAGCTTTTTTTCTTCACATTTAAAAGTGTGTAGATTTTTTTTAAATGTTCACTCTTTTAGGTGCGTACAATTTTAATTTTCTACGCACTTAAAAATGTATGCATTTCACTCATTTTTTCACACTTTAAAGCGTGTAGATATCATGTAATTCTACGCACTAAAATTTGTAAGGATTCTTAAATTCATTCTACGCGGCCATTTTTTATGCACCACATTAAAGTGTGTAGATTATAATTTTATACAACTTGTAGTGCGTACAAATGCTAAAATAAATGTGTAGAAATAATCAATTTGTTGTAGTGAAATTTTACTAGTTACAAGTTATGAAATAAAGTTAAGTAACGAGATAGTCTACTAATTGGCCAAACAAACCCTTGAGAACTAAAAGTCGCTTAAAAGATGTCATTCTGGATCATGTTAATGATGCCCAAATTTTACTATGTTACAAGGCTTATTCTAAGTAAATACGAGGCTACTATGCGTAGAGAACGGGCCATGGCTTATTCCTTTTCTCATCAGGTAAACGTGCGTGCTTGTAAAGTAGTGCGTACCACATGTGTTTTGCAGGCCGATTTGAAGAAGGAGATTAAGAAATTACAGAGGTATAGAGATCAGATTAAGACATGGCAACTGTCCACCGAAATCAAGGATAAGAAGGTTCGTATATGACTATGCTTAGTTCAGTCTCTGTTATTATTTTATTTTATTTTTTATTATATTTTTGTAGTTAGTTGTCTTTCGCAAGTTTATGGTTTTTTCACTTTATGAAACTAAATTTATTTCTTATATCTATCTTTTCATCTCAAATTGGTGTCATCAATATACTACTGTGTTTTGAGGAATATAAAAGATATTGACATCTTACAGTTACCTGTTAATGATAAAAGAGCTGAATGGGTGTGTTAGGCCTGTTTTGGGTAATGGATCAGTAGGGTTCCGGGTAAAAAGGCATGTATGAATCTTTGAGATCAAACCTGGAACATGGACACCTTTGGTCTAATTTTTTGAATATCATTATCATTATATGAGTTAATTGTGGTACATAATTTGATTTATCTTTGTGTAAAGACCAGTAGTTATTATTATAATAGTGATGATGATAATGGTCTGTTATTGTGTTTGGAAAGTGTGTGGGTTGCTAGGAGACCACCTGGTTATGCATTTGTCGAGTTTGATGACCGCAGGGATGCTCTTGATGCTATTCGGGCTCTTGATGGTATGTTTCATAATCGAAATCATACACAAGTAAAATGGCTGAATATGTGGCAACTCGTGTATAATTTCTTTTTCGACATCGATTATAAATATGTTTGCCATTGTTATATGTATTTTTATTAACCAGGGAAAAATGGTTGGTGTGTGGAGCTTTCACATAATACTAAAGGAGACGTTGGTGGAGGCCGTGGTGGTGGTGATAACCTCAAGTGTTACGAATGTGGTGAGCCTGGTCATTTTGCCCGGGAATGTCGCTCAAAAGTTGGTCCACGAGGTTTAGGAACTGGCCATCGTCGTAGCCCAAGTCCAAGACGCCGTAGGAGTCCAAGTTACGGGCGTCGGTGAGTAAATACCTAACTTCTTCTGTGAATAATTTTTTCCAAACAGTTTACAGACTATGATCAGACATTGTTAGACGTTGATAATAGTTTGCTGATACAATAGTGCTTTAGATGTTCATATAGTTGCCTTATCCACTTACATTCTAGCTGACGATGGTCAGCCATTGCAAGATTAAAGAAGCGAATGACTAGAATATACCCATTGATGGCAGTAATATGTTTTGCAGGAGTTATGGTCCACAGTACAGTCCCCGTGGTAGAAAGTCTCCACCTTGTTGTAGATCGTAGCTACACATTCGATCGTAGCTACAGCTGGTCACCTTATGCAAATGGGTATGTTCTCTGTCTAGATATGTATTTATTTTCTGTTACAAGCTATATACAGGTCTTCGACAGATGTACATTTATATGTGAACACAAGAAACTACTGAAAAATTGCAACTCTGATGGCATTTTATGATGACATTTTACTATGTTTGAACATTCAACCGGACGTGGATGTGTAGCCAAAGGGTGGTGCTATTGACTCCATCTCGCCGAACTTAGAGGTCTCTTTTATGCTTAAGTTCATTCGATGCGACTATTACTTGCATTTAATACTTGTCATGAGTATCTTTGGTTGCTAAACATTTATCATATATTTTTGGCTTGTGTTGTGAGGTTTGGTTATCGGGTGAGACACGACCACTTCATTTGCTCTTCACTTTCTACATGTTAGACTACATGGTTTAGCTTCACATCTTCTCTGTACTTCATCATCATCATCCACATGTGCTGCTTCGTTTGGCTCTGTATGATTAGTTTGTACCGCACACCCAAGTTGAATCTTAAAATGCCACCTTCCTCGGCAAGAAGGCTTCTGATATGTGTCTTAGTTAAGCGTCTTTATGCTTGGTTGCTGAAGCTAAAGTCTTGATTATTTATGTGAAGAACTTCGTGTTTTTTGTGTATATTGAATGGCATTTTAGATTAAGATTTTGGATTCGGTTTTGGTGTTACAGTTGGGAGCAAGCAATCCGGAAGAAGCTGCAAGGTGGATACATTCTTTACAAGATGTTGCAATGGAACCGGGAACGAATTCAAAGAGAAGATGGCAGCCATTTAGGTACTCATGTGATGGTGTATGATATAATATAAATTTTAAGTGAACTTAGACTCGATAAAAATTAATATGTTGGAAGGACGCACAAGGCATAGAAAAACCCTTTTGTTCGACTATTGTATGGGATTCTCTACGCTTCAAGCAAGAGGTTGTTACATGGCATAAGGCTGTTTGGTTTCCCCAAATGATACCAAGACATGCTTTCTTGATGTGGCTTATCATGAGACGCAAATTGAGGACGCAAGATCTGATGATGCAGTGGGGTACTGGGGAAACATGAATTTCAATCTCGTGTGCTGTCCCCTTTGTACACAAGGACCTGATTCCCATAACCATTTGTTCTTTGATTGTAAGTTTTCTAAGCAGGTATGGAGTCAAGTGCGCCATTTAGCTCAAATGCATCACGTGAGCTCTAAATGGGATGACATTGAGGATTGGCTAAATAAACGAGCTAATTCCAGATCGGCTAAGAGTGTAATTGGGAAGCTACTAGTGGCTGCAACAGCTTACTTTATATGGCAAGAGCGGAATAGAAGATTATTCTCTAATGAAGTAAGAAAGGAAGAGCAGATTCGAGACCTTGTGGCTACAAGTGTGCGTTTAAAGCTTGTCACTTTGAGATTCAAGAATTCGAATCAAGTTGGAAGATTTGTGGAGGCGTGGAACTTGCCAAGAGGGCTGGTGATATACAACCCTTAATCCATAAGGATTAGCTAGCTAATAGGCTGATTTTGTTGCTATATATTTATATATTGATTTAGCTAGCGTTTAGGTTTTTTTGATCATAGTTTTTTCTAGCATGCGGTATCGCTTGTAACATTGCATGGCTTGTCATGCATATGAACTAGTATGGTATTCTAGCCATACTACTTGTTTTGTAATGTTTTGGTTATGGTATAAAATTCACAGGGAATATCCCATTAACCAAAAAAATTAGAATATAATTTAATAAACATATTGAAATGAAATTTATAAAAACATATGTTTTGAAACTACCCGTCCATTCGGACGGGGTTGAAGACTAGTATGATATAATTGGGGGGTTTGTGCACTATTTAAAGATGCGTAACTTTTCACATAAAATAAAAATATTTTAATACTTTTTGAATAATAAATACTTTAAGCCTCATAATTTTTATTGAACAAAAGATTAAGACGGAAGACAATCTCATATTCCTTTAACACACCATGTTTATAAATATATGAATATATATATATTATATATATATATATATATATATAGGTAGAGATCCAGAGAGAAGGTTCTTAAGGAGAGAAGGGAGAGAAGGTTCGTTTTTGATTTTTTTTTTAGCTTGTTTTTTTGATTTTTTTTCTTTTTTCCACTATTTTCATTCTTTTTTTAATTAACTCATTCCACAAAAAAAATTTAAAAAATAATAAAAAATAAAAAGTTCTAATCCGAGTTAGTGGCATATATATATAAGGGTACGGTACGGGCTTCGCCCTTAAGGATATTAATAAGGGGTAGCTGGTGGGGGTGATAGGTCATAGGGGGTGATCGGTGATGGAGTGATCTACCTAACGGGCTCCGCCCTTAGCCATCATGGCTTCGCCATAAACTGACAGGCTTCGCCTATAGCTTACGGGCTACGCCCTTTGAAAAAAAAATTATTTTTAAAAAAATTTTAATTTTTTTTTGTAATTAGTTAATTAAAGAGAGAATGAAAAAGGTGAAAAAAAGAAAAAAAATTAAAAAAACAAGCTAAAAAAAATCAAAAACAAACCTTCTCTCCCTTCTCTCCTTAAGGGACCTTTTCTAATTTTGATCTCTATCCTATATATATATATATATATAGTGAAGGGATCAAGTGAGAACCAACATATATGGTGAGAACCGTGAGAACCACTAAAAAACCATCTCTAAGGGCTTAGCCCTTAGAGTTAAGGGTTACGCCGTACCGTATCCAACCGTCATCATCTCTTGGATCGCCGCCCATCAAATCCATACCATTCCCATATGCGTCCGGTGACAACCCCTTTAGAACGGATGAGGGCAACGCCCGTACCGTATCCATACGTTTTCAACACGTAACCCATATGAATTTTTTTTAAAAAAAAAATTTTTTTTTGGAATGGTTTTTTGTTAAAAAAAAAAATTAAAAAAAATTAAAAATTAAAAAACCACACAAAAGGGGAAAGAGGAAGGGGAAATAGTGGTTCTCACAGTTCTCACCCTTGTTTTGGTTCTCACATTAACCCTACCCTATATATATATATATCTACTTATATAACAGTAAGATTTAAAACTAATAAAATGTTTTTAAAAACTCATCAAAGAACTACTTGGAGCTAATTATCACATTATTGAGTATAGATAAACACTGTCTAACACAAGAACCATATATAAATTGAAATAAAAATAGTATTCTCGTGTACCATCAATTCAAACGTAATACAACTACAAAGTCTCATAAACTAAACATGGTGATTCAGCTATTTATATACTTTTCCTCCTTTGTAATATTTGAATAAGTTTTCAGTTTATTTATTTAATTTATTTTTTTTGGTTAACCTAGGTATCCAACTTGAATGACAATATTGAATCAAATGGATATCTGAAATTTAGAAAGAAAACTACCTGATTTGAGATATAATAGGAGTGGATTGCAAAATCTTCAAAACCTCAAAATAGATCTGGGTGAACAAGTAAGGAAAATAAAAAGAACTATAAGTGAAGTGGGGTATTTGAAATTTTTTATGGAATTTGAAGTGGGGTATTTTGGTGGATTTCAAAGGTTTTTAGGGGATGAGGCGGGATTGAAATTTTTAGGCGAATCTGGAGCGGGAGTGAATTGGGGATGGAGGGAACATCGCCCGCCAATCTCATTCTGCTAGAAAAGTTGTGGTGCAACTTATGTAAAATTTGTGTGGTACACTCTAAAAGTTGAAAACTTGAAATAAACTAATAAATAATGGTAAAAATTACATTTATAAGAATATATAAAATACTAGCACACGGTACCCGCGCAATGCGGCGGTATTCGTGGCGACGACGGTGTGGTGGTGGGGGACGATTGTTGGTGGTAGAGGCGGCGTCGAGTGAGTGTAGATAATTGATGTAGAAGTAATTGATGTAAAGGGTTAATGAAGATATTTTAAAAGATAAAGGACTAATAGTGTAATTTAATCATTAAAGGTATTTTAGACATTTTTCATGTAACTTTCAACATGAGACTATTCTTTTTATAAGATAATATAGATATGATAATTAAATATATAGCATTGACTATTAGTGACATAAACTATACAAGTGCCACTATAGCATTTACTTTTTTAGTGGCACATATGAAATGCCACAAAAACATATGATTTAGTGGCATATAAATGATATGCCATTAAAAATGTATGCCACTAAATGGTATTTTGTTTGTAGTGACAAATGTAGATGAATTCAAGTTTAAAAATATAAAAAAAAAACAAAACTGATAATTTGATATTACGTCAATGTCATATTTTTTAATATACCGATAATATAGTTTGTAATTTTTAGGTGGAAATAAATTATTAAGTGGATTGGAATACCATAATCAATTAAAACATAGATTAATTTTATTTTTTTGTGGAGATATGTTTTAATAATTTATATATTAATAATCATGAAAATCTAAAAAGTGTTAAATATTTAAGTTAAGTGTTTTATTAAGATTCATTGTTTTATAGAAAAGCTTTAAAAATGTAATATGATGGATTACAAAAATGTGTAAATTAATAAGATTTTTCTTTATTAATTAATAGAAAAAATAATAGTTTTTTGTGGGCCTATATTTTCTAATTTACAATTACGATTGCAAAAGTCTACTTGAAAAAAGAGAGTTGTTGAATTTCGGGACGAAATTCTTTCAACGGGGGGATAATGTAACATCCGTGAATTTTGACCCGTTGACTTTTTGTATAATTTGACTAACAATCTTGTTGAATGAAATAATTGGGCCCATTTGTGGTTATATGACTATGTGGTATGTTAGTCGGGTCGTTAATATGTTTGTTTGGCGTTTGATTGTGTAAACGATCGTAAATTTGGCTTAAAAGGGGAAACGGGTCGACCCATGGGTTGTCCATGACCCATGAGCCTACTAGTGACCCATCTCCCCCTTATCCTCTCATTTCTCTCTATCTCCCTATCTTTCTCTTTTTCTCTCAAGTAAAAGCAAGGCCATCTCTTCTCATTTCTTCTTCATTTCTTGCATCAAAATTGTGTTTGAAACTGCCATCATACAAGAATCATAACCATCTCAACCTCGTTGCTTCATATTGGAGAATCAAAAGCCAAGTTCTTGCATTTTATCCATTTTTGACCTAATTTCGGGTTTTAAGCTCAAGGAGAAACTTTGGTAAGTCAAATTCATCCCATTTACTCCTACTTATGTTTATTTATGCATTTCTAGTCGTCTTGACATTTACAAGTCCTAAATCGGCTTAAATCTCGTTTTAGGTCAAATTAGGGTTTGAAGGTTTTGGGTATGATTTTGATGTTTTGGTTGAATTTGTGGATTGGGTTATGTTTATTTATGGTTAATGGTGTTTATTTATGCTTCAAATCAAGTTACAAGGCTTTACAAATCGTTTGGTTTGGTTTGGGTCGATTTGGGGGTTTTTGGTTTAGGTTTTCCTGCATATGCTGGTGCTGCTGCTGCTTCTGGTCAGAACTGGGTCACTGCGGCGCAGTGGCTTAGGCTAGCCCACTGCGGCGCAGTGGCTAGGGCCTGGTCGTTTCTTGGTTAGCTCACTGCGGCGCAGTGAGCTTGGCAATGGCTCACTGCGGCGCAGTGGTTAGGTTCTGTGAAATTATGCGCGTCGATTTTCAAATGTTAATAACTTTTGATCCGTAACTCCAAATAAGTCGTATGACCTATCGTTAGAATCGTAAGAGAGTCTAGTTTCTGGTAGTAACACTCTTTTTGTATGAATCTTCTCTCTTTTCTAAAAAGGTCGAGTCGAATGCGTCTTGTTCTTACTCGTTAAAGTTGGAAAGGCGTTTAGGGTTGTGACTTGACCTAATTGTGCTAAACCAACTTGTTTATGATTGTAGAGTTGACATTATGGTATATTGATGTATAATTATAGGTTGTGGACGTGTGGACCGTAATACTCGCTTGTAATCTTATACTAGCTTCTTTGTCGGACAAGGTGAGTTTCGTATCTCCCTACTCGCTTGAGATTCGGGCTGAAAAGTGTAAACTTGCGTGTTTACTTACGTTGTTGATTGATTGATTGGTTTGAATGTTGGATTGTTGAGACGGTTTTACGCTTGAATGACTTGGTTTATGTTTGTTAAGTATTTCGTTAATATTAGGATTTGACGTACATACATGATAGTCGGTTATACCTTCATTGGGTTTTAGATGTGGTGGAAGGCTGCGGGTGACCCTATATATAAGCATCTGGGGCTCGAAGGAAGTAGAATCCTCTTAAGTGTATGTACGTATAGTTGGTTTAAGTTGAAATTATTGATTTATGATCGGTGATTATTGATTGTTGGTTCACGTTCGTTGAATGTTGATTATTGGCTTATAACTTACGATTATTGATTGTTGGTTCATGACTGATGCATTTACATTTGATTGTAAGCATTGCATACATTATTGATAACCCTCGGCAGGGGATTGCCGACATCCTGGTGCATAGATGTATGCACCCATTTTGGATGTATTGCCTGACTCCGAGTATATAGACATATATATCTCGATGATTTTGAGATACAGCCTTGTTCATTGTGATGACAGAAGGGTATCGTTGCATTGGTGACTGGCGTTCACGCATAAGATAGGCATGTTGACTTATTTATGCATTTGGTACTTGCATTTGATATTCATATCATTGAGCATTCATTTACACGCATTTACGTACTTATGAAATTTTGCTGATTGGATATTGTTGTGTTACTTAGAGGCTCACTGTAAGTCACGTCTAGCCTCTACTTGTACATTATGATTATTGTTTATGGTTCCTTGTGGACCATTACTACGAACTCACCAACCTTGTGTTGACTATGCTTAGTACACTTTTCAGGTAATCAGGTTAATCCTGGGCATGGAGTATAGTTGCTTGCTTGCTTGCTGTTTAACCCGGGCTTTGGACTTGATGAATCAAGGATTCATAGACCTTCTCTTTTGCATTATACTTAGGATTAATTGCCATCTTTTGAATGCTCCTTTATAACCTTGATGGTTATTGCTCCTTTTGTATTTTGGTACTTGTTTCGTCTTTGTAATGGATTCACTGAATCTTTATTTGCATTTAGTTCTTGTTCTATTGTAATTCCACCTTGTGCTATATGATTTCCGTGATATCCCGAGCCTCGGCTTGGGGTGTTACAGAATGGTGGCCCATGCGTGGTCGTAGAGAATTAGGCGGTTTGACCTAGACTACGGCTTAAGTTAAAACTCTTCATATAGCATGCATGGTTAGGAAATTTGTGTGCAATGTGAATTTTGTGAATCCCCGTGTGAGTTCGTAGTTAAGACCACTTGTGTGTTAGCTTGAATTCAAGGTGATGATTGTAGATTATGGTTAATATGGGTTGTTGTTGTTAATTGTTGGAACTAATGTGATGATTTAGGGCAAAATGATGGGATGCCATTAACTTAGTATAATATTGTGGCAACCCTAAAAGAACCCGATCAACTCTTTTATGGTTACCCGATATTATAGCAAGTTCATGACATCGTGGATTGCGCACGTGTGGCTTAAAGTATAATAAGGAACCGATATGCTTAATGGAAGTTGATTAGGTGGAAGGTTAGCCGTTGGTACACCTTGTATACATACCCGGTCAATAACTAGAGAGCATATCGAATTCGGATTATACTTTGAATCATTCGTGTTAGTTGTTTGATTGCATGATGTAATGAGCATGATTACTTAATGTTATGATATGTAAAAATCCCTTATGATGCTAACACTTTTGTCTTAGCATAATGTTATGAAATGTGTATGTAGTATCGGTATGAGAGCATCGACTACTTGTGTGACTAACATGTGAGCATTTGAGACTAACTCTCGGGTCAACGTGTCACTTGTTTTATAGAAATGGCGAGACCCAGGAGAACCGGAACGAACTATAGGGCTGAAGAGGAAGAACCTCAACCGGAGGTACAAGGAGGTAGGGGCCGTGGTAGGGGCCGTGGCAGAGGTCGTGGTAGGGGCCAAGGAAGGGGTCGTGGTGAGGTCCCTGAGCCAAACATGGCCGAGGTGATTGCTCAAACGATCGCCAATATCATGCCAACCATTATTGCTCAAGTCACGGCAAATCTTGGGCAAAATAACGTGGCTCAAAACAACGAAGCTCCAGAAAATGAACATAATGAAAATGTCCAACCTCATGCCGAAGAAAATGAAGAAGAGGGACCGGTGGGAATTGGAAACGGTATGCCCATGTATAATCAACAGGGAGGATACCGTCAAGGGTGTGTATTTAAAGACTTTAAAAGTTGTGGGGCACCGGAGTTCGATGGGAAAGGGGGTCCCACGGAATGTATAAGATGGTTTGAGGCGATAGAGGCGGTGATCGAAAGGAGTCATTGCACCTATGATGACCGGATTTCCTACGCATCCGGCATGTTTAGACATGATGCCTTGAGTTGGTGGAACCAAGAAATAACGTTGGGACGGACTTATAATTTGGAGTGGATTGACTTCAAGAACAAAGTGAAAGCAAAGTTTTGTCCTCCGTATGAACTACAAAACTTGACCATCGAGTTTGCTAATCTCAACATGGAGGGAGCCGATTACAAGGCTATGTTAGACGATTTCAAGAGTTGTCTACCCTCATTCCTCACTTGGTAGGTACCGAGCCTCAGGCCATCCAGAAGTTCGTATTGGGCTTGAATCCTCAAGTCCGATCATATGTAAACTCTAACATGCCTACTTCTTTGGCTAATGCGGTTAACCAAGCCGGGAGTGTGACTGAAGATTTGTTGAGGAGTGGTGTTTTGAGCAAGTCCTCACGAACAAGAGGAAAGAAGTGGGAGAGTCGAGTGGGGTAAAGAAGATGGGAAAGTTTGACCCTAGAAATGCTAATAGGGGCTTTCTGTGGGAGATGTAACAGGCATCATCCCGCCAATAACCAATGTGGAGCATGCTTTAATTGCAATCAACTCGGGCATGAAGCTAGAAATTGTAGAGCTCCAAGGGCGGGTCCAATGAATGTGGCTCCCATTCGGGCCGTTCCTCCTCAAGGTAACCAAAGAAGAGGCGAATGTTTTGAATGTGGTAGCCGTGACCACTACCGTAATAATTGTCCTCGATGGGTGGGACAACAAGTTCAAGTAGCCGTTCACCCCAATCAACTCCAAATGGTCGGGCCAAACCAAAACCGGGGCCAACAGGGCCATCAAGTGCAACCACGCGGCCGAGCCTTTGCGGCCAATGTAAATGAAGCCCGCAACGATCCCAACGTAGTAGCAGGTACCTTTCTCCTTAATGGTCACTATGCCACCGTCCTATTTGATTCCGGGGCCGATTATAGCCTCGTGTCTTCTAATTTTGTTCCTTTGATTGATGTACATCCTTGTGCTCTAAACTATGTGCTTGACATTGAAATGGTAAACGGGTCACTAACTAAAATTAGTCAAATACTTCGCGATTGTGTCTTGACCTTGGAAGATGTCGATTTCTTCATAGACCTTATGCCTTTGGATATTGGGAGTTTTGATATTATAGTGGGTATGGATTGGTTGACGGCGGTGAATGCAACCATTGATTGTGGCGAGAGAGTTGTTAAGATACCTTTGGCTAACGGTAAAATCCTTAGGGTTCAAGGCGAAATCTCCGATCTCTCGAATTCTAAAGTCTTTAGTGCTACCATCCCAAAGGTAGAATTGAAGACCGTTCCTATCGTTTGTGATTTTTTCGATGTTTTTCCGGATGACTTACCGGGACTACCTCCAACCCGTGAACTTGATTTTCGTATTAATCTTATTCCCGAAGCCGCGCCCGTAGCAAAAGCCCCGTATAGGCTAGCCTTAACCGAAATGCAAGAATTACAAACTCAACTCAAGGAGCTCCAAGAGAAGGGTTTCATTCGCCCTAGTCAATCTCCTTGGGGTGCTCCTGTTCTCTTTGTCAAAAAGAAAGACGGATCCTTCAGAATGTGTATTGATTACCGGGAATTAAACAAGCTCACCGTGAAGAACCGATATCCCCTCCCAAGAATCGATGACTTATTTGATCAACTTCAAGGTGCTAAGCACTTTTCAAAAATCGATCTTCGCTCGGTTATCATCAACTCCGGGTACATGAAGATGATATCCCCAAGACGGCTTTTCGCACAAGGTATGGTCATTTTGAATTCACCGTGATGCCTTTTGGGTTGACTAATGCACCGGCGGTGTTCATGGACTTGATGAACCGGGTGTGTCAACCATACTTAGACAAGTCTGTCATTGTGTTCATTGATGACATACTTGTATACTCGAAGACAAAGGAGGAGCATGTTGAGCACTTGCGTGAGGTGCTTGAACTACTAAGAAAAGAGAAGTTGTATGCCAAATTCTCCAAGTGCGAGTTTTGGTTGGAAGAGGTCCACTTCCTTGGTCACATAGTGAGCAAGGATGGTATTCATGTGGATCCAAGCAAGATTGAAGCGGTCAAGAATTGGAGAAGACCCGAAACGCCATCCGAGATCCGTCAATTCCTTGGATTGGCGGGTTACTATAGAAGATTCATTGAAAACTTCTCCCGTATTGCACAACCACTCACCCTCTTGACTCAAAAAGATAGAAACTTTGAATGGGGCGAAAAACAAGAAAACGTCTTCCACACTCTTAAAGATATGTTATGTGACGCTCCTATTTTGACGCTACCGGATGGAATCGAAGATTTTGTTGTTTATTGTGATGCTTCGGGGCAAGGGTTGGGTTGTGTTCTTATGCAAAGGGGTAAAGTCATTGCTTATGCCTCTCGTCAATTGAAGGTGCATGAGAAGAACTACCCGACACATGATTTGGAATTGGGAGCGGTTGTGTTTGCTTTGAAGTGTTGGAGGCATTATCTCTATGGCACCAAATGTGTGATTTATACCGATCACAAAAGCCTCCAATACATCTTCAACCAAAGTGAATTGAATATGAGGCAAAGGTGTTGGTTAGAACTATTTAGTGATTATGATTGTGACATCCGTTATCACCCGGGCAAGGCAAATGTAGTAGCCGATGCCTTGAGCCGAAAGGAGAGAGTGAAACCAAGACGGGCTAGAGCTATGAGCCTCACGGTAGGGCCGAATATTCATGATCGGATCATTGAAGCCCAAATTCAAGCCACCCTACCGGAAAACTTTGGAAACGAGAACCTAGATGGCATGGAACAACAATTCGACCGGAAGAATGATAATGGGCTATACATGGGTGAAAGACTTTGGATTCCCATCCTCGGTAACTTAAGAACGCTTATCATGAATGAAGCTCATCAATCGCCTTATTCGGTCCATCCCGGGTCGGATAAGATGTACTTTGACTTGAAAGATTTGTATTGGTGGCCGGGCATGAAGCGTGATGTGGCTAGGTATGTGAGTGAGTGTCTTACTTGCTTATAAGTCAAAGCCGATCACAAGAAGCCACCCGGATTGTTGGTGCAACCGGTGATGCCCGAATGGAAGTGGGAACATATTTCGATGGACTTCATTACTAAACTACCAAAGACGAGAAGCGGCCGTGACACGATTTGGGTGATAGTAGATCGGTTAACGAAGTCGGCTCACTTTTTAGCCATTCGCGAAACCGATAAATTTGACACTTTGGCTCGTTTGTACATCAAGGAAGTGATATCTAAGCATGGAGTGCCGATTTCTATCATTTCCGATAGAGATGCCCGTTTCAAATCAAAATTTTGGGAAGCCTTTCAAAAAGCCATGGGTACTCGACTTGACATGAGTACGGCGTTTCACCCTCAAACGGATGGGCAAACCGAGAGAACCATTCAAACACTTGAAGACATGTGCAATTGATTTTGGTGGAAGTTGGGAAGATCAATTGCCGCTAGTCGAGTTTTCATACAACAATAGCTATCATGCTACCATTCAAATGGCGCCTTTTAGGGCGTTGTATGGTAGGATATGTCGTTCTCCCCTAGCTTGGGCGGAAATTGGGGAGAGTCAACTTATCGGGCCAGAAATTGTGATTGAGATGACTAAAGTAATATCTCAAATTAAGGAGAAGTTACAATTGGCCCGTGAGCGTCAAAAGAAGTATGCCGATGTGAGGCGGAGACCGTTAGAGTTTGAAGTTGGTGACTTTGTGCTTTTGAAGGTATCGCCTTGGAAGGGTGTTGTACGTTTTGTGAAGAGAGGTAAACTGGGACCAAGGTATATTGGTCCTTTCAAGATTCTTGAACGGGTTGGGAAGTTGCTTATCGGCTAGAATTGCTCAAGAGCTTAACGGTGTGCATGATGTGTTTCATATTTGTAATTTGCGCAAGTGTTTGGCGGATCCTACACATCATGTACCTATGGACGAAATTAGGGTTGATTCGAATTTGAACTTTGTTGAAGAGCCGGTGGAGATCTTGGATCGTCAAGAAAAGAAACTCAAAACAAACGCTACACGATTGTTAAGGTTAGATGGAATGCTAGACGTGGAGCCGAATTCACTTGGGAGCGAGAGGATCACATGAAAACTAAGTATCCGCATTTATTTGGTAATTAGTGTTTTGTTGAATTTCGGGACGAAATTCTTTCAACGGGGATAATGTAACATCCGTGAATTTTGACCCGTTGACTTTTTGTATAATTTGACTAACAATCTTGTTGAATGAAATAATTGGGCCCATTTGTGGTTATATGACTATGTGGTATGTTAGTCGGGTCGTTAATATGTTTGTTTGGCGTTTGATTGTGTAAACGATCGTAAATTTGGCTTAAAAGGGGAAACGGGTCGACCCATGGGTTGTCCATGACCCATGAGCCTACTAGTGACCCATCTCCCCCTTATCCTCTCATTTCTCTCTATCTCCCTATCTTTCTCTTTTCCTCTCAAGTAAAAGCAAGGCCATCTCTTCTCATTTCTTCTTCATTTCTTGCATCAAAATTATGTTTGAAACTGCCATCATACAAGAATCATAACCATCTCAACCTCGTTGCTTCATATTGGAGAATCAAAAGCCAAGTTCTTGCATTTTATCCATTTTGACCTAATTTCGGGTTTTAAGCTCAAGGAGAAACTTTGGTAAGTCAAATTCATCCATTTACTCCTACTTATGTTTATTTATGCATTTCTAGTTGTCTTGACATTTGCAAGTCATAAATCGGCTTAAATCTCGTTTTAGGTCAAATTAGGGTTTAAATTAGGGTTTGAAGGTTTTGAGTATGATTTTGATGTTTTGGTTGAATTTGTGGATTGGGTTATGTTTATTTATGGTTAATGGTGTTTATTTATGCTTCAAATCAAGTTACAAGGCTTTACAAATCGTTTGGTTTGGTTTGGGTCGATTTGGGGGTTTTGGTTTAGGTTTTCCTGCACATGCTGGTGCTGCTGCTGCTTCTGGTCAGAACTGGGCCACTGCGGCGCAGTGGCTTAGGCTAGCCCACTGCGGCACAGTGGCTAGGGCCTGGTCGTTTCTTGGTTAGCTCACTGCGGCGCAGTGAGCTTGGCAATGGCTCACTGCGGCGCAGTGGTTAGGTTCTGTGAAATTATGCGCGTCGATTTTCAAATGTTAATAACTTTTGATCCGTAACTCCAAATAAGTCGTATGACCTATCGTTAGAATCGTAAGAGAGTCTAGTTTCTGGTAGTAACACTCTTTTTGTATGAATCTTCTCTCTTTTCTAAAAAGGTCGAGTCGAATGCGTCTTGTTCTTACTCGTTAAAGTTGGAAAGGCGTTTAGGGTTGTGACTTGACCTAATTGTGCTAAACCAACTTGTTTATGATTGTAGAGTTGACATTATGGTATATTGATGTATAATTATAGGTTGTGGACGTGTGGACCATAATACTCGCTTGTAATCTTATACTAGCTTCTTTGTCGGACAAGGTGAGTTTCGTATCTCCCTACTCGCTTGAGATTCGGGCTGAAAAGTGTAAACTTGCGTGTTTACTTATGTTGATTGATTGAATTGATTTGGTTTGAATGTTGGATTGTTGAGACGGTTTTACGCTTAAATGACTTGGTTTATTTTGTTAAGTATTTCATTAATATTAGGATTGACGTACATACATGATAGTCGGTTATACCTTCATTGGGTTTTAGATGTGGTGGGAAGGCTGCGGGTGACCCTATATATAAGCATCTGGG
The DNA here is from genome assembly GCA_034093135.1 of Erigeron breviscapus. Classification (NCBI taxonomy): domain Eukaryota; kingdom Viridiplantae; phylum Streptophyta; class Magnoliopsida; order Asterales; family Asteraceae; genus Erigeron; species Erigeron breviscapus. Next base: position 10,729,505 of record CM067174.1, on the reverse strand, counting down.
GCTCGAAGGAAGTAGAATCCTCTTAAGTGTATGTACGTATAGTTGGTTTAAGTTGAAATTATTGATTTATGATCGGTGATTATTGATTGTTGGTTCACGTTCGTTGAATGTTGATTATTGGCTTATAACTTACGATTATTGATTGTTGGTTCATGACTGATGCATTTACATTTGATTGTAAGCATTGCATACATTATTGATAACCCTCGGCAGGGGATTGCCGACATCCTGGTGCATAGATGTATGCGCCCATTTTGGATGTAGTGCCTGACTCCGAGTATATAGACATATATATCTCGATGATTTTGAGATACAGCCTTGTTCATTGTGATGACAGAAGGGTATCGTTGTATTGGTGACTGGCGTTCACGCATAAGATAGGCATGTTGACTTATTTATGCATTTGGTACTTGCATTTGATATTCATATCATTGAGCATTCATTTACATGCATTTACGTACTTATGAAATTTTGTTGATTGGATATTGTTGTGTTACTTAGAGGCTCACTGTAAGTCACGTCTAGCCTCTACTTGTACATTATGATTATTGTTTATGGTTCCTTGTGGACCATTACTACGACTCACCAACCTTGTGTTGACTATGCTTAGTACACTTTTCAGGTAATCAGGTTAATCCTGGGCATGGAGTATAGTTGCTTGCTTGCTTGCTGTTTAACCCGGGCTTTGGACTTGATGAATCAAGGATTCATAGACCTTCTCTTTTGCATTATACTTAGGATTAATTGCCATCTTTCGAATGCTCCTTTGTAACCTTGATGGTTATTGCTCCTTTTGTATTTTGGTACTTGTTTCGTCTTTGTAATGGATTCACTGAATCTTTATTTGCATTTAGTTCTTGTTCTATTGTAATTCCACCTTGTGCTATATGATTTCCGTGATATCCCGAGCCTCGGCTTGGGGTGTTACAATAAATGAAAATTAATTCATAATTAGGATTTATTATAAGAGAAATCTTAATTCATAATTAGAGAAGTACAGACCTTTAGATGAAATTCAACTTTTAATTAGAGACATTAAATCAAATGATGATGTCATATACCTTATTTAACTTTTTTAGATTTAATTTTTAAATTTAAATAAACTAGATTATTACCCGCGTAAATACACTGTATTAAAATATCTTAAAATAACTTAATTAAGTTAACATATAGTTTTAATTTTTTATAAAAGAAAAAAATTATACTGTAAATAATATGTTAAAAATTTTTTAATTAATTAAATGATTGTAAATTTTAAAAAATTGTCTCAAGTTATGGCTAAAAAGAAATATAGTAATATATTTAATTTAGGAATTATAAGATTTTAGTGATGGAAAACAAAAAAAAAGTGTAAATTAGTTATGGGAAACAAAAAAAATGTAATTAATAAGACTTTTTCTATAATTATATTAATATAAATAACAAAAATAATTTGAAAAACGAGAGTAGTATATAAATATATGTTAATTTAAATTAAAAATATATGGTTCACAAAAAAATTTAATTGTTAATTATATACATTGGTAGACACAAAATTTGATCATATGGATTATATGAGTCTTATTACATGTTAAATACATACATGTTAAATTATTGTATATTTAAAGGATTGTAAACATTTTATATCATTATCTATTTAACTTACTTATTGTACGTTATATATCATACATATGATAATTATATTGAATGTTATAAAACAGTTTTTATACATAATAATCTTTTCGATTATAGATTCAATAAAATGCAAGTTAACATGTTATTTTAATATATTATGAAAGAAAAAATAAAGTAAGAGTTTCATTAAACTAATTCCATTGTTTTTTCATTTAGGGTTTGTGTTGGCTTACAAATTGTATTTTATATAGATTCATACTTTAATGGATTAATGTTTTCGGGATTGACTTGTAACCAAATTCCAATAAAATTGTGAAATTTATTTAAATCTTAATCTGAATCTTAATATATACTAAAAGGCAATTGACATAACCTCAATTGACCAATCACAACCCTCAATTTCTCAAAATTAATTAAATCAACACATGTCTAAATTAATTTCATTTATTATTAGTCTTCAGGCCCGTCCGATGGACGGATAGTCTCAAAATATATATATCAAAGGTAAATATCAAAATAATAAATAACAAAACAGGTGAAAAATAACAAAACATGAACAAAACAAATTTAAAAGAATAACTCTTTTGTAGTAGAAGAAAAAGCATAATCAAACTACAATTGACAACAAAATAACAATAACATAACAATTTAATATCAAATAATAAACAAACACGAACAAAATACCAAAAATAAAATTAAAGTGATATAAAAAACCGTATGTTTTTTTGAGAAATTTACTTGAACTTGATTTTTTTTATTAAAGATAGGAAGGAGAATAATAATATGAATGAGAATGATTAATAAAAATTTAGGTTGTATATAATAATTTATTGGGAGAGTTTTGGATATTATATATCTTTAAAATTTTCGCCCGCTTTTGTTTTGCTGGCCCCCGCTTTCTCCTCGCGTTTTCCCTCTCCTTCTTTCTTTCTCCGCACCATCCCCACCTCCCCCCACCTCTAGCCACAGGAGAGAGCTCTAGAGTAATTAGGATAGAGAGTTTTTAGGCCTAAAAAGAGCTTTAAGGAGTGTCAAGTGTACCCCACCCTCTTTATAGTTATATATTACTAGTCTTCAGTCCCGTCCGATGGACGGGTAGTCTCAAAATATATATATCAAAAATCAAAATGATAACATGTGTTAGATGATGATTAACATGTGTTGGGTTCAAATCTTCAACATGAACCAACGTTGTCTTCTTTTCATCTAACAAAAAATAACAAAATATATGTCATATTCTAAATTTAAAAAAGAAAGATGTAATAGCGAGCAAAATAAATTAATGAGCAAAATAAATTTAAAAGAATAAAACCTTTTGTAGAAGAATAAGCCATGATCAACCTACAATTGACAACAAAATAAATTAAAAGAGTTGAAAAATAACAATAACATAACAATTCAATATCAAATAATGAACAAACATGAACAAAATACCAAAAATTAAATTAAAGTGATATAAAAAAAACGTATGTTTCTTTTGTTAAGAAGTTATATGACCATGATTTTTTTTAAAGATAGAAAGGAGAGAAATGATGAAAAATGATTAATAAAAATTTATTTAGGTTGTATATATAATAACTTTTTGTGAGAGTTTTAAGGATAGTATATATCTTTAAAATTTAAAAAGATTTGTTTTGATAGAAAAATTTATGATAGATTTTAAATATAATTATCTATTTAATAAGCAAAAAAGAAAAAAAAATTCTAGAAAATAGAAGAGAGTTAGATTAATTAGGAGGAAGAATTAGGCCTAAGAAGGGGGATTAGTGGTGTCAAGTCTACCCCAACCTCCTCTTTTAGTTATAGTATACATTTCTTTTTTATTGTCTTAATTTATGACATCATCCTATTTAAAGTTTAAATCATTATCTAATTGATTTATTGATTTATTTCTTTTTTAACTTAAGTCTCATGTAAATTAAAATGTATTATCTAATTTTTTCTTTTTCTTGAAACGACTATTTCAATTTTCAAAAATAGTATCACCAATCTTTTTCGTCTTAATATTATCAATCAGCCTGAGTATGTTAAATAAAAGACATTTGTTATGACATTATTATTTTATAAAAATAATTTATTTGTCATCTTTAAATTCTTTCATAAAGTTTAGTTTTTTTCTTTAATTTACTTATGATACTTTACTTCTTTAAATTTATTTCATTTTTATTTTTGTTATTTATGATGTCCTTTCTATAAAAAAATAAAATAAATTTTATTCTTTTGAAAACTCTAATATTTTATATGGTCTTTTAATTTCAATCATCTAAATAATTTATCATAACGATTTTTAAATTATCCCATATTATGCGGGTTAATAAGCTAATTATATTTATTCGAAGTATAAGGTGTACTATTCCAAGGTTATGAGTATGGTTGAATTATCCCATAATTCTTAAACATCAACAAAACTTAATATTATAACTTTTATTGATAAGCCCGAACCCGGGTTAATTAATTAGTTAAAAAAAAAGAACTTCCAAGTTTAGAACTTACCATTTGTCTTCTGTAAAGTCCCTCACACGATGGTTTAACCCACGAGTGTAAAATAACAAGACAAGTATGAACTAGAATCGGACTAGTATTACTTCAATATAAATATGCAAGAATATTGTAACACCCCAAGCCGAGGCTCGGAATATCACGGAAATCATATAGCACAAGGTGGAATTACAATAGAACAAGAACTAAATGCAAATAAAGATTCAGTGAATCCATTACAAAGACGAAACAAGTACCAAAATACACAAGGAGCAATAACCATCAAGGTTACAAAGGAGCATTCAAAAGATGGCAATTAATCCTAAGTATAATGCAAAAGAGAAGGTCTATGAATCCTTGATTCATCAAGTCCAATGCCCGGGTTAAACAGCAAGCAAGCAAGCAACTATACTCCACGCCCAGGATTAACCTGATTACCTGAAAAGTGTACTAAGCATAGTCAACACAAGGTTGGTGAGTTCGTAGTAATGGTCCACAAGGAACCATAACAATAATCATAATGTACAAGTAGAGGCTAGATGTGACTTACAGTGAGCCTCTAAGTAACACAACAATATCCAATCAACAAAATTTCATAAGTACGTAAATGCGTGTAAATGAATGCTCAATGATATGAATATCAAATGCAAGTACCAAATGCATAAATAAGTCAACATGCCTATCTTATGCGTGAACGCCAATCACCAATGCAACGATACCCTTCTGTCATCACAATGAACAAGGCTGTATCTCAAAATCATCGAGATATATATGTCTATATACTCGGAGTCAGGCACTACATCCAAAATGGGTGCATACATCTATGCACCAGGATGTCGGAAATCCCCTGCCGAGGGTTATCAATAATGTATGCAATGCTTACAATCAAATGTAAATGCATCAGTCATGAACCAACAATCAATATACGATGAACTTGAACCAACGATCAATAATCGTAAGTTATAAGCCACTAATCAACATTCAACGAACGTGAACCAACAATCAATAATCACCGATCATAAATCAAATTTCAATTTAAACCAACTATACGTACATACACTTAAGAGGATTCTACTTCCTTTGAGTCTCAGATGCTTATATATAGGGTCACCCGCAGCCTTCCCACTACATCTAAAACCCAATGAAGGTATAACCGACTAATGTACGTCAATCCTAATATTAATGAAATACTTAACAAAACATAAACCAAGTCAACCAATATCAATAAATGCAAGTAAACACGCCAGGTTTACACTTTTCAGCCCGAATCTCAAGCGAGTAGGGAGATACGAAACTCACCTTGTCCGACAAAGAAGCTAGTATAAAATTACAAGCGAGTATTACGGTCCACACGTCCACAACCTATAATTATACATCAATATACCATAATGTCAACTCTACAATCATAAACAAGTTGGTTTAGCACAATTAGATCAAGTCACAACCCTAAACGCCTTTCCAACTTAAACGAGTAGGAACAAGATGCATTCGACTCGACCTTTTTAGAAATGAGAAGGATTCATACAAAAAGAGTGTTACTACTAGAAACTAGACTCTCTTACGATTCCAACGATAGGTCATAAGACTTGTTTGGAGTTACGGATCAAAAGTTATTAACATTTGAAAATCGACGCGCATAATTTCACAGAACCTAACCACTGCGCCGCAGTGAGCCATTGCCAAGCTCACTGCGCCGCAGTGAGCTAACCAAACGACCAGGCCCTAGCCACTGCGCCGCAGTGGGCTAGCCTAAGCCACTGCGCCGCAGTGGCCCAGTTCTGACCAGAAGCAGCAGCAGCACCAGCATATGCAGGAAAACCTAAACCAAAACCCCCAAATCGACCCAAACCAAACCAAACGATTTGTAAAGCCTTGTAACTTGATTTGAAGCATAAATAAACACCATTAACCATAAATAAACATAACCCAATCCACAAATTCAACCAAAACATCAAAATCATACCCAAAACCTTCAAACCCTAATTTGACCTAAAACGAGATTTAAGCCGAATTGTGACCCGAATCCACTTGAAATCAACTAGAAAAATGTAAACAAACATGAAATGATAAATATGGAAGGAGTTTAACTTACCAAAATCTTCACCTAGAGTTCAAATCCGAAAATGAGCTTAAAGAGAAAGTTTCTTGCACCTTGAGACTCCAAAATTTTAGATGATGAAAATACAATGAAGATGATGATACTTATTACCCTATTTCAACTTAACAACAATGATTTACGATGATTTTAAGAGGGGGAGAGATGAGTTCTTGGAGAGTTAGAGAGAAGGTGATAAAGATAGATAGAATAGATGGATAGAAATGAAAGGATAAGGTAGGGATGGGTAACTAGTTGGCTCATGGGTCATGGACAACCCATGGGTCGACCCGTTCCCCCCCCCAAAAGCCAATTTACAATTGATTACACAATTAAACGCCAAACAAACATACTAACGACCCGACTAACATACCACATAGTCATGTAATCACGGCCCTTATTTCCCCAAATAACTGCACATTTTTTTATCCCGACCCAATTATTTCATTCAACAAGTTTGTTAGTCAATTTACACAAAAAGTCAATGGGTCAAAATTCACGGATGTTACATTATCCCCCCGTTGAAAGAATTTCGTCCCGAAATTTAACAAATACTAATTACTAAATAAATGCGGATACTTAGACTTCATGTGGTCCTCTCGCTCCCAAGTGAACTCGGCTCCACGTCTAGCATTCCATCTAACCTTAACAATCGTGTAGCGTTTGCTCTTAAGTTTCTTTTCTTGACGATCCAAGATCTCCACCG